>BSBK01005611.1:467500-904679 GCA_027943335.1 Chamaecyparis obtusa | reverse complement strand
CTATCTTTAACTCTATTATAAATCCTATATTTCTCTCTCTTTTTCATACATATCCAGGACATAATGGATAGTCTAGAACTAATCCTTAGTAGATTCATCTTAACCATGGGTTTTGGAAAAAGTTTCCTATAGAGGAAATGGACTTATGTTACTTTATTATCACAAAAATCCTAAATGAAAACAACATCAAGAAGCACAACCATACTATTTTTAGTAGCACCAAATTTAAAGAATTAGGATTTGTCACTCAACATTTCAGGCTCTGTGATGCCACTCTAGACAACACACATGCTAACAAAGACTAGTTCATTGATTTCTCTATGTGATATCCTAATTGTATCCTCTAGCATTCTAATCTTTTATTTTTATCAGCATTCATTGCATTGACATGTTTAGAAACCACTTGAATTAGAGACTGTATTTTTTATAAATATTTTCTTATCTAGCCCTTTTTTAGTTCAATGTACTAGGAATCAATAATCTTGGAAATGAGAGAATTGATGTTATTCCTAACTATTTTTATATGAGAAACATGGCAATCAAAAAACTCGGCTTGGCCATGAATACCATTTCTAAAGAGTATATATACACATCCATAATATCATCAATAGAGCTCTCCATCATCACTTCAAGAAGTATCTCAATATAAAAATTGCATGAAATATCCTTAGGAACAACATTCACAGCATATATATCATCCTAATAATTCACCTATTAATCTTTCAACATAATTTCCTGAAAAAGCATTATTGGTAGCATTGTCAAAAAGTTTGAGAACCCCTTATCATTATTAAGACCCATATATGTTTTTTTAAACTTGTTTTTGAATTTTCTTTCTTACCTTTTGGACTTCATGGACTCCATCAATGACCAAGCCCTCTTAGATGTTCATCTCTAGGGTGCTAGCTTCACCTGGTCCAATAGGAGAAGAGGAAAGGAGTGCATTTAAGTCTGACTAGACCGCACTTTGATTACAATTGACTAGTTGAATCTTTATAATTGTAACCTATCAACATTGGTGAGAATAGGCTCAGATCACTCTCCCATTTTTCTTTCTCTTGACCAAATTGCTAAGAAAAGGAGTTTCTCCTTTAGATTTGAAAAGATGTGGACCACTCATCCTAACCTGAAAAACAAAATTAAAGACTGGTGGAATATAGATGTTAAGGGTACGACCGTGTTTAGGGTGGCTAAAAAACATAGAAACATAAAATCAAATATTAAATAGTGGAATAAGGAAGAACCTGGTAATATCTTCCCCTCCAAAGTCAAGGACATTTCTGACCTAAACCTCATTCAAGAAGAAATCCAAAGAGAGGCCTATGATTAGATTAGATTGCTAAAGGAGAAAACTATGATGTCTGAGTATCGCAATATAATAGTGAAGGAGGAGATATTTGTGAAATAGAGATCAAGGTCCATATAGTTAAGGGAAGGAGATCAAAACACTCATTTCTTTCACCTATCTAATTTGAAACATAGAATGACCAAAAAAATAAATTATATTATGAAGGGAGACCAAATTTTGTAGGAGGAAAATGACATACCTAAGGAAGGTATGGCTTTCTTCTCTTCTTTCCTGTCCAAAGATCATGAGTTGTTAGAGGGGGATCCAGATACTCTACTTAACAACATTCCTAAAATCATCTCTCAAGATCAAAACAAAGTCTTCTGTTCTATCCTAGATTTGGCTGAAGTTAAGAAAGCTCTAGATTCTCTTACTGGTGATAAAGCTCCTGGTCATGACGACTTCCAGAAGTTTTTATTTTATCTTTTTTGGGATGTGGTGAAATTTGATGTGGTGAAAGCAGTGCAAGAATTCTTTTTTTCTGTAAGATATAAAAATATATCTTGGTCAAAGATATATTTTTATATTGTGTGTGTGTGTGGGTTGATGGAAAATACAAGATCCACCCCTAAATCCAAATAACCAATGGAGAGATCCAAATTTATCAACCAAAAGGTTACTATACAAAAGAATCAATCTATTGAGAATATGAATGAAGGAGAAAACCTTATATTTGGTTATGAAAATTATGTGATAACAAAGTGTAAATATATGATGGAAAATGTTATGGACATATAAAATAAATAAATTAGGAATACTTATCTTGGAAGGAGACTCATGCGAAAATACATATTTTCTGATGTCTGTGTTCAATTTCAGGAGATTCTACAACCTACTCCAGACTGGAAATGTCGAGACAGAGAAAACCCAAAAAAAATTTGTCTTTGGAAGCCAGGTTGACTTTGACCTCAGAATCAGGGCACAATCTAACCCCAGGGCACAATATTACCCCCCACTAAAGGTCGACCTTGACCTGAAATAGCTCTGACAAAAATTATGTTTGCAGATCCCAGAAGTTCATCGAAAAGGGTATCCAGATCTGAACTGCAATTCATTGTCCCGTACCTATACCTACAAGAAAAATGGTTTTGTTTTTTGGATGAAGGGTTTGCCTTAGTCAAACCCCAGTTTGGAATCAACCTTAATAAGGGAATTTAAATAGAGAATACTAGCAAGTAGTAGAAGTAGATCTAACAATGAAGCTATGATATTCAATAGATATGCAATTGTATTTCAAATGTAAACAAGTATATTGATATGAAAGCTTAGACACAACATTAACAAATATAAATTGAAACCTTCATGATTGTATGCTTGGAATCCACCTTGAAGGGAGAATGAATGGATCTTGAAGATGAACAAAGGATCTTGAAGGAAGATCACACCATCATGATGGATAGATCTAGGGTTTGAATGATGAATCTTGAATGTTTGAATCAAATCCTTTCAAAGGCTTGAATGCTTGAATCCTTGATCTTCAATAGAGAACTTGAATGCTTGAATGGATGATTACTTGAATGGATGATTACTTGAATGGATTATTTCTTGATGGAATGCTTTCTTGATCATCTTGAGAAAACCTTGAGCACTTGATCTCAACACTTGATGCCTTGATCATGAAAGTGGATGGAGAAAATGAGAGAGGAAGGCTTCCTTTTATAATGATCTAGGACACAAACTTCTAGAGAGGTTGACATTGGAGAATTAAATCCCAATTAACCTTAATCCCTAGAAATGGACCTAGATTAAATGAAATTTATGAGTTTACCATTCTGAAATCTGAAACAGTTGACTTGGAAATAAGAAAATAAACTTTCCAAAACCTAATGTACTAAAACCTATGAAACCTGAAAATTGGACCCAGGGTCAGGGACAAGCTTGACTCTGACCTAGGTCAGTGTCAAGGTCCACTCTTCCCTAGGTCAGGGTCAAGGTCGACCTTGACCCATGAGGTCAACTTTGACCCTGAGGTAACAGATTTCAAATTCATAGGACCAGGTACCAAAAAAAGGCGGGAAATATGTGGAGAGAGAAGTAGAAGAGGGGAAAAAGATAGATCCATACAAATACCAATTTTAGGTGCTCAACATGACCCTAGACCACTTACTCAGAGGGCTAAATGCTCTTAATATTGAAGTGCTTCCATTTTAAGAAGATACATTAAGCCCCCACTTTAGCAAGAGTATGGACTCGATGCAAACTCTTGGTAAAGGAGAAGAAAGAAGAGATCCAAGTGGATTGTCTCACCCATTAAGATGCCCACCTTACCATGGATCACCAAGGAGGGAGAGCCAAACAAGTGGCCAAACTTGATAGTTTACCCATAAACTACACTTTGTAATTATAATGCATCTTCTTATGGCTTTTGGTATACCCATAAATGTCTTAGAATAGATATCTTGAATAGGATCTACAAACCCATAGAGGTGGTCCCAGTTCTTGGACCCATGGAAAGAAAAGATCCCCTGTGATTAAGAATAATCTGGATGAACTGAAAAGGGTTATTGGTAGGATGGATAACATTCAGACCAAGATGGAGAAAATACTGGATGAAAAAGTTGGGGTTCTGTAGCTTGGTGCTCTTGCTGGTTTTTTTGTGTCTCTTGCTGTCTTTTTGGCTGGGTTTCTACCTTTTCTTCGCTAGCTTTGTAGCCCCTAGTATGGGTAGTTCATTGTTGTATGTCTCATCTTTCAATGTTTATGCTTAATCTTTCTGATCTTTTGTTCCTTAAGTTGTAAAGGGTTTCGAGTTCCTTCAAAACATGTTTTTCCAGTAATCAGTACAAACCCATAGAGGTGAAAGAATAGAAAGAATTCCAACTAAGCTCAAGAAACAATATATGCTAAAATCCTAATGGATCCTAGGAGACTAGATGAAAATACACCTCTTGCCCCCTAGTCCAAAGACAAGAGGAGAAGAAATCTATATTATATCAGAATGAGGGGTATCGCCTATTTCAAAATTATGAAGGAAATATTTAAAACTACAAGAGAGTGAGATATAATTCCTAAAGTAGATCTTTCCCTAACATATAACTTGAAATGCTTACAATCATAAAGTAAATGTGTATTACTATAATGAAAAGGACATTTGTACTTGGATAAAGCATCTTTCGGCATAGGTTTAAAGATTTTTTTCTTGGAATTCATCAATTAAACATACACCCTCTTAGCTACATCTTGAGGAGTATCAAGGTTATCTAATTTAGGTGTAGGGAGAAGAACATGAAGAGGAGGACGATGATCAACATACCCTACCTTGAATTGAGACTTTGAACACCCAACACCATGCATATCCTATTTAGGGGGAATATGAACTGGATACTTGATACCATGCTCATTAACTCCAAGCTCTAAACCTCTCTAACCTTGTTTAGTCATCATATTATATCCTGTAGTGTACATATCATGTAAAGCTTCTACAAGAGGTGATTGTTTATCATGATCATGAGTAAAGGTTGTATAAGATGGAATAATAGGCTTTGAAGAAGATTCTCTACCCTTTCCTTTAATATCATCATGAATAGGAGGAAAAGGTAAAGCGAAGAAGTCTTGCATATCTGCATCCTAAACTATAGCTTGAATCCCATCATAAGTATGGGAAGCATTAGAATTAACAGATGGAGAATGAGGCATTAAATTAGGGATAGGAAGGTTAGGAATCAAATTAGGAATGATAGGATTAGGATTAGGAAGATTAGGAGATGGTGTATCATCTACTAAATTCTTCACATAATCCAAAAGAGAAATAAGTCTACCACATAAATCTTTAATGAAAGTTTTGAAAGTAGGAAGTCTAGTATCGGTCAATTTCACAAAGGCATAGGTGAGTGAAAAATGAAGAGTCATCAACATAATGAAGTGAATGATACTCTCAGAAACATCATAGGTATGGTAAAGAGATGCTAAAAGAAGGGTAATAAAGAACATAATCACACACCAAAGCATCTTAGAAATATTCATAGTAAATGAAATGCAAGAAATATTTTTGGATTTTGTTGAATATATAGATTTTTTAAAATTTTTTAATTTAAAATGAAAGAGCATAAAATAAATCTAATCTTGATGCAAGAAAACAAAATATCTAACACCAAAAAAGGAGTTGTCTATTGCGGGTTCACCAAAATGTAAGATATAAAAATATATCTTGGTCTAAGATATATTTTTATATTGTGTGTGTGTGGGTTGATGGGAAATACAAGATCCACCCCTAAATCCAAATTCCCAAGGGAGAGATCCAAATTGATCAACCAAAAGTTTAATACACAAAAGAACTAATCTATGGAGAATATGAATGAAGGAGAAAATCTTATATTTTGTTGTGAAAAGTATGTGATAAAAAAGTGTAAATATATGATGGAAAATGTTATGGACATATAAACTAAATAAAATAGGAATACTTATCTTGGAAGGATACTGATGCAAAAATCATTGTTTTCTAATGTTTGTGCTCAGTTTTGGGAGATTCTACAACTTGCTCCAGATTGGAAATGTCGAGACAAAGAAAACCTAGAAAAAATTTTGTCTTTGGAAGCTAGGTTGACTTTGACCTTAGAATCGGGGCACAATCTTACCCCCCATTGAAGGTCAACCTTGAGTTGAAATAGCTCCAATGGAAATTCTATTTTCAGATCCTGGAAGTTCGCCGAAAAGGGTATCTAGATCTGAACTGCAATTTGTTGTCCTGTACCTGTACCTAAAATAAAAATGGTTTTTTTGTTTGTATGAGGGGTTTTCCTTAGTCAAACCTCAGTTCAAAATCAACCTTAATAAGGGAATTTAAATAGAGAATGCTAGCAAGTAGTAGAAGTAGATCTAATAATGAAGCTATGATATTCAATAGATATGCAATTGTATTACAAATGTAAACATGTATATTGATATGAAAGCTTAGACACAACATTAACAAATTTAAATCAAAACCTCCATGATTTTATGCTTGGAATCCACCTTGAAAGGAGAATAAATGGATCTTGAATATGAACAAAGGATCTTGAAGGAAGATCGCACCATCATGAAGGATAGATCTTGGGTTTGAATGATGAATCTTGAATGTATGAACCAAATCCCTTCAAAGGCTTGAATGCTTGAATCCTTGATCTTCAATGGAGAAATTGAATGCTTGAATGGATGATTTCTTGAATGAACTATTCCTTGATGGAATTCTTTCTTAATCACCTTGAAAAAACCTTCAGCACTTGATCTCAAATTTTGATGCCTTGATCACGAAAGTGGATGGAGAAAATAAGAGAGGAAGGCTTCCATTTATAGTGATCTAGGGAAAAAACTTCTATAGAGGCCAAAATTGGATAATTAAATCCTAATTAACCTTAACCCATAGAAATGGACCTGGATTAAATGCAATTTACGAGTTTACCATTTCAAAATCTGAAACAGCTGACTGGGAAGCAAGAAAATAAACTTTCTGAAGCTCGATGTCCTGAAACCTCTAGAACTTGAAAATCAGACCTAGGGTTAGGGATGACTTTGACTCAAACCTAGGTCAAATTTGAGGTTGACCTTGACCCAGGAGGTTGACTTTGACCTTGAGGTGACAAATTTCAAATTCTCAGGACCAGGTACCAAAAAAGGGTAGAAATAGGTGGAGAGAGAAGTAGAACAGGGAGAAAAAGTGAGATCCATGCAAAGACCAATTTAAGGTGCTCGACATGACCCTAGACCACTTAATTAGTTGGCTAAACACTCTTAACATGGAAGTGCTTCCATTTTAAGATGACAGAGTTTCTAAGAACCTACTCAAAGAACTTAATGCAACTTTTTTTGTGCTTATTCCTAAGACCTTGGGGGAAAACTTGATGGAGGTTTTCAGATCCATTAGTCTATGAAACTCCTTCCTCAAGATTATCTCTAAAGTTATTAACTCCAAAATTCCTAAGGTGCTTCAGTATATTATAGCTTCTCAGCAGTCTAGTTTCGTGCTCGGAAGAAAAATTCTTGATTCCATTATGGTGGTGCATGAAGTAATTCATTCCTTAGATACTGGAAAAAAGGAAAGGTTTCCTTCTCAAGCTCGACTTGTCCAAGGTTTATGACCATGTGTATTGGCAGTTCCTACTCAAGGTTCTTAGAGCCTTTGGTTTCAATTCTAACACCTATAATATTATTCATCAAATCATCTCCACTCCCTCTCTAGTAGTTTTTTTCAATGGTTCCTCATCGGCCTTTTTCAAATCCTCTAGGGGTTTGAGACAAGGGGACCCCCTTTCCCCCATTCTCTTTATTATTCTTGCTGAATGCCTTCAGAGACTCATTACTGCCTCTAGGAGCTCTGGGGCTTTGAAAGGTATCAAACCATCTTCTGGTACCTATGTCTTCTCCAACCAATAGTTCATTAATGATACCATTTAGGTGGTGATTCTTTTGTGGATGAAGCTAGAGTGGTGAAGTATTTTCTTAATTCCTACACTAGGGCCACTAGACAATCCATTAATTGGAATAAAAGCTCAATCTTCTTTATTAACACTCCTGAGGAGAGATAGAGGAGAATTGTGGATATCCTGGGATGGAGCATTGACTCTTTTCCTATGAATTACTTGGGTGTACCTTTAGGCATTAAACCCCTGGAAGCCTTCTGGAACAAAGTAATTTATAGATTCAATAGGAAGTTGGCTGGATGGAAAGGGGTTACTCTAAGTCAGGCTAGAAAAATCCAGTTGGTTAAATCTACTCTAAAAAATCTTCCTACCTATGTTTAAGTCTCTTCTCTATTTCGGCTAAAGCTACAGAAGTTATGGAAAAACTTCAGAGAACATTTCTCTGGTCAGGTACTAAATAACACAAGAGACTCCCTCTTATTTCCTGGGGCAAAGTTTATCATCCAAAGAGAGCAGGTGGATTAGGGATAAGGAGGATCAAAACTTTCAACAAACCTCTCCAAGCCAACTAAATATGGTGCATTTTTAGTTTTGAAGATAAGTATCTTACTAACAACTCCATAAATAATTTCTTTTGTTTTAATGATATTCCTCAAGGTTCTTTCATTTGGAATGGCTTTCTCAATGCAAAGGATATTGCTAAATCTAAGGCTAAATGGAAAATTAGGAATGGCCATTCTATTGATTTTTGGAATGACATCTGGCTTCAAATGGGACCCTTGAGGGACTGTGAGCCTTTCAATATTTGGATGGAGTAGTGCATCCACAATTATTGTTCTCGAGTCTGTAACTAAAAAGTGGATAATGCTTAGGTGGACCTTTCCTCTATTTCTCGGGACCTAATTCCTCTTATGATTGTTGTTAATGTGGTCTCTCTATTCCCTTCTTAGGATGTGTTAGTTTTGGGAAGGTTCTCTAGTCACTCATATATGGACAAAATTCTGGTTCCCTGGCCTTAGTCCCAAAATTAATGTCTGCTTCTGGCTTTTACTTCAGAATCACATTCTTATGGTTGATAATCTTATAAAGAGAGGTTTCCAAATCCCCAATAGGTATGTGTCATGTAGATGCCAAGTCGAATCTGTAGACCACATGTTTACCCATTGCACCTATGCTAGCAAGATATGGTAGTTTCTTCTTTCTTCTCTAGAGTTATCCTAGTGCTTTCCCTTGTCTTTTCCAAACATTTTTACCCAATGGACCATTCCTTTTAAAAATAAAGATTCTCACAAATTCTTCTCTTTGATTCTCCCACATATCTATTGAGGAGTGTGGAAAGAACACAATAATCACATCTTCTGTGATTGATGTGCTCCTCCTCAAATAATCTTTTAAAATATCAAATTTTCTTTAAAAGAAAACTTTATTTTCTATGGTGGCTCTAACCCTTTTGCAGGAAAAGAATAGTCTTTTGTCCCTAAGAAGAGTATAGAGAAGAGATAGAATTACACCTGGAGCTATCCCCCAAATGGTTGGTCCAAGGCTAACTTCAATGGTTCGGCCAAAGGAAATCTGGGTAAGGCGGGGAGTGGAGGTGTGATAAAAAATTTCTATGTTTTTGGGCTTGCAGATTTCACCTTCTCTCTTGGCTCTCAAACAAACCACTTTTCTAAAGAAAACATTGCCCTCCAAGTTACTAAACTTTCCTACGAGATAGATGTCAAAAAGCTTTGGCTTGAAGGAGATTCCAAGAACATCATAAATTGTTTAAATTTTAACCACTCCCCTTCATGGACTATATCAAATATGATAGAAGAAGTGTGTGCTCTTTTAAATTCTTTTGAAAAGGTATACATATCCCACAAGTAAAATGAATCCAACCAAGTTGTTGACTAGTTTTCCAACTTGGCTGTCAAAAAGGATGGAATGATAAGATGGCAACACGGTAGAGATTTCCCTCATGAGGTGAAGGATTTAGTTCAGAGGGACATATATCAAGGAAATGAGGGAATCATTAATAAAAATAATTAATTATAATGTGGTTTATTAGATTTTCCACTCCATAAATGGTAAGTAGTAGATTGACAAGAAGGACAATAACTTTGCATCCCTCTCGCGCACTTTCTAGGTGTTCATTCCCAATATTAACATCTATTTTTTAAGGAAAAATAGAAGAAAGTTCTGGATTACCTTGGTGAGAAAGAATCAAAATAACAATGATGGGTGGGGAAAGATATAGAAGGGAGGCCATGAATGATAGTGGGAAATGGAGGTGACACACCAAAGTCTGGAATGCTATGGGAAAAGGGGAAATCTCAAATTTCTTAGAATGGTTACATGGAAGCAAGCTAGTGGTTACTAAAATGTTTGTGAAGAGATAGAATGAAGGTTGTGTGGTGATATAAGGAATATCCCCATTGTGGGAAAGAAATTTTATAGGGACTGTAAAATATCCGACTCTATCGTCAATGATTTTATGAGAGATGAGGATGAGAAGAAATCCATCACCAAAGTGGGAATGCACTAACAGCCTGAAGGAATAAAAATGTTATGGAGATTATTTCCTAGAGCTCTCACGGAGGAGGTTATCTCGAATGTCACTAGGATCCCCATCATGGGAAAAAAAATTTATAGGGACCGTAAAATATCTGTCTCTATTGTCAATGATTTTTTGAGAGATGAGGACAAGAAGAAAGCCATCGACAAAGTGGGAATGCACTAACAACTTGGAGGAATAAAATTTTTATGGAGATTAGTTCTTAGAGGTGTCATCTACTATGTGACATTGGAGACAAGGTTTGATAGGATAAGGACCTATCACTTCATGCTACTAAATCATCTTACACATGGTATTAAGTTTTCCATCTTGTTCTACTTGTATGCTTCTATTAATGAAAATATTAATGGTTATAGGGACAAGAATATAGCTAACCCTCTTTTTTATGAGGGTTTGTTATGTTTAATTTATGAATATTTCAAAGCCTAAACCATGGGGAAGGAATTCACTATAAAAAAGGAAAGAGAAGATGTCTTTGGTTTGGACTATGTCCCCTCAAACTCTAAAGATAGTGTGGGTTTACAATTGGAGGAGCAAGAGGAAGGAGAGACCAAAAAGAAGAAACATGGCTCTTCTTCTAAGAACAGAACTATGGGCTCGGTCAAAAAATAAAAACCCCACAAAAAATAGGCAAAAATGGAAATTTCCTCAGAAGAGAAATATAATGACAATGAGGAAGGGATGAGTAGTACTGAAGAGGAAGAAATATCCAGTGGAGAGGACAAGAAGAATAGGAGTCATGCTATGGGGAAAAAAATCAATTTAAGGGGGGGATTTCTTATGCCACCTATCTATGGATTTGGCTATCAATGATAGAAATACTCCCACTCCCCCTTCTGGTGTCCATGAGAAGATTTAGGACTCAAATATGGATGTGAATGATGACTACCAGGATGACCCATCAACCTAGTCCTTAAATCCCCATGAGTCATCGAATGATAAGGACCAGACCAAAGAGGAGTATTGCAACAATGACTTTGGTAAGAGGAAAAAGGTCTCGTATAAGTTCAATGTGAATACTCTTAAGATGGGGATAATTAGGGAAGTTCTGAATCCAAAAGTTTTAGATGATGAGGACGGTGGGATTCAAAAAGAGGAATTGATTAACTTGGCTCTGGTCATCCTTAGTGACAATGCTAGAGAAATGGAGCTAAACATACTCAATAATGCCAAGAATAGTATGTTGGACTAGTTTGGGTCTATTAAATAGCTCTATCATGAACTAAGGGACCTCAATGAAAAAATACATGGAACCGAAAGCAACAAGGATCACAAAGAAACTGAGGATTACCTTTGAATGGATTCTAGGTTTGACAATATGGAGGAAAAGATACAGATCCTTGAGGAAACCCTCAAAGGCATAGTAGAGTAGAGATTTAATATCTTGAAGGCTTAAAAGGAGCATATCAAGCTGCTCATATAAAAAATGGAAGATAAGCCAAATGGGAAGGAAGTGCAGATAATAAAAGAGAAAAAGAGTAGAAGCTGAACTAAGGTATAGGAAAGAAAACAAGGACCTGATCTAAGAAGAACAATGATGAAGAAGACTATACTAATATCCATAAGATCAAGGAAGTTGCTGAGAAGATGGAACTTCTTGATACTAATGTGGTCACAATACTCAGGAATCTCTCTTGACATTTCTTTCTGGTGTTTTTTACCTGTCTCTATTTTTTTGTTTGTTATGTCTCTATGGTGGTATTACTCTCGACCTTGCCAATGGCATGTTTCAATTTTTAGTTAATTTTGTCTTATGAATTGAAATTTTAATGCTTTATTTTTAGATGTATTGGGTTTCAAGAACCTTGTAAACCATATTTTACATAATCAAAAACATAGAAGAATCACCCACTTTAAAGGCAAGTTATTTCTAAGTTTCTACCCTATCTAGACTAAGGGTGTAGGATGCAAAGACATAATCCATATTTTATTGGTACTAAGAGCCAAAAGGATTATAATCAACATCATTATTATCAATTTCATACCCATGAGACCAAGAGGGATTAGAATCAGAATTCCCAAGATCTTTGGAATATTTTTATTTCTAATGTGGAAGTAAGGATCCTCATTTAAAGGGGCATCCTTAGAATGAGTTGACATATCAAAGTAATGTACACATACATTTTGAGAATAGTAAACAATTCTTTTACCCTCAAAGGGTATTAGAGCAATATATTGACTTGGCATATTCCATAATAAGAAGGATGAGACCCTCATGAAAAAAAGAAGATTGGGGATCTTTTATTTCATTGAGGTAGACACAAAGATAAAATAGAAAATAAAATGGGAAGGAAATTATACAATTATGACTAAAATGACAGAGTAGCATGAACTAGTAGCTAAAGAGGCCGGTAAAATGCCCACTAAGAGTGAAGGTTTCATAATCACCTTAGCAAACTCTCCTAATACTAGTTTGACAGTTCCAAAATCATAACCTCCCACCTCGGTTCTCTTGAATTACTCCCTTCCATGTTATATTTGAAGTATATAATGTCTTTTGGTTAGTGTTGGGTTAATAATGTTAAAAATGAAACTAAAATTTGATATTATAAGTTTATATTTGTCATTTGTACTCATTTTTTTATTATTAAAGGAAAACTAGTTTTACAGTGATAAAAAGCCAAAGTCACAAACACATTATAAAATAAATTTAGAGACAATAATCAACTAGAAGCTAACTAAACACCAAACAAATGCTAATAAAAAACACCCAAAACAACCTATAGATCCCTTACTAGGTTTTTATTTTTATTGGTAAATTAATTATTAATTCTTGTGACCTTATTAACTATGATATCAACTAGGATAACCCCCTTGTCCTCAATTCTATGTTTGGTAGAAGACCTAGGTAAAACACCATTATCTATTTGGTTGGTAGAAGCATCACCATTTCTAATTGACCCTAAATCCTTGCAATAAGAATTTTTGATCAACTTGATACTAAATGATACTGTGGAAAAAAAACCTCTAGCCAGTGCCTAAAGAGCCTCTACCTTCTCATTTAATTTCATTAGGCCTTTAGTAGTGTTATCCATAATAGTTCCACTCACAATAACTACTACTTTAATTTTCTCCTACATATTGTTTAAGGTATCCTATTTTCATTTTATATGCTTCTTAAGGTTTTACTCCATATGACTTATACCTTTGTCAAGGTTTTGGGTACCAACCATGATAGTATCAAACTTTTGACTAGTAGGGGACATTATTTATTTTAAACCATCTACTATCCATGAAAAAGTGACATTTTGGTTGTTTATCAAATTTTTTATATGTCTATCAATGTTTGGGTTTTCAAAAATAGAGGACCACTTCTCAATTGGGTTATCTTTCCAATATCAATGTAAATATTGACATGGATTCTCATGTCCACACCATTCTTCATTCCATGTAAAGGGTGAACAGGGGAGATGGGATAATAGTCTAAAGTTTTCTCAAGATTCTTTATTTGAGAGGGTTATCTCTTATCCTCCATAGAGAGGGATGCAAAGGGTTCCTTCTTATCCTTAGATATACTCAAACCCAAAACCATGGCTTTCCATTGTCTCGTTCTTTTGAGAACAGGGGTCTACAAAATTCAAAAAAAAAAAAAAAAATTATGGGAAAAGAAAGTAGTCAAGGGTCATTTTAAAATGTTGAAATGAAAATTCTTGTCACCATATGACTTTAACTCCTCATGGTTAGAGCATCCCTCTTTTCCATAATGAACCCTTACATTCATTTAAAACTCAATACCTATTTTCAATGGAAAATTCTTCTGAATACTTAGAGGCTCTAGAATAGTCCATAATGAGTAGGATTAAGCCTTCATGAAAAATGGGTAAAGAAGGGCTTCTTGAATGGACATAAAGATTATGATTCATGGATGCTAGTAAATAGAAAGGTAACAAAATTCATTGGTTGTGATGGAAGTGATTAAGACTTATAATGTGGTATTACAAATTTATTCTAAATTTACCATCTAGGGTTAGGTACCACATGATTAACTCTATAATATTTACCCATGGATACTTTAGGGAAGTCCTATCATAAACCCCATCAAACCGTTTTAATACCTTCTCTCTTTTCCATTGGTTTCTAACTACAAACCATAAACTCTAATAGTTTATTCATCCTAGCCATCAGAAAAGGCTTTAGTGACCTCGATATATGCCCCATGGAGATTCTCCATATAGGAATTTAGGCCTTGAGTCAATATTTTCCAACTAGATCACTTCCATCTTCTATAATTTATTGTAAACTACATGTTCATACCTCTTATTATCTATACCCATTTAGTCTACATAAAATTGAGCTTCAACAAGCCAGAAATTAGGGCAAAGAGAACGAAAAGCCTAACTTAAGACCATGACATACTTCGACAAATTCAAAATTCATGAGGCCCTAGCGCATATGCCCATTCACACGTATATCACAATCATTATCGAGATAAGGTAGAGATTAACATGTCCTAGAATCATTTTGAATAAGAATTTGAATATCAATTGGGATATCATAATTAATATCCTAAATCACCATATTTTGAGATGTAACTCCCAAGATTTCCAACCTATTTACCACAAAGTTGCCTTGCTAGAAGACATGTATCATGTGAATTTTTCTCCAAGAGAACATAAATTTATGAAATAAATATTTTAGAATTAAAATGGGAGTTAAAAAGAAAGGATATTATAATCCTTTAGTTTAGAGAAAGATTAATAAATAATCTTAATAGAAATTCTCTTAAAAGAGAGTAATAATTGTACTTATGAAATGGTGAATACATGTGACCTTTTTAAAAGGGTGTGATAGTTTCAAAACCACCCCTTTGAAGGTTATATAAGTCATTTATGTAAGACTTGAAAAGGGCATCTTTGAAAAACACTCACAAAAAAGGAAAGAGATATGAATAATTATATAAAGTAATGGATTATTATGAAGTGCAGATGATAGGGCATAGTTAAGGTCTTGTGTTGTGAAAGCATGTGGAGTTCTATATCAGAATTATTTCCTCTTGGAGTGGCAATTGCCCATGAAAAAGTTAGGACCTATAAGCGATCCTCTATATGTTAATCTTCTTCAATGGACAACAACTTCTCTTTGATTTATATATATACATATTAAGCTAATTTTATATTTCATTTATTGATTAATTTATGATTGAGATTAATATTGCAAAGGTTATTTCATTTTATTATTGGTACATTAATATTTATAAATAATCATTGATTAATATGTTTCTCCTATAAATGTTGTTTTGAAGGAATATTCAATTTAAACTATATTAAAGAATTTACTTTTAGAAATACAATAATTTGCATAAGACTTTATTATATAAGGTAAATCATCATAATTTAAACTTATTTTATCTGGGGTGAAAAGGTGAATTACATTTGGTATCACAACCAAGCTTTTAAGTTGTTAATTTTGAAATCTATCATTCTTCTTCTTTTGTCCTAATTAAGACTGATAAGCCAATAAAAAAAGATACATAAAATCACTCTAAACATTCTTAGATGAAATTTTAGTTTAATTTGGCTTAGGTTGTATTAATTTTTTATTAAGGTAAAAGCAGGTTTTGAATGGGCCCCGAAACCATATACAAATAGTTTTTGGTGGGAACTATAACCCTAAAATTAACAATAGGAAGAATTAGCTCAAATCAAAGTGAGACAATTGGGGAACAAGATAAACTTTATATAACCCCCAGCACATACTGCTAGAAGTATTACCAATAGTACAAACCCAGCATTGCAACAGCAGCCAGAAAGAATTTTTCAAAAAGGCTCAAGCTGCCGAGACCTAATGTGTAGGACCATCGCCTTACATAATCACCATATATCTTGGGTTTTCAGGCTCCCTAAATTGAATATAAGGGTTTTGATGGATCCCATAACTAGATTTAATGAAACAACAGCTCACATAATTATTGAAGTAGAGCTTCAGCTGCACCAGACCATCAAGGTTTTGAAAGGATCCCCCAACCTTATTGATGGCTCCCATTACCAAAATGGGTTTTAACATCCAATAGATCTGGCAGACAGACCAGTCAACCCTATCATGACCATACCAGAGATGAAACAATAGCTTATGAATATGTGCTAGAAAATCTTCAGTTGCACCATAGTATTTAGGGTTTTGAATGGCTCCTTGAGCCCTATAGGGTTTTGAAAGGCTCCCCCCACCTTTAACAAAGAAATGGATTAGAAGAAGAGTATTCCCCACTCCACCAATTTACAACTTGTCAGGCAAAAGATGAAACCATCATAGATCTCTGGCAAAAACTAAGCTCTCCAGCTATGGTCGAACTCACAAACAAAACCCCAACCTGTCTCTTCCATCCAGCTACTAGCCACTTTAGTAGGAAAAGCCTCCACCTTAGAAGGAACTTCCACCTCTATAGAAAGTGGGAAGGAGGTGTTAAGAGGGAAAGAAACCTTCACCCCAAAACATGCTTCCACCTCCATAGGAAATAGAGTAGAGGAGAAATGAAGATGACAAACCAACAACTACCAATGAGCATTTGTGTGCAACCCCACCTCAATAGGGATCCCACATAGGACCACTCCAAATGAATCAACACCCCTCTCCCACACAAATGAAAGAAGCGGTGGAACCCATAAAGAGGCCCATCGGTAAGGTTCCTAGGAACAATCCAACACAACAGGATCCCAATACAGGACCCAAAGCCACCGCTCACCATCACTCTTCTAATGAGATAAGGGCCACCTGCTCTCCAAAATAAAAAGGGTAAGAAACCCCCAAAAACTTTACCTTTTTAGGGAGCCCAAACCCTAACAACCTTCTTAGGAAAAAGGCAAGAGCACTAACCATGACTGCTACTGCCCCCCACCAAGAACTTCCGCAGACCCCCACCTGGGTCACCATCCTCCTCATCTGATGCACCCTCATCCCCATCACTGCTGAGGACCCCTCCCGTTCCTGCTCTGCAATCGCTCCAACTAGACATTATCACCAAAAGAGTGAAAAATAATATTAGTTATTTATATAAAGAATGATTAGTTATTTATATAAAGAATGATAATATGATATTTCACAGATACATTTTAAAAATATAATTAATAGTGTGAAACCAATTTTAATTTTTAAAAAGATAGTTACTCTCAATAGAACAAATTATATGATTAATTAATTTATACTAATGAATATAAATAGTAATATTAGAGTTCAACGACCACCTAAGTCATGAAATATTAATGAATTTCGTCTAACAACATATCCTAAATAATGACAATTGAACTTCACATTTAGAGTCAATTGCTAGTGTGTTTAAAGGGCATCATTTCTAGAGACAATATTTGATCGTTCAACTATCGCCCAAAAGCAAAATATGAGTCTCTCGCGTCTATTGAGATCTCGTGTTGAGTTCTTCATAACAATTCTTGATAAATATTCGTGGTATAAATATTGTTATCATCATGCCACGAATTGTTATGATAATAACAATTACGATGGACAGGTCCATTCAATGAAATGTGAGTTCGAATCCAAATAAGGAATTTTCATTAAAAGATTTGGATACAATGAATTTGTGTTACGAGATTGGGAACGCTATGTGAGAGGAGCCGACACCCCTTCCTAATTTTAGTAGATAACACCATTGAAATTTTGACGTTAATTACTTATTGATATGTTTTGTATGATAACACTATTGAAAATTTGAAATTAATAGCTTAAATAATGATATCTATAACTATATGTAATGGGTCGATTTAGTATATATTTAACAGGCACTTGAAAGAATTAATTTGGTCCTTTACCAGACCAAGAAAAATCAATTTAGTCTTTAATATTATTACCAAGTTATTATCTACTCATTAGAATTAATAATATACGAGTCATCTTTTGCTTAATATATTTGGTTTGATGCAGATGATTCGGATTATAAAGAAGCGAAGGATTATTCCACGCGCATATATGTCTGCACCCAATGAGTAGTTAAAACTGTTAATTGGCATCAGAGGCGTTTTGGGGATTGCATTCAATTCAGATACAAAGCAATTTACCCCACTAAAACTGGTCAGTATTTTTCCATTTGGGAATTTGTTGTTCTCATTACATGTTGACACTGTGGTAAACCAGCACATTGTTGGAAGCACTGTTGTTGCACAATTTTAAGAGTTTTATTGATTTCTGAATTGAATTATTCAGAGCTCTAGTTTGCATATTTGTTTAAGTCAATGAATCTTTGATCTATTGACCACGTTGAATAGTTGTGAAACGAATTTATGGACAATAGAATACGAGATCTCAAACATTATTAAAATTTAATTAGATGATGAAAATTGATATAATGTGTATGTTATTAAAATTGGTAATCTGTATTATTGAAATTGGTAGATTTCATTCCCGCTGAAACATAATTTAGACAATATAGATGTGTATGTAAGGAAAACAGCTGTGTTTTCCTATCATACTGATTTGTAGTGAAATGATAATTATCTTATTTATTATTTTATTTATCTGTTTAATAATTCATTATTTTCAAGACTGTAAGAAATTGGTAGCTCCATATAATCTGCAGCACATCTAATAGAAATTTTAATTGATCAACAATAGGCAATACACATTCCAATATCACATGACCTAAAGAGATCTGAAGCCTACCACAAACTCTTGCTAATTGATCCATGCCCACAGCCCTTATCTGAATGGATTGCATACAATTCAGATGACCCATGTTCACCCAAAACAAACAAAGTCTAAACACGCGACTCAACCTTCTATGCCCGACTGTAAATTGTAATTTAATTGAAATTAATTACTTAAGTAATTATATCTATGAACTATATGCAATGGGTCGTTTTACTATATATTTAACAGGCACTTAAAAGAATTAATTTGGTCCTTTACAAGACCAAGAGAAATCAATTCGGTCTTTAATATTCTTGACCAAGTTATTATCTACTCATTAGTATTAATAATATACGAGTCATCTTTTTCTTAATATATTCGGTTTGATGCGAATGATTCAGATTATAGAGAAGCGAACGATATTACTTAGTAAGCGAAGGATTATTCCATGCACGTATATGTCTACACCCAATGAGAAGTTAATACTGTCAATTGGCATCAGAGGCATTTTGGGGATTGCATTCAATTCAGATGCACACGTTACCTTTGCTTTAAAAAGCAATTTACCCCACTAAAACTGGTTTCGCATTACATGTTGACACTATGGTAAACCAGATCATTGCTGGAAGCACTGTTGTTGAACAACTCTATGAATTTTATTGATTTCCGAATTGAATTATTCAGAGCTCTAGTTTGAAAATTTGTTGAAGTCAATGAATCTTTGATCTATTGACCACGTTAAATAGTTATGAAATGAATTTATAATATCTTATTTATTATTTTATTTCTCTTCAAAAACTCATTATTTTCAAGACTCTAAGAATTTGGTAGCTCCCTATAATCTGCAGTACATCTAGTAGACATTTTAATTGATCAACAATAGACAATACACATTCCAATATGACATGACCTAAAGAGATCTAAAGCCTACCACAAACTCGTGCTAATTGATCCATGCCCCCAGCCCTTATCTGAATGGATTGCATACAATTCAGATGACCCATGTTCACCCAAAACAAACAAAGTCGAAACACGCGACTCAACCTTCTATGTCCGACTCTAAATTGTAATTTAATTTACGTTTGCAGGAAATGCCTCTTACAAATTACAGTGTTATATGTTACCAAATCCACACTTAGAAAGAAAGCCTCAAACCGAAGAATTGCAGCTAACAAATTACAGTGCAAGTTGAAATAAAATCCTTAACTCTGGAATCACAAAATCATCGTGTCCATTCCCAGATTGCAACTTGAAGTAATGCAGATTGCAAATACACCTCAAACGAATGTCACAGGATAAATACGTGCACAGCGGGGGTGCCGCCTGTCTCTAAAGCGGCGCGGTGGCATACGAACTCTGCCTCCATGGGATTATCATATATCCCCAGCAAAAAGCGGCCGGATAGCTCCGGAGTTTGCGAATCTCCGCCCTGCAAATCTAGTACGCACGCTGCCTCCATGGGAAAGCTCCGCAAAAAGCGATCGCCCGGTCTTTTCAAGTCGCGTATTTCCGCCAGGAACCACTCTTGCCGCGGCGACCACCGTGGGGTGGGCCGCGGTGTTCGTCTATTTGTCGGCTGGGCCGCCACTTGCCTTGTCTCCGGAGTTTGCAAATCTCCGCCATCCGCCACTTCCGCCAGGCCCTGCAAATTCCAGATTTCTTAGATAGATTCAAAACCCGCCCAAAACAACAGAAACAATTTTCGTGCGACCTAAGTACGAAATTCCTTATATCTAGAATTTGAAAATAGTATGGGATGACTTTTAATGTCCTTCTAGTTAAAAATATTTTATGGTTGATAGGGATATCTAATTATAATAATAGAAACAATGCAGTGTGAAATTTAAATTCACAATCTATTTATACAATAAATATATCTAAGATCTATGTATAAACTCTAAATTTATGATCTACACAAATAGAAAATAAATCTAAGGTCTATGTCAAAAATCAAACTATAAGGAATAATATTTTTATCTACTTAGAAAATCAAAAGAAAAATAATAATATCATTGCAAAGACCTTAGGAGACTCCATTGTTGCTTCAGACTTGCTCCAATGAATTGGTATGTGGGTTGCTCCTCGCTGATAATAGTTCTACATGTAAAATAAGAGGAGTAAAGGTATTATTTATATACTTGGCATACATTTGATCAATGGTAGGGATTAAGCGGCAAAATCAACCATTGAGAAATGTTGAGAGAGGGTGTGACGTATCATACAGCTGGATTGCTAAGATGTAGGGAAAAGGTGACCTGTAAATGCATAGAGAAAAAGGTTTATTTGATTCTATTTGACTTTTTAGGAAAACAATTAAATTTAAAAAGGTATAATACACATAGGTTGCTAAGATATAGGGATAAGGTGACCTGTAAATGCATAGGGAAAACAAACTATTTGTTTTCATTTGATTTTTTAGGAAATGATTAAATTTTACAAAGGTATAATGCATGTGGATTGCTAAGATGTAGGGATAAGGTGACATGTAAATGCATAGGGAAAATAAACTATTTGATTCTATTTCATTTTTTGAGGAAAATATTAAATTTTAGAGAGGTGAAATCTAAAGTGGTCATTCATTAACAAGGTGGAAGGATAAGATTAGGTGTAAATGTATAGAGAGAATAAACAAATTATTAAATTTGTATATTCAACGTTGGAAATTAACTAATAGTCATGGTAAAATTAATTAAATCTAAAATATTTATTTAATTATAGATAGAAAAATGATAATGAAAAAATAATTTAATTATTAAAGATTGAGAAGAATAATGCTAGGGATGACATAATGAAAATGCATTAATATGTTCAACATTTTATTAAAAGTAAAGTTAATGGTTTGGAAAAATGGCTCTATTATGGTTTCATGCGTACGAATTTCTGTCTGTATCTTTTGTGTGAGTTCCCCATCTGTCATACTGCATTTACTGCGGGATTTTTGCATTAGGGTTAGCTTGTATTATGGCTAGGGCCAACCTTGGCCCAATAGTTGATGTTGGTGCTTGCGTTGAAGCTTCAAACAACCATGGTGTCTCTTCTGAACAAACATCCTATCAAGTTCATCCTGAAGGTCTTTCACGTGGTAACCCTGACATTATTCTTAGTATGCAAGAGTTTGATGTTGCCTATGAATGGTTAGAGAAGCATACTTTGATAGGATATTTTGTGGGTCGCACTCCTCCTGAAAGTGTCCTCAAAGAATGTGTAAACAAGAGCTGGACTCCTCATGGAGTTTGCCTTGATGGTGTGGAAAACCTTACCAAAGGTTTTTTCCTGTTTCATTTTGCTAACCCTTCCCAGGTGGAGGTTATTTTTAGCCGCGGTCCCTAGATGGTTAGAACCTCCTCGCTTGCGTTTCATAGGTGGTCTCGAGACTTCACTGTCTCAGACGACAAGAAACTTAGGGTTCTTGTTTGGGTTGAGTTTCCTAGTCTCCCATTGCCAACCTGGCCTTTTATTGAGTCTATTGCCAAAACCCTTGGCAAGTTTATTGTCATGGAACATGACAAGTTTTTTAATGGCCACCCTCAGAAGCGTGTCTATGTTGAGGTCGACCTTTCCAGGGACCTCAAAGACTCTGTTGAGATCCAAGTCGGTTCCCTCTTGTTCTCTCTAAAAGTGCTTTATTTGATCTTGCTAAACACCTTTTATAGGTGTCAATCAGTGGAACACAAGATCAAGGACTGTCATTTGGTCACCATTTGGGTGAAGCCACTGCAAAAGGAAACACCTATTAAACATACTAAAGCTAGGAAAAAAGAATAATGGACTACAGTTATGCGAAAAGGCAAGAATGCCTCAGGCTCTAAGCTAGTACAATCCACTTCTAGAGCTATTTTTCCTCTAGAGCCTCCTGCTGGAGAGAACCCTCCTACCGCTAAAGTACCACTGGTTACTCCTCTTATTTCACACCCTTCTCCTCAGGGGAAAACTCTAGCTGTGAGGCCTACCACCTTAGGGGTGGTGCTCACATCGTGAGCTGTATCACCTATATCTTCTCAGACTTTGCATCGGTCGCGTAGCCCAGATGGTCGTGTGGAAGACCCAAAAAAATGGTGGTTTATCTCCTCTGGAGAATTACCCACCAGCTTTCTTGCAGAATAGTTTCTTCTCTCTTGGGGACGAGGAAAGTATGCAAGAGCTTTTATGAATTTTTTGTCCTAGAATGTGTGAGGTATAACTGGTCTCTTGACAAAGTACTATGTTCATGATACCCACCTCAGACTTCATAGTCTGGATGTTTTGTGTTTGCAGGAAGTTAAAATTTCTAGTTTTCTACTTGCTTCTGTCTGTCACATCATCTAGCCAGACGACATTGTTTTTTCTTCACAACATGAAGCTGGTAAGGGTGGTGTCATTACTATTCTATCACATCATCTTTATTCTGTTGTTATTGTGCATGGATCTAACCCAATGCAGCATGTCACTTGGATCTTGTTGTCTTTCCATAATCATTCTTTTGGTATCATTAATGTTTATGCTCCCAATGATGATGTGGAAAGATCTCAGCTTTGGTATTGGTTGGCAGATAATTTGCCTCCAACAACTTGGGTGATGTGTGGGGAATTTAATATGGTTGAGCTGGCCTCTAACAAGGAAGGGATTTTCCGTTTTCGATGGAAAGCTAGGCAGAGAGAATCATGGTACCATATTTGCAATAAACTGGGCCTTTTTTATCCCAATGTTAACTACAGCCAATAGAGTGGGGTCTATCATTCTTGGTTTAATTTCAGAGCTAGTTCTGACCATATATTTAAGAGATTAGATCATGCTATGATAACTGCTCAATCTTTATTCTCTTTCTCTAAAGATCGGGACTTACCTGTCATTCCTTTGACAGATGTGACCTTGTCAGATCATTTCCCTATTTTCTTTTCCATCACTTTGCATTCTTGTACTAGGCAGGCTACATGTACTCAATTTATTCACAACAAGTCTGTGCTGACACATGCTTCCACTATTTATCACATTCTCTAGGTCTAGAATTTAGATCCTTCGCCCCACAATTAGTTTGGTTGGATACAATGGTGGAATGATTCCATCACTCATACTACAAAATTTCTTCGTATCTATGGTCATCAATTGGATTGCTACAGAAAATGTGTCTATGAAGCCAACACCAAGGCTCTTCATAGTGCTTCTGATTCCCTTGTGTCAAACCCCTTTGATGCTGAGTTTGAGCTTAAGCTTTCCAAACTTCACCATGAGAAACAAATTACAAATGCCTATGCTGCTCAGGGAGTTCAAATCAAAGCTCGCCTCTACTAGTTGGAGGTGGGTGATAAAGCCTCTAAGGAGTTTTTTCATGCTCTTAGGGCTCATCATACCAACTCTGGTATTCAAAAGATCAAACAAGGTCATGAAACCAATCCAAAGCTTCTTGATATTCTTCAAGATTTTTTCAACACTATGAAAAAGTGTTTTCTTCGAAAGTAAATTTTTCTACTCGAGAAGAGGCTCTCAAGGTCTGGGTTGTTCTTACTCCAAAATGTGTGATGGTTGAGCAGTGGGCCTTTTGCAAGAAACTCCTTACCATCAGTGACCTTAAAGAGGCTATCTTCTTTATGGTTGATGAAAAGTCCCTAGGGTGTGATGGCTTTCCCTGTGAATTCTACAAGCACTTATGGGATGCTATAGGGCCTAACCTACATAAAGTTTATCTCAAGGCCTACCATAATAAAATTTTGGGTGCTATTATTTATAAAGGGAACATTAAATTCATACCTAAAGCTAGCAATCCTAAGGATATCTACAATTGGAGGCCCATCACCTTGCTGAATGTCTCCTAAAAGATAATTTCTAAGGCTTTAGCTCTCAAAATCAGACATCTTTTTCTGCTTATTGTTCACCCTGAGAAAACTAGTTTCATTAAGTCCAGATATATCCTTGAAAATATTATTGTTGTTTAGGAAGGGATGGAATGGTCTCATCAGTCCAAGCTTCCCACTTTGTTGACTAAAATTGATTTTTCCAAGGCTTATGACTGCATTGAATGACCTTTCATTCTTGGCATGTTGCAAGCTCTTGGTTTTGATCCCAATTTCTTGTAGTCTATAGAGATGCTTTTTGGTGATGCCTCTGCATGCATTACTATCAATGGGTCTCAATCTAATACCTTTGGGATTTTTAGATCCATTTGACAAGGTTTCTTGATGGCTACTGTGTTATATGTTCTTGTCACTGAAGGCTTTAGATACTTGCTTGCCAATTTTGTTTCCTCTTGTTTAGTTCATGGCATGTCTCTTCCCAATTCTTCCTCTCAGCTTGTTAATGGCCACTTTGGTGATGACTCCTTTATCATTATTATTGAGGATGAGGAGAACATTTATAATGCCTTACAGTGCTTGGATAGCTTTTTTCAGACCTGTAGATCTTCTATTCAGTGGCATAAGACCCTCTGCCTCAGATAATCTTTTATGCGAGCCCTCCCTGGCTTGCTAATTTTGATTGGAAGTGGGTCCATAATGGGGAAGTCTTCCACTTCTTGGGTATTCCCTTTTCCTTCCATGGGTCCTCTATGGACTTATGAAATGCCATGATTACTAAGATTGATAAAAGGATTCAATATTGGATCTACAAGCCCCTCTCTCTTGTGGGAAAATTCTAGATTTTCCCCAAGGTTTTGGCTGCTACTCATGTATACTACTCTTCTTGCTAGGCTCCTTCTAAAGCCTTGTATCTCAAGCTGGAACGCCTTGTTAGAGACTTTCTCTAGGATTATGGAGTTGATAGCCATGGGTTGCATAGAGTGGCTCTGGATTATTATTGTCTCCCTGAAGACTCTAGTGGCCTTGTCCTTCTCTCCACTCAGAAGCAAGGGCTTGCTCTTTGTGCCAAGTGGATTATTCATACTCTCACTAGTGATGAGGCCTGGAAGATCCTTTTTAGGCATTGTATTTATTCAGGCTACCATTTTCATAGGCTTTCTTGGAAGGGCATTTCCCTTCAAACTCTTCTCATTATGAAGGAGCCTGTTTAGATTTAGGGAGCTTTCATCATAAAGAGCATTTAGAAAGCCTGGGAAGCTATTAAGCCCTAGCTTTGGTTGGATGGTGATGGCTTTTGCAATGGTCTTTCTTTCAATCAACAAAACCTCTAGTGGTCACTATTATTTTCCATTCAAGGTATCCCTTTGGCTAAGACTCAAGGGGCTAGTGCTCTACATTTTTTCAAACATGGCATTTAGACTCTCATGGACCTCTTCTCTAGGGTCACTATGAGCCTCCACTTTTGGGAGGATATGCAGGTGCAATACCACTTGGCTCACCCAGATTGTCAGACTTTTGATCTGTTGGTTTCCACCATTCCAGATCATTTGCTTCATAAGCTTGGTATCTAGACTATTTGGCCCTGGTGGAAGGATTGGAAATGGTATCTTGCCACTCCTTTCATCAATTACAAGTTGAGGTTGGGCTATAGATGGTTTTCTCCTCATCTTCCCATGATGGACATTCTCAGCCAGAGATGGCATCTGTAATCTTCTATGTACCATTGGAGCTCTCACTTCCAGACCATCTGGGCTACTATTACGGAGCCCAAGATGGCTCTCTTTGCTTGGTGTCTGCTATTCCAAGGGCTTCCTATGGAGCCTAGGCTCAAACATCTAGGGGTTTGTGACCTGTGGTGTCCTTTTGTGGTCATTCTAAGACTTTCTTGCACATCTTCTAGTTCTGTAGAAGAGATCAACAATATTGGCAGTGGATCCATGATTTTTTCAAACCCTTCAGGCCCGAGCCTTTTTCTTGACATATGATTGTCTTGGGAGATTCCCCTAGGCTTCCTTCCTAGTTTACCTAGATTTGGCATACTTTTAGGATGGAGATTTTGTTCACTTTATGGAAGGATAGGAATGGTGTTCTCTTTTCTCACAACTTTCTTGATATGAATGTTTCTTTGTATAATAAAGCTTGCATATGTAATAATATTATGATGTAGATTCAAGTGCAAGCCAATAAAGTGGCTTTGGAGGTGGATCACCTTCAGGAGCTACTCAATCATTGGGGAAAAGCTCCTTGCATGGTTTCTTAGGTTCCTCCTGATGTCATTTCTATAGAAGGTACCCCTCGTAGAGGTCACCTTCATGGGCATAGTTCCTCGACTCATCGCTCCTATACTCTTCAGTCGTAGGCTCCCTGCTACCACTCTCCTAGAGGTGGAAACGATAGATGGTGGCACTGCTCAGCTTATCTGCCTCACCGTACCTCTGGGTGGTCTTCAACTTTGGTTCATTTTTCCCCTCTTGATGCTCATGTTGGTCACTGTGGCTCTGATTGGCCTCCGACCACCTCCTCCAAGTTCCCCCACCTGACTCTAGCTATTTCTCTACCCTAGGAGGAAGAGAAAGATAAAAATGCTGAAGATGATGGTTGGTTGATTCCCAAACCTCCTATCAATCCTAATGATGTTTTTGGTTCTAATGATAGAGATCCTCCTCCTTCTGTTGGCACTGCTCTTTCACCTTGATGACTTTATGCCTTTTTTTTATGAATAGTTGATGATGTTTCTGTCTTCTACATTGTGAACTCTCACAGGGTGATTTTTATGTCCCCTAGACCCTTTTTTGTGAATATGTAACTTTCATATAAAATTGATAGAGAAGGCACTATTCATCAAAAAAATGCATTAATTATTTTTAGGTCTACACTTCATCTTTTTTTGAGATAGTACTTTTTATATAATATTATTTTAAAGAAATAAAATGCTCATAATATGCCAAGTTATAGGATGGTAATAGGTAGGGATAACTTTAGTGGTGAATATTTGCATCGGTGATTTCAAAATTGGAAAATAAGTTGGACCAGATGGGGTGTTTCATCGCATAATTTTATAAATTTTTGGTCAAATGTAATTCAATTTGCCATCATTTTTATTAATTACTTTTATCTCGTAAGGATTTCACCAATAGAATATGTGTTTTTGAAATGATTTATTTAATATTTTGTTTGTGATCTCAAAAGTGTGTGTTGATTAAGGACCATAGTCACCAATATGTGGTAAAAATTTAAGGTTTGGGCATGGGTTATGTATAGAGATTTGACATGTGTCTCTAATCCATAGACTTTCTATAGAAATTTGTGTGCTTAAAAACTTTGGCCCAAAATAGAATTTTTGCCATTGATCTAGGATCATACAACATTTATAAAAAATAGACTTAGTATATATCAACTGATCAAAAATTAAGTCATGAAACCTTAATAAAATAATAAAAGTCATTATAGTGGCCATCTTTTGCAACTCAAGTTTGGCCCTTTGTCTTGTATAGGGTATTTTATTCATTCATCTCCTTAGTGTTTGTTTTTTATAGATAAACTAGCAAGAGGGTTCTGACCTGAATAACAAAGGACTAGTAGCACATTAACAACACATTAATGTAACTAGTCAAAGTAGATAAATAGTTTAATAGTATAATCACCAGTCTAAATCTACCCCTATCAAAAACATAAACCACGATGCTAATCAACCGATTTGAAACAAAGTATCTAGACCGAGCAGTAGCATTTAAAGTATCAGTTAAAAGCCACACAGGGCAGAATAGAAAGCTATAAAAATTAACATTGACCCCAACAAAAAAAAGGAGGTCCTAGGGCTAGGCCCAGACAAAAATATCTAGCACATGGGAACCAGAATTAATTTTTCCCACCCAACTCCTTAGACAGTAGGATCCTCGCCCACTCTTCCTACAGAAATAGGAAAAGATCCTTGTTGTCCTCATTCACTTTCGAAGTACCACCTACCAGCTTCTCCTGCACATGACATAGGGTAGTACCTGAAGTGTTCATAACCTTGAAGAAAAATTTGTTGGTTAGCATACATTGGTTCATCAACTCCTACATATTTTTCTTGATCTCCGCAATATCTCTGTCCAAGTTCACAAACCTCCTTTTAATAGTACCTTTGAGACTATCTTCCGGAGCTTCAGTATTGTAAACAGAAGTAGGGGCTTATCCTGGGGGTCTTGAGCAGGACTCAGGGGAGGGGTAGGAATGGGGGTTTCCATGGCATGCTTTGGGTCAAGAACATGGTTTTTACTAGGCCTAGGGGGGCTCATATGATCATCTGAGGAATCATTCATGGACTCAATGGTTTGGGAGTCTTTCTCAGTCATGGAGTGTTCTTTAGATGTTGTTTCTAGTAGACCTCCTATGACCCCAGCCACTCAAATCCACCTCTAGACTAACCTGGCTCTCCATTATTTTCCTTTTTTGGGGCCTACATTTGGTCTCTGGAGTACTGTCATTATTTTTAATTTCCTCAGACTCAGAGACATAGGACACCTCTTGGCCATCTATCTTATTAAATGAGGTTTTGACACATTTATTTTCAGTTCTTTCCTTCTTTGGCACCCGGCTCAGGCTCCTAGATGACACAGATGGACTGGGAGGAGGACTAGGTGAGATTTTCAATTTTGGCCAAGGAATCCTCCTGGGGCATCTCCTGGATAATCGGGGGGTTGGGGTGCCAAGAAGATAGCTTTATGGAATTGGTAGATGCAGAGAAGGAGGCCCTGATGGAGGATAGGAATAGGCTTATCTGGGTTATCCTTAATATCAAGGATGTTACTTTTTAAGGAGTGTAGAAGATAGAAAGGGATGGAAATTAAATCTTTGTTTCTAACATGGTTCAGGAATGGTAAGTGGTAGTAGTAAAAAATTGTAAACTTACCTTCCAACATGAAGTATTTCATCACTATGAGGTAGATTTTTGGCCATAAATTCTGCAGCTCCTCCCTATCGAAGCCCCTCTTCTTTTTCATCAGAAGCTCTCCATCCTTGAAGAACTAGTTGAGGCAGGTAGGGTTAGGAGTTTGGCTAGATTTTTTGTATTTTCTCCCGATCATAGAAAGCCCAGTCACCTTGGCTATGACCTCCTCATTCAGCTAAAAGTGGATACCTCCAACAGAGACACTTCTATTGTTCCAGGATGACATGAACTATTTGGAGATTCGTTCCTCATGCCCACCATTAATTCTCTCCATAAAACCCCAAATGTCGCTCTCCTTGCAATAATGTGTCACCAGTGCATCAGAGGTGAAGGCCTCATCAATTTTATCAGGCTCAATGTGGAGAGTGTTTCTTCCCATTTCAAATTTCAGACCCTCCAACTCCAGAATATCCTGGAAAACTAAGAGCTGATTGTTTTCCATAGAACTTAAAAAACCCTTTAATTTTGCAAAGCCTTTTTGAGAACGGTTTATACTTAAAATGATGGCTTGGCAAAATTTTTTAAACCAGGCTCCATACTACCAAATCTACTGGATCTCCAGGTGCCATAAATAGTAATAATACTAGGGACACACTTGCTGTCCCTGTCAGCCAAGTAAGCCTTCATATTCAGACATCACCTACTCCACACATTTAAGGAGTAATTATGATTTTTTTATGGGAATTTGGGTTCTCTTTTCCATAATCAAAAAAATCATTGGAATATGCCAACACATGATCCAGTAAGGATTCACAATGAATAAGATGGCATGGCACATTTAAACATTGATATTCATTTCTCCCCCAATGATTGATGAGTCAGTAGGGGTAAATCACTAACCACGCTCCAACTATTGAGTTTAGTTTTTTTTAGGCCCATTGCTGCCATTGATTCAGCAACTGAATTCCCTTCTCTATATGTGTGGGCTATAGTGGTGCTCTGGAAGCTATTAATCAGTTCATCGATTTCCAAAATAATAGGTCTATCTCACCACCCTGCACTAGCACCCTTTTTGATAGCCTCAACAACCACTTTGGAATCCCCCTCGATTTCCAGCTGCCTGACATTCATTTGTTTTGTGAATTTAATCCCCTAGAGAAGGGTCATTCCTTCCACCTGGGTGACAGTGTAGTTATTGATAGGGCTAGCATAAGCCGATAGGAAATCACCTCTATAATCTCTTAAAACACTACCCCCACCTTGGCTCATATTATTTTTTGCGCCATCAAATTTTAATTTAGTCCATCCTTTGGAGGGGGCAGCCCATCTGGTAGCCTTTCTAGCTATCTTTTAGCATCATCAAATCTAGAGAACCCATCAAGGATATTCCATCTATCAGCAATTATCACTTCCTAGGTAGCAGAAAAACATGGGGGAAGCTTCCATTTAGCTATCCTAGCATTCTCACATAGGAGCTTAGTACCAATATGGAGACATGTCTCAGAATGGTTGCTCTCTTGTCTAAAGATCCTATTGTTCCTTTCCTTCCAAATGGCCCAGGAGATGTGAGGGGGTAGCATACGCTAGAGGATTTCAAGTAGGGGGTAATTGGAGGGGGATTTATAGATGCTAAATTGACACACTTCTTTGTCCAAGGCCCATGAAATACCAAAATTTCCGATAACCTCCTGCCATATTTTGAAGGCATAATCATAGTGGATAAACAAGTGTTTCACTGTTTCTTCCTCCTTCTTACAAATGATACATCTATTCACCATGGGCATTCCCCTCTTTATTAGGTTATCTTGGGTTAGGACCTTACCATGCATTAAAGTCCACTAGAAAAGAATTATTTTCGGTGTGAGCTGGGGAATCCACACCTTCTTCCTATCCCCCAGGTTACTCTCCTCCTTTAGAAGCAAATTTTAAGAAGACTTAATAGAGATGGTACCAGCCTAGGTGGGGGCCCAGATAATAGAGTCCTCATGCCCATAAATTCTGATATTAGCTATAATTTCCATGAGATCCTTAGCTAAGTGTTGTAGGTCTGGTCTGTTTCTAACCCAATTACGTATATCCTCCCAATCCCTACTAGTGATATAGTTGGAGACCCAGCTACCTTAGATAGGTTTGAGGTATTCCATAAGAGGTTTGAATCTGCAACCTGGGCTAGGTTGGTTCACAATTCAGTGGTCATTCCAAAATCTGGTAGATCTCCCATTTCCAATTTTCCAAAAAGCACCTTTTGACTGGAGGGACTTACATTTACATATGTTCATCCAGAGTTTGGATCCACTTGGGAGATCACCATCATGGTACATCGACCTATAGGGGTGTCCTTGCAGATACTTGGCTTCCATAAGTCTCCACCAATCCACCTTCCCTTCTATAAGCTTCCATACCACTTTCGTGGTAAGGGCTTTATTCATCAGCCCAATTTTTCTTAACCCCAAGCCACCCATTCTTTTCAGGTGGCAGACAGTATCCCAGTTCATAAGAGACATCCTCTTCTTTTCTTCAACTCCTACCCATAGAAAGGTTCTTTGGATCCTTTCAAGTTTTTTTGCCATGTAGCCTCTAATTTTAAAGAGGGATAGGAAGTAAACAGGGATCCCTTGGAGCATGGAGGCCACAAGTTGAAGTTTTCCAGCATTTCTTTAAAACTTCCCCTTCTAACCAGAAAGTTTCCTTTGGGTTCTTTTGAGGATGGAATTCTAGAAATCTTGGGACACCTCTTTAACCGTAAGGGGGAGGCCTAGGTAGGTAGAAGGGAGTGAGGCCGCCAGACAACCCAAGATTTGAAGCACCTTATTTTGTAGCTCCATGGGGGTATTGAAGAAAAAAAACCTTCTCTTCTGATAGTTGATACACCGTCCAGATGCCCAAGCATAACTTTCCAATATTTGTTTCCATTGCCTGGCCTCAATCACAGAAGAATACCCAAAAAGGAAGGTGTCATCCACAAACTATTCTAACACCACCTGAGGAAGGGTAGAAGCAGGTTTGATGCCTTTTATTCTTCCCATGGCAGACATCATACAAAGATTCCTACTAAGCACATCAGCCACCATAATAAAGAGGTAGGGGGAGAGGGGGTCTCCTTGTCTAAGACCCTTCTTAGGTTTAAAATAACCCCCAGGGGAGGCATTGACCAGAATAGAAAGGCTAACAGTTTGACTACATTCTTGCATAATCTGGATAACCTTCTCACTAAACCCCATTTTTGCAAGAATTTTAATTAGAAATGACCAATTAACTTTGTCATAAGCTTTGGAGATATCCAATATAAATGCCATACCTGGAGCCTTACTTCTGTACATAGAATGGATGATTTCATGGGTGGCAATGGTAGCATCAAGGATCTGTCTACCCAGCGCAAAACCTTCCTGAGTAGTGTTGATAATCTTGCCTAGTAGAGGTTTGATTCTACCCACCAAGATCTTGGTAAGGATCTTGTAAACGGTATTGTACAGGCTGATGGGTCTAAAATCCATCATAGTCATAGGATTTTCATGCTTTGGAACCAACACAATGTAGGTTTGATTATGCTATTTGAGGATACGCCCAGTCTTAAAGAAGTCTCTAGAAGCCTGGGTAACATCAGTCCCCACAATGTCCCAGTACTCTTGAAAGAATGTAGGAGGAAATCCATCCAGTTTGGGGGCTTTGTAAGCTCCCATGGCAAAGACCACATTCTTAACCTCTTCATTAGAGACCCACTCCGTAAGCATGTTATTGTCACTGAGTGTTATAGTACTTTGAATCTCATGTAGAAGTTGGTTTTGGATGTTGTTTGGGCATATTAGACCCTCACTAGAGTACAATCTCCTAAAGTAGTTGACTGCCACCACCTGATTGATCTTATCCTTCTCCTTGACTTAATTCCCTCCTTCATCCTTAATAACAGCAATAGTGTTTCTTCTTTTATGGATGCTGCCAAACCTATGAAAGAAGGTTGTGTTCCTATCCCCTTCAGCAAGCCACTAGACTTTGGATCTCTTATTCCAGTAGATTTCTTCTTTTTTTAGAGTTTCATACCACTTGTGTCTAGTTGCCTCCTCCACCTGAATATGCGGTGGGTAGTTTCCAGTAGCCAACTAGGCCTGGAGGGAGTCTAAAACTCTAGACAATTCCATCTTCTTGTTGTGAAAGTCACCGAAGTTATGTTTGCTCCAACCTTTAACCTCTCTTCAGATAACTTTGAGCTTTTGGGCTATTCTGAACATGGTAGTACCCCTAATGTTAGTCTTCCACCAGAATTTCACTTGGTCCCTAAAGGATGGGTGAGAGCACCACATAATTTCAAATCTGAAGGGTGTCAGGTTGACCTTGGGGGTGTCAAACCAACTGAGAAGGAAGGGGTTATGATCCGATGTAGTTCGAGGGAGGGAAGATAAGGAGGAGTTCAAGCAAAGGTTCCATGAAGAGGTGGCCAGGGCTCGATCTAGTCTCGCTTGGATGAGGTGGGAACCTTTCCTATTATTAGGCCAAGTGAAGGGGTTCCCCTTCAGGGTGAGGTCAGTAAGGCCTATGGAGGAGATGAAATGAGCTAGCTCCCCCATATTATCTGAGTAATCCACATGACCACCACACTTTTTCAAGGGGTAAGGAGGGGTATTAAAGTCACCTGCCAGCAGGAAATTCATAGAATAGTCCAGGTCTAGCCGATGGCCAAGATCAACCAATAGTGAAGCTCTACTCGCTCAGGTATTAGGAGCACAAATATTGAAAATTGTCCATTCAGTATCATTCTTCCTAAAGGTTACATCAAGGAAGTTGGGAGAATAAGAAAAAAGATGACCAATTATCCTATTGGGGTTCTAGAGCATAGCAATACCACCAGATGCCCCCATAGCTTTAGAATAAAGGAAGGTAGCACCCGACCAAAGATTGGGCATGAGGGTAGAGAAATTAGTAGTTGACATCTTAACCTCTTAGAGGAGTAGAACATCAAGCTTAAGGTAAAAAATGTAGTATTTGACAACACCTTGCTTGAGGGACCTATTCAATCCCCTCACATTCCAAGAAAGGTAGTTCATTTCTTATTTTTGAAACTAGATTTCAGGGTTTGTTGCTTACCTGCTACAACATCCCTTATGGTCCCCCACAATCTCCTTGCCCTATCTGAAGGCCTTCCCCTAGGTGTTTCCATTCCCACATCAGCCTTTTTAGGCTTGGTTTTCTTTCTCTACATTTTTTATTCCCCTTCATCATCCTCCAAGCCATTAAGGGAGCTGGATGGGCTCTTCTTCATAGGCCTTGGGGGGGTTTAGCATCTGGCTTTCAAGATAGCACCTCTAGAGCCACCACAATGGTAGGCTATTATATCTCAATAGGGCTAGTCTTCACATCCTCCGGTGGGGGGGGCATTGAATGGGTTTTTAACAGCTCTACCACCTACTAGAGAACTGGTTCCTCTATTGACTCAGGAGGACCTAGATCAGGGCACCCAACATTCATCTCCCAAGGGGAAATGATCTCTCCTTCTTACAGGGCCAAATCTTCAATAGCTGGAATTTCCATTTCCTTAGTCACCAAGGGTGGCCTAGTTTTTGCCTTCTCTTCTTCACCTAAGGGGGGAGGACCCTTAGCCACTCCTTTGTCCTTGTTCCCTTTTTCTTTTTCCCAGCTTGGAGGACTTGCAAGTATCACTAGAATGGCCCCTGCTATCATAGTTCTAGAAAAATAGGTTAGAATTCTCATACACCAGGGCTTGGGTCCATCTACCTACTTTAGATTTCAAAATGATAAAGTTGGGCAAGGTTTTGTTCAAAGTAACATTCACACAAAATCTAGCAAACAAAAGCTTGGACTTCAAATGAGTCACCTGGTACATTATGATGAATGAGCTGTGTTAGTATCTACAAAAAATTTCATGGCTGTAGTACTTTTCTTCTGGTCCCTGCAATATTTTTTATGTCTCTGGTCTTAAAAACCCTTACCAAATATTCAAAATCTAGCCGTTATAGTGAAAAAACCATAAAATGCCTTGGCCCTATTATATTTCTTCATTACCTTTTTTAGGCAACTTAAGTGATCATAAACGCATGTGCGCATTTCATTTCCCCATTGGTCGCTTGTTTGCTTATTCCTCTGGTGGTTAGGTTTCCCATTCGGTGATTATGCAATAGTGTGTTCATGTATTCTCTAAGTCCCTGGTGGTTATATCTTAACATTATGCGACCCCACGAGCAGTTTATCTCTTCTTCAATCGCTGATTCACAAAGTGTTGGGCCTTATTTTAAACAAGTGATATATGTGGACCTGTGTGAGTGTAGAAAGCTGACGTGTCAAGCAGTTATTGGTTTCCATGTGTTGAGTTTGAGTCTGTCAGCGGGCCTAGATTTTTAGTTCCCTTTTGATATGACGGTTGGCATGTAAGTGCATAGAATCTTTTAGGCCTTTCAGATCATGTGCCAGCCATCCATTTTCCAGGTGTTTATGTCAGTATAAATGGTCGGTCTAAAATGACACGTAGGTACAGTTGGTAATTTGTGATTGGTCCACGATATAATATGCTGGCAGTTGCTAGTGGGACTTGGTTTCTAGCTTGTCAGAGGGTCCTGACATCTACAGAGAATCAAAAGTGGGTGTAAGTTCTTAAGGAATGTGTCAGACGCATGAGATCTTCATACAATCATCGATTTAACCTTTTTCAGAAGTGATAAAATATAGCAGGTCCACTACTAGGTGTACTTAGTTTGGCATCTCCTCATTGGTTAACGAGGGTTGACATGGAGTTTGTCAGAGGGGCCGATGTTAGAAAGATTGATCGATGGTTGGTGCATGATCTTATGGAATATTCTTCATTTTTCAGATCATACGCCAGCTATCCATTTTGATGCCAAGGGATTTATGGGTCCTGTGTTAGGAATGACTAGGTGGTAAGTAGTGAATGGTTAGTGACAAGTGGCACAAAGTGGGCCCAGGAAAGGGTCTAAAGTCTAGTAGTCTAGATAAAAAAGGTTAGCAGCTCTGACAATTTTCAAGGGCTCACTCGTTCACGCAGTAAAATAGCCATGTTCTAAAAAAGCTGGCAGATCAATGAATAAGCATTCATGTAATCGCTAAAATATCTAGCGGTAGTATAAAGTATTCTGTGAATGGCCAATTTCCCTTCAGTCGCTAGTTCGCCAGATGTAGCTGGGATGAGTTAAGTTTCTTTGGTTACCAGTTCACTGGGTTAAGCAGTGAGTTAGTATTTGATTTCATGAACAGGAAAAAGCCTTATCGTGTGGTCGCTAGGAGTAAACCCAAGGGTTGCAGTTGAGTTAAGACTTAAAGACTATGAAAAAGAAAGATCTGACAGTCAGGACTTAAAGTTGATCCAGATTCAAATGTGGACCACTGATTTGCTGCTAGCGCCATGGAAATGACCATTTCATTTCAAATTCAAATTTTTGAGGGTTTCCTATGACCAGAAGGACAAAAATTGAATGTAGATGTGATTGGAGCTAGTAAGAGATGATCTATTTGCCATTACAGTGTGGTCCAGGGTGTGCTATGATCATTTGTAGGGGTTTGTACTATGTTCTTTGTGCTCGAGGCATGTTGCAAGTGGCCGAACAGGTTGACATTTTGGGTATTTTTTTGGTTCTCAATACCTTCTCAGAGAGATTTTCATGATTGAGGATCATTTTGGGATCTTTTTTCTCCTGGTTGCCTGGGTTTCTTCCCCTATAATAAATTTGTGACCATTTCTAGTGGGTCTGGTGGGTGAAACCCTAACCCTAGTCATCCACAGCTTGCTACATCCTCTTTTAGGATCCCAAGATGACTAGGGAGTCTAAGTTGTAGCATTTTTTCCTTAGTTGAGGTTCCAAAACTTTCTTTTTGGTCCCTGGTTGTTGTTGATGGTATTATACTAAGCAAGGAGAACCTAGAATTTGGGTATATTTCTTTGGAATTTTGTTGTTTGATAATGTATTGATTCTGCAAGTCTTAATGAGAAAATAGTTGATTTCCAATCTCATTATGGTGTATGTCTTCCTGTTTTGGTTCTTGAGCTCATATATTTTAATTTCACAAAATGGGTTATCATATGGTAAACAAAGAGTATTCTGAAATTATCTTTGAGTTCCTAGCAAAGTTAGGATTAAAGTCTTTCAAATAGTTTAAGTGAGTTCATGGCTAGATAAGGATTTGATGTGTTGGTATGTGAGTGAGAAGGATAATAGGCAAAGCACTTATCCTAAATTCAATTGTTTTTCAGTTAGGGTTCAGTTGATATATGTTATTAGGTGACTCTTTTCCCTTGGTTAAGGCACTGGTCCATTCTCTGGAGGCAGTCCATCATCATCAATCACACACATATTTAAATGATAATATCTTTAATCAATTAGTAAGGGGTATAGTTGTATAATATTTTGGATTCCTTTGAAGAAGTGAATCAAGGGTACAACCACCTAAGCATTAAGGCTCAAAGTGTAGGAGGATCTCAATGTTGATCCTTGTTCATTTGTCCTCTTCCTTGTAAACTTTGGAGTGGTGATAGAGTCAAAGTTATATTAGAGTTATCGATGAAAGTATAAATCATCAAAGTATAAATCTGCAAGTTTAAGATCAAAGGGAACTCCCAATAAAATGGCCACTCTACTGGGGACTCGACAACAAATCTTGTTAAAGAAATCATAATCTCTGGTGGCCATAAGTGTTGAGTGGCGACTCTGAAGTTCTCTATTTGATCAGTGTAGTTCCTAATAAATAGTGAAGCCTGGTGAAGTTCTTGGTTGATTAGAAGAAGACACAAAAAGTAAAATATTTTTCTCTGCAAGGAGGTGGGGACTCTACAAAAGAAATGAACCTGATGGAGCTACATGGTAAGCTCTAGATCTGCCCTACCTTCTAGTCAACAAGGTTTATGCTACAAAATTTACAGGTATTCTCTTGCTGAAGATGTTTCCCTATCAACTGTTTCGCACTAGCATAAAGGGATAAGTAGTAGTGGCCAGTTCCTCATGGAGGAATATAGGCCCTTTTGTTTTGATGGCATAGAAGGTGCCCCTAATGAGTTCTCTGCTGAGGTGGGGAAGTGCTTGCCTAGATTCTTGGCTAGTGGATCTATTTCTGCAAGCCAACATATAGATGACCTTATGGGTTTTTTTGGTGAAATGGATATTGAACATGAAGATGTTTCTATGAGGTTGCTTGTGTAGACATTTTTTGATGGTGCAAGGAAGTGATTCCTATCCTTGCCTTCATGTTCAATCCCTTCTTGGGATGTGTTGAGAGCTAAGTTTGTTGAGTATTTTGATAAAGTTGCTGCTCTCAAGAAGGAATTAGCAAAAATAAAAATGGAGAACTTGTAGTTAATGGAGGACATAAGATTACTAAGACTAGTGGTTCCTAATGATGATCATGAGGAGACCAGTGTTTCTGATGTTAATTCTCATTATGTAGAAAGTGTTGACTATAAAGCTGATATTGAGGTCAGTGCATATGAGAATGATGAAGATGAATCTGAGGTTTTTAGCATTTCCATTTTGACTACAGATTTTTCTTCTTTTCAATATCAGGATTATTTCTCCTTGTCCCGGTTTGATGATGTTTTGTGTGAAGGGTAGAATATTGAATATGATGCAGATGATAACTCCTGCATATCATTCTTTACACAAAATGATTTGAAGCTAGAGATGTCCATCCTTATTTTAGACAATGAAGATGTTTGCAAAAGGGGTGAAGCTAAGGAAGATGAAAACAAGGCCCAAAGTCCATTGAGCAGTGAAAAGATTTCAGCACTTCTGGCTAAAGAATTCCAAAGGTATACACCTGTTGTGGATTTTTATCTCCAGCTCCCCTATGATTTATCCTTTGAAACTGATAATTAGGCTAGTGTTTAAAGTGATTATGATGTTCCATTTTCACTAGAGATTCCCTCATGTAGTGACTCTGCAAGAGAAGAGGTGGAAGGACATGATAGTGTGTTTTTCTGTCATAGAGATTGCAGTGATGAACAAGTTTCTTGTTCATATCCTTCTCCTTCTTTTGATAAATATGATAGTGATTGTGACAGTATTGAGGACCTTGTCTTCAATAATTAGGATAGAATCCTTTTTGATAAAAATGATGATGCATATCAAATGTTCTACTATCACAAAATTTATGAAGAAGACCTTCACTTGGTTCATGATTCAGTTAGTGAAGATATCATGAATGAACCAAGTTGTTTAGCGGTTGAAGCAATTCATGAAGGAAAATTTGAGGATCCAAGTCCTTCTCAGCTAGGTATTTCTGTGGTAACACATAATAATCAACATGCTTTATTTTCTCATGCATTACTAGATGAGTCTTTCATTTTTTCCAGTCATCAAGAAGAAGTAAATGATGTTCGTTCTTAGAACATGAGTAACAATGTAACTGTTATGACTAGAAAAACATGGGTAGTGATCAGTATAATTTTATTCTTCAGCCAATGGTTATTCACATATGTTGTCAACAAGATGGTCAAGATAATTTCAAGTGTTTGGCCACATATGTAGATGAAAATCAGATTTTTGATTCAAGAGGGTCACTGGTTTTCTTTTGGTGGCCTGGGGCCACCAAGTAAAATTATAAAATCTTGTAAATATTTATAAATATTTCTCTTTCCTGTTGTGTGTTTCTTTCCCTGTTTCAGTTGCCAGCTTTTGAGGTCCCTTTGTTTTCTCTAGTGGGCGGTCTACTTCTCCCAGTGATTCTAGATTCTTGTTGTGCCTACAAGAGCCACACATCCCTAGATAGAGCCATTGTTAGTATCTGAAAAAAATTTCATGCATGTAGCAATTTTCTTCTGGTCCCTACAATGTTTTTTATCTCTCTAGTCTTAAAAACCCTTAGCAAATATTCAAAATCTAGTTGTTATAGTGAAAAAACCCTAAAATGCCTTGGCCTTGTTATATTTCTTCATTACCTTTTTCAGGCCACTTAAGTGATCATAAACACATGTATGCATTTCATTTCCCCATCGGTCACTTGTTTGCTTATTCTTCTGTCGATTAGGTTTCTCATTTAGCGATTACGCGATAGTGTGTTCGTGTATTCTCTAAGTCCCTGGTGGTTATATATTAACATTATGTGACCTTGCAAGCAGTTTATCTCTTCTTCATTCACTAATTCATGAAGTGTTGGGCCCTATTTTAAACAAATGATACATGTGGACCTATGTCAGTGCAGAAGGCTGATGTGTCAAGCATTTATTGGAGGGCCTGGGTTTTTGGTTCCCTTTTGATCTGATGGTTGGCGTGTAAGCACATAGAATATTTTAGGCCTTTCAGATCATTTGGTAGCCATCCATTTCGCTAGGTGTTTAGGTGAGTATAAATGGTGGGTCCAAATTGACACATGGGTACAGTTGGTGATTTGTGATTGGTCCACGATATAATATGCTGGCAGTTGCCAGTGGGACTTGGTTTTTAGCTTGTCAGAGGGTCCTGACATCTGCAGAGAATCAACGGTGGGTGTAAGTTCTTAAGGAATGTGTCAGATGGATGAGATCTTCAGATAACTATTGAATTCATCTTTTTCAAAAGTGATAAAATATACCGGGTCCACTGCTACATGTACTCGATTTAGCATCTCCTCATTGGTTGATGAGGGTTGACATGGAGTTTATCAGAGGGGCCGATGTCAGAAAGATTGATTGATGTTTGGTGCTTGATCTTATGGAATATTCTTCATCTTTTAGGAATGACTGGGTGGTAAGCAGTGAATGGTATAGTGACAAGTGGCACAAAGCGGGCCCAGGTAGGGGTCTAAAATCTAGTAGTCTGGATAAAAAGGTTAGCAGCTCTGACAATTTTCAAGGGTTCGCTTGTTCACACAGTAAAATAGCGGTGTTCTAAAAAAGCTGGCGGTTCAGCGAACAAGCATTGGTGTAATCACTAAAATATCTGGCTATAGTATAAACTATTCCATGAATGTCCAATTTCCCTTCAGTCACCAGTTCACCAGATGTAGCTGGGATGAGTTAAGTTCCTTTGGTCACCAGTTTTTGGGGTTAAGCGGTGAGTTAGTATTTCATTTTGTGAATAGGAAAAAGCCTTGTTGTGTGGTCGCTAGGAGTAAACCTGAGGGTTGCAGTTGAGGTAAGACTTAAAGACAGTGAAAAGGAAAGATCTGACGGTCAGGACATTAAGTTGATCTAGATTCAAATGTGGACTTTTGATTTGCTGCTAGCACCATGGAAATGACCATTTGATTTCAAATTCAAATTTATGAGGGTTTCCTATGACCAGAAGGACCAAAATTGAATGCAGATGCAACTGGAGCTAGTAAGAGATGATTTGTTTGCCATTACAGTGTGGTCTAGGGTGTGCCATGATCATTTGTAAAGGTTTGTACTATCTTCTTTATGCTTGAGGCATGTTGCAGGTGGCCGAATAGGTTGACATTTTGGGTATTTTTGTGGTTCTTAGTACCTTCTCAGTGAGATTATCATGATTGAGGATCATTCTGGGGTCTATTTTCTCCTGGTTGCCTAGGTTTCTTCCCCTATAATAAATTTGTGACTATTTCTAGTGGGCTTGGTTGGTGAAACCCTAACCCTAGTCATCTGTAGCTTGTTGCATCCTCTTTGAGGATCCCAAGATGACTAGGGAGTATAAGTTGTAGCATTTTTGACTTAGTTGGGGTTTCAAAACTTTCTTTTTGGTCCCTGGTTGTTCTTGATGGTATTATGTTGAGCAAGGAGAGCCTAGATTTTGGGTCTGTTTGTTTGGCATTTTTTTTTTTTGATAATGTAGTGATTCTGCAAGTCTTAATGAGAAAATAGTTGAGTTCCAATCTCATAGTGGTGTATGTCTTCTTGTTTTTGTTCTTGAGCTCTTAAATGTTAATTTCACAAAGTGGGTTATCATATGGTAAACAAAGAGTATTTTGAAATTATCTTCGAGTTCCTAAAAAAGTTAGGATTAAAGTCTTTCAGATAGTTTTAGTGAGTTCATGGCTAGATAAGGATTTGATGCCTTGGTATGTGAGTGAGAAGGATAATAGGCAAAGCACTTATCCTGAATTCAAGTGTTTTTGAGTTAGGGTTTAGTTGATATATGTTATTAGGTGACTCTTTTCCCTTGGTTAAGGCACTGGTCCACTCTCTAGATGTAGTCCATCATCATCAATCACACACACATTTAAATGATAATATCTTTAATCAATTAGTAAGGGGTATAGTTGTATAATATTTTGGATTCCTTTGAAGAAGTGAATCAAGGGTACACCCACCTAAGCATTAAGGCTCAAAGTGTAGGAGGATCTCAATGTTGATCCTTGTTAATTGGCCCTCTTCCTTGTAGACTTTGGAGTGGTGATAGAGTCAAAGTTATATTAGATATATCCATCAAAGTATAAATTTGCAAGTTGAAGATCAAAGGTAAATCCCAACAAAATGGTGACTATGCTGGGGACTGGACAACAAATATTGTTAAAGAAATCATAATCTTTTGTGGCCATAATATAGATTGAAATAGAAAAAATACACTTGTAAAATCTTCTCACTAAGTATTGAGTGGTGACTGTGAAGTTCTCTATTTGATCAGTGCAGTTCCTGATTAATAGTGAAGCCTGGTGAAGTTCTTGGTTGATTGGAAGAAGATACAAAAAGTAATATATTTTCCTCTGCAAGGAGGTGGCGACTCTACAAAAGAAATGAACCTAATGGAGTGGCATGGTAGGCTCTAGATCTTCCCTACCTTCTAGTCAACAAGGTTTATGTTGCAAAATTTCCAAGTATTCTCTTGTTGAAGATGTTTCCCTATCAAGTGTTTCAGACTAGCCTAAAGGGATAAGTAGTAGTGGGAAGTTCCTCATGGAGGAATATAGGCCCTTTTGTTTTGATGGCATAGAAGATGCCCCTAATGAGTTCTCTGCTAAGGTGGAGAAGTGCTTGCCTATATTCCTAGCTAGTGGATCTGTTTCTGCAAGCCAGCATCTAGATGACCTCATGGGTCTTTTTGGTGAAATGGATATTGAACATGAAGATGTTTCTATGAGGTTGCTTGTGTAGACATTTTTTGATGGTGCAAGAAAGTGGTTCCTGTCCTTGCCTTCATGTTCAATCCCATCTTGGGATGTCTGAGAGCTAAGTTTGTTGAGTATTTTGATAAAGTTGCTGCTCTCAAGAAGGAATTAGCAAAAATAAAAATGGAGAACTTGTAGTTAATGGAGGACATAAGATTACTAAGACTGGTGGTTCCTAATGATGATCATGAGGAGACTAGTGTTTCTAATGTTGATTCTCATTATGTAGAAAGTGTTGACTATGAAGCTGATATTAAGGTCAGTGCATATGAGAATGCTGAAGATGAATTTGAGGTTGATAGGATTTCCATTTTGACTACAGATTTTTCTTCTTTTCAATATCAGGATTATTTCTCCTTGTCCTAGTTTGATGATGTTTTGTGTGAAGGGTAGAATATTGAATATGATGTAGATGATGATTCCTGCATAGAATTCTTTACACAAAATGATTTCAAGCCAGAGATGTATGTCCTTGTTTCAGACAAGGAAGATGTTTGCAAAAGGGGTGAAGCTTGGAAAGATCAAAACAACGCCCAAAGTCCATTGAGCAGTGAAAAGATTTCAACACTTTTGGCTGAAGAATTCCAAAGGTATACACCTGTTGTGGATTTTGATCTCCAGCTACCCTATGATTTATCCTTTAACACTGATAATGAGGCCAGTGTTCAAAGTGATTATGATGTTCCATATTCACCAGAGATTCCCTCATGTAGTGACTCTGCAAGAGAAGAGGTGGAAGGACACGATAGTGTGTTTTCCTATCATAGAGATTGCAATGATGAACAAGTTTCTTGTTCATATCCTTTTCCTTCTTTGATAAATATGATAGTGATGGTGATAATATTGAGGACCTTGTCTTCAATAATTGGGATAGAATCCTTTTTGATGAAAATGATGATGCAGATCAAATGTTCTACTGTCACAAAATTTATGAAGAAGACCTTCACTTGGTTCATGATTCAGTTAGTGAAGATATCATGAATGAACCAAGTTGTTTAGCGACTGAAGCAATTAATGAAGGAAAATCTGTGGATCCAAGTCCTTCTCAGCTAGGTATTTCTATGGTAATGCATAATAATCAACATGCTTTATTTTTTGATGCATTACTAGATGAGTCTTCCATTTTTTCCAGTCATCAAGAATAAGTAAATGATGTTCCTTACTTCTTAGAATATGAGTATGAATGTAACTGTGATGACTGGAAAAACATGGGTAGTGATCAGTATAATTTTATTCTTCAGCCCATGGTCATTCACATATGTTGTCAACAAGATGGTTAAGATAATTTCAAGTGTTTGGCCACATATGTAGATGAAAATCAGATTTTTGATTTAGGAGGGTCACTGGTTTTCTTTTGGTGGCCTGGGGCCACCAAGTAAAATTGTAAAATCTTGTAAATCTTTGTAAATATTTCCCTTTCCTATTGTGTGATTCTTTCCCTAGTTCGGTTACCAGCTTTTGTGGTCCCTTTGTTTTCTCCAGTGGGTGGTCTACTTCTCCCAGTGATTCTAGATTCTTGTTGTGCCTATAAGAGCCACACATCCCTAGACAGAGCCACTATTAGTATCTACAAAAAATTTCATGGCTGTAGCACTTTTCTTCTAGTCACTGCAATGTTTTTTATGTCTCTGGTCTTAAAAACCCTTAGCAAATATTCAAAATCTAGCCATTATAGTGAAAAAACCCTAAAATGCCTTGGCCCTGTTATATTTCTTCATTACCTTTTTTGGGCTACTTAAGTGATCATAAATGCATGTGCGCATTTCATTTCCCCATTGGTCACTTGTTCACTTATTCCTCTAGCGGTTAGGTTTCCCATTCGGTGATTACACGACAGTGTGTTCATGTATTCTCTAAGTCCCCAACGGTTATATCTTAACATTATGCGACCCCGCGAGTAGTTTGTCTCTTCTTCAATTGCTAATTTGTGAAGTGTTGGGCCCTATTTTAAACAAGTGATACATGTGGACCTATGTTAGTGCAAAAGGCTAACGTGTCAAGCAATTATTGGTTGCCATGTGCTGAGTTTGAGTTTGTCGGCAGGCTCGGGTTTTCAGTTCCCTTTTGATCTGATGGTTGACGTGCAAGTGAATAGAATCTGTTAGGCCTTTAATATCATGTGCCAGCTATCCATTTCACCAGGTGTGCAGGTCAGTATAAATGGTGGGTCCAAAATGACACATAGGTATAGTTGGCAATTTGTGATTGGTCCAGAATATAATATGCTGGTAGTTACTAGTGGGACCTAGTTTTTGGCTTGTCAGAGGGTACTGACATTTGTAGAGAATCAACAGTGGGTGTAAGTTCTTTAGGAATGTGTCAGACGCATGAGATCTTTAGACAACTGTCGATTTCACCTTTTTCAGAAGTGATAAAATATAGCGGGTCCACTGCTATGTGTACTCAATTTGGCATCTCCTCATTGGCCGACAAGGGTTGACATGGAGTTTGTCAGAGGGGCCGATGTCAGAAAGATTGATTGACAGTTGGCGCATGATCTTATGGAGTATTCTTCATCTTTCAGATCGTACGCTAGCTGTCCATTTTTATGATGAGGGATTTGTGGGTTCTGTGTTAGGAATGACTAGGTAGTAAGTAGCAAATGGTATAGCGACAAGTGGCACAAAGTAGGCCTAGGTAGGGGTCTAAAGTCTAGCAGTTTGGATAAAAAGGTTAGCAGCTTTGACAATTTTCAAGGGTTCATTTGTTCATGTAGTAATATAGCGGTGTTCTAAAAAAGCTGGTGGTTCAGTGAACAAGCATTTGTGTAATCACTAAAATATCTAGCAGTAGTATAAAGTATTCCGCGAATGGCTGATTTCTCTTCAGTCACCAGTTTGCTAGATGTAGCTGGGATGAGTTAAGTTCCTTTGGTCACCAGTTCACAGGGTTAAGTGGTAATTTAGTATTTCATTTCACGAACAGGAAAAATCCTTGTCGCATAGTCGCTAGGAGTAAACTCGAGGGTTGCAGTTGACTTAAGACTTAAAGATCATGAAAAAGAAAGATCTGACAGTTAGGACCTAAAGTTGATCCAAATTCAAATGTGGACCGCCGATTTGCTGCTAGCACCATGGAAATGACCGTTTGATTTCAAATTAAAATTTCTAAGGGTTTCTTGGGACCAAAAGGACCAAAATTGAATGCAGATGTGATTGGAGCTAGTAAGAAATGATCTATTTGCCATTGCAGTGTGGTCCAAGGTGTGCCATGATCATTTGCAGGGCTTTGTACTATGGTCTTTATGCTTGAGGCATGTTGCAGGTGCCCGAAAAGGTTGACATTTTGGGTATTTTTGTGTTTCTCAGTACCTTCTCAGTGAGATTATCATGATTAAGGATCATTCCAGGATCTATTTTGTCCTGGCTACCTAGGTTTCTTCCCCTGTAATAAATTTGTGACCATTTCTAGTGGGTTTGGTGGGTGAAACCCTAACCCTAGTCATTCCTAGCTTGTTGCATCCTCTTTGAGGATCCCAAGATGACTAGGGAGTATAAGTTGTAGCATTTTTGACTTAGTTGGGGTTCCAAAACTTTCTTTTTGGTCCCTAGTTGTTGTTGATGGTATTATACTGAGCAAGGAGAGCTTGGATTTTGGGTCTATTTCTTTGGCATTTTTTTGTTTGATAATGGATTAATTCTGCAAGTCTTAATGAGAAAATAGTTGAGTTCCAATCTCATAGTGGTGTATGTCTTCTTGTTTTTGTTCTTGAGCTCATATATGTTAATTTCATAAAGTGGGTTATCATAGGGTAAACAAAGAGTATTTTGAAATTATCTTTGAGTTCCTAACAAAGTTAGGATTAAAGTCTTACAGATAGTTTCAGTGAGTTCATGGCTAGATAAGGATTTGATTTCTTGGTATGTGAGTGAGAAGGGTAATAGGCAAAGCACTTATCTTGAATTCAAGTGTTTTTGAGTTAGGGTTAAGTTGATATATGTTATTAGGTGACTCTTTGCCCTTGGTTAAGGCACTCGTCCATTCTCTAGAGGCATTCCATCATCATCAATCACACACAAATTTAAATGATAATATCTCTAATCAATTAGTAAGGGGTATAGTTGTATAATATTTTGGATTCCTTTGAAGAAGTGAATCAAGGGTACACCTGCCTAAGCATTAAGGCTCAAAGTGTAGGAGGATCTCAATGTTGATCCTTATTAATTCACCCTCTTCCTTGTAGACTTTGGAGTGGTGATAGAGATAAAGTTATATTAGAGTTATCCATCAAAGTGTAAATCTGCAAGTTGAAGATCAAAGTGAACTCCCAACAAGCCAAAGGATTCACCTATCCATCTGAAGAATTGTTCATCCTAGTACTCGAGAGGGTGGCCAGGGAGGTAGACCCAAACTAGGACCGTTCTTGTTAAGTCCATCATCGGATTGAATCTAGGTTTCCATTTTGCGAGGGCCAGGATGTGCTTTCCATAAACCCACGACCCCACTAGCACATAGGACAGGTCCTCAAGAGTGGTAAACTTATATAAAAAAAGTCCCCTGGGCATAGCTGAAACTATGACATAACCCTTGATCTTACACTCATTAGAAACTCATTTCCTAACCATTTCAATGGTGGGTCAAAAATTGAAGAAATGACTGACCAAGGATAGCTGGAAGTCTACCACCGTTCAATTCACCACTAAGTCCAGGAGTGACAGTTCAGTGCCTTCCTTAGTTTGAACAAAATGCACTAGCAGGGCCTCCAAAGATTGGTGAGTTTCTCCAACAAGGGCTCCTTTCCAGTTGGGTTTTGGGGGAGACAGCGGGACATCTTTTTGAGATTCCCCCCTTGACTCAATGGCTGGGCCCATCATAGAGGAAATCATAGGAGTCTTTTGGGGTCCATTAGGACTAGTAGGTGGGTCAATCAGGGGGACAACATCTCCCCCAGAGGAGGCATGCACGGGAGCCTGTAGTTTGAAAATCATTTTAGGTGGGAATGTTGTTATATTAGACCTCTAACTTCTTTTTTTATGTCGATTAGTGTGTAATTTAATGTACCTTTTCACCTATTTTTTGTTTCCTCCTTAGTGTTTGTTATTTTGGGAGGATAATTCCTATTTTATTTTTTGTGAATTTTTATACTTTTTCCTCAACATTGTTTTGTTTGCGAGGTCTTTTTATGTTTTTCCTCTCCTAGAGGCTATTTAGGTTGGTGATGCCCCTTGATCCTCTCTTGGGGGTGCTACCCAAAAACCCCCATTGAATAATTTGGCATCCAAGGTTGTGATGATAAAAGTGTAGATAGTTTAACCTTTGAGTCTGATAGTTGATTGGGCTCCATATAATTCTTAACTCTAAAAAATACACCCGATGCTAAGTTATAGAATTTAGCTTTCTAAAGAGACATGGAAACACTCCAACATAGTGGGAAACCTAAACATGGAGTGAATCTCCAAATAAGGATGACTCCTACTCGTACTTACCCAAACTAGAACTTGTTGGGAAAAGGCTTAGAAATATAACATTTAAACTGAAATCTAACACTAAAGGGCGATCAATCGAATTTGAAAGGATCATAAAAATTTAGATAATTAGGTTCTTGATTAAAATTACTAAGTTAAAATAATGTACTACACACTCCTACACATCCCTACATATGTGTTTTATAAGAAGGTCCAAGTACTGGACTCTTAGGAGGATAAAATATATGTTTCCTAGACACTAGGCCCTCATATAGTTTTAATCCTACACCCTATGACTTTTCCTTCCTCATAATAACTCTGATTGACTCATCATTAAGCCCACATGTTTTCAAAATTTAAATTTAATTTTATATATATATATATATATATATATATATATATATATATATATATATATATATATATATATATATATATATATATATATATATATATATATATATATATATATATATATATATATATATATATATAAGAAACTATATATTAATATTTATTAAGTAAATAAAATTCATCATTTAATAAATATTAACTTTAATTAATATCCGTTAAGTAATATATTTTATATTCAATATATATTAATAGAAATTTTGGTTTGTATTTGTATTTGTAAGGCATGAAAGACTTTTAGAGGTCACGGGGCTAAACGTGTAAAAAAAAAAACTAAGAAAAAAAATTGTCAAAGTCTTGTGGAAACCTAAAATTGATACAACCCAAAAAATATCCTTCATGTTTTATTTCTTCATTTTTCTATTTTGAGTTCTTGAGAGCTCTAGTGACTAGGGAATATGAGGGTTTGAAGGTTTCTTTACCTAAAAGAGATTTATTTATGTGGTTTTCTCATGGATCTACTCCAAATTTTTATTTTTTCCCATATACAAGTACCTCTTGTTATCATTATGTTTTTATAATATGAATCCTTGTATATCTATACTCATTACCATTTCAATTTTGAATGAGTTTGGGAGTTATTTATCCAAATTCTATCCATTTAAGTATCCATTTTGAAAAACATAATGATTTTAGGCATGCCGTGACTTTTACCTTAAGAATTTTAAGCAAACCTCCCTTACATTAAATGTTCTAAAAATATTTGGAAAAAATGGAAGCTACCTTCATGGGTTCTCTAATATTCCTTGTGAACCCTGATTACCATCACCACCATAATTCGAGTGTTTTATTGGACCATGAATCTCTTGATTTTTCCTTTTTGTATTTGACTTTCTAACTTCTAGCTCCCTGGATGGATTTTTTTTTTCTTTATAAACTATGTTTTGTATACCATTCAAAAGAATTTTGGAACTCTCTTTGACACATGGAAGAAATGACAAAAGGAACCATTATTTTCTTTTTGTATTTAAAATTAGATATGCCAAAGATTTAAACATATTACATCTGCTATTTGTAACTTTGTATGTTTATTCTCTATTTCTTGACCATGATTCCTTAATTGTGACTCTTCATGAGGACCTTCTTCTTATTTTGATTATAGAAAATGGTATTGATTCCCTTCAATAATTTTGATCTATACCTATAGCTATATTTTAAATATCTATGTTTTTCACTAATCCTATACCACTAAATTTGCATTTAGATATATGTTGTAATCATCCTATTTAGTTTCACTTCTAGCTATCATTTCTTATCTCTTATTACTGCTATGCATACTTCATGATTCGTTTATCACTCCTTATGTATAAATGACTTCTTGTTCATTGGAGTTATTTTCAAAAGATAGAAACACTCTATATTTTCATGGCACGTGGGTTCCTCATAATTTTAGTGGTGTGAACTTCAATTTTTCTCATCTTCCACTTTGCGGTTTTTAATACAAGAAAGTTTTGTGATTCCTTTGTAGTACTTGAGTCAATCCAATTTCTCACAGTTATAAATTCTTCACCAGACTGAGCATCTTCAGTCATAGAATTTTTTATCCATTTAACATCGTGCAAGTATTATTCAAACTTGTACCTTCCTTGGGATAACATTCCATGAAGATATCTTTCATATCCATTGAAGACATATCACCTCACAAACATGAAGATCAGAAGAAATAGTAAATAATAGTGGATCACACATGGTATTTTAATATCTTCTTTGAATACATTACCGAGTTGCATCATATTCTCATCATTGTATTTTGATCGCACATACCATGTCATTGGTGCTAATGTGTGGCTTTTGAAGTATTTCCCTATTTCAATACATGAATGTCCTTACCTACATAATGACATAGTCTTCTAATTATGTGTTAGAGTTATTTGAATGTTTGATTGATGTAGCTATCATTATGTGATTTACTACAATTCTTTTCTAGTAATGGACCTTTTTAAGCTTATTTTTCATCAAACAATGCCTAGCAACTAACCTTATGATAGCATGACTAATTTATCTTCATGAAAAGGTTTTTTCTATTTTGAAACATTGGTAGAAACTAGAACTCACAATTTATAGAAAAACCAAGTTCTCTTCCTGTATGTACCCTTATTTCATTGATATGATAGTAATATCTTATTAAAATCATATTAATGATATCAATATTCCTATAATGTTACCATCTTCATTACTACTTTTGCATACTGAGATTGTTAAAAAGATCATATTGATGCACTCTTTGTTCTGTTATGAAGCATGATCAATCACTATTTTCTAATAAATGTTTGAACTTGTTTTCACCCTGTTTACTAATTTCATATAGATGGAACATTCTACCTCTTTCTATTAATGCAAAACACATTGCTGTTAATCTCTGGTTCCTTATGAAGATGAATATCCTTTTAAGGAAAAATAGGTTGGGCACTATTATGTTGATCTCCTTTCTTTTCTATTGATAACCATATAAATGACCTTGGAGTCACCTTTTTAGTATTCAAATAAAGAATTTAATCCCATCTTTAACTTGTTGAATTTGTATTTGAAATAAGAATTTAATCTCTCCTATCATAGACATCTCAAATTCCTTTCTCATCTCTTCAGCAAATGATTTAGACATTGATTCATTTTATCCAAATATAACGTCATTAAAAAAAAATCATAATTTTATCTGTACTATCATATTTCAAATACAAATTGATGTTTTCACTTATCCTTTGAAATCCAATCTTGATTAAATATGAGTTTAGACTTTCAAACCATGCACAGGATGTTTGGTTCAAGCCATATAGAAATTTTTATAGTTTGCATACCATATTCTTGTTAGAACTATCAAAAAATCCTTCAAGTTGTTCAATGTAAATTTCTTCTTCAAGAATTCCATTCAAAAATTCAGACTAAACATCCATTTGATAAACTTTGAATCCTTTATAGGAAGAATATAAAATCAATATTCTTGCACCTTCTAATCTAGCAACATGGACAAATGTCTCACCATAGTAAATACCTTATTCTTCTGCATATGCTTTGTAGACCAATCTTACTTTCTTTCTGATCAGGTATCTCCACTCTCATTGAGTTTATTCATGATAATCCACTTTTTTCTACTTACATTATTTTTCTTAGGTCTCGGTAATAGTGACCAAGTATTTCTCTTTTTAATCTATAATCAGTTTTTTCTTTCATCGCATTTATTTAATCTTCATTTCTAAGTGCATCTTTGACTAATCTTGGCTCAAACTCATAAATCAAACATGTATTATGTTTCAATATACTTCTTTTCATGACTCGTGCATTCTTGTCTCCAATAATTTTTCTTAGTGAGTGTTGTTTTCTCACATATTTTGCTAATACAGGCTCAATACACTATTCATCATTCTTTTCGTGTCTTGATGGAGGCTCAACCTGTTACTTAGTGTCTTCTTATTATGGCTCAATTGCATTACATTAAATACCTTCTTGTACATATATAAATCTTTTATAGTCTTCTGGTTCCTTTTAACTATCTTCTTCATTTATTTCTATAAATTCATCTATCCTCACATTTGTATGTTTCACAATTTTATTAGTAGCCTTGTTCAAACATTTATATATTATTTTCTCTTTGATGAATATCCTAGGAATATACCTTCATATCCTTTTGAATCAAACTTTTAATTTCTAGTATCTTTGAAAATGTAACACCTAGCTCCAAAAAATTTAAAGTAACTAACATTCAGTGTGTTCCCATACCAAAGCTAATAAGGGGTATTGTTTGTGCCTTTGTTCAATTGTAATTAGTTGATTGTGTAGACAACAATAATAATAGATTTTCTCTAGAATGTTTATGAAACCTCTTTGTTAATGAACAATGTTCTAGCACAATCAACTATAGATCTATTCCTTCTTTCAGCTATATGATTTAGTTATGGAGTCCGTAGTGCAGACACTTATCTTTTGACTCCATTTCATTACAGAATATAGTAAATTCATCTATGATAAATTTACCTCCTTTATCTACTCTTAAACATCTCATATATTTACCTATTTCATTTTTAACACTTTCTTTATACCACTTAAAAATTTTGAATGCATTAGAATTCTCCTTTAGAAACATAACCAACATCATTTTTGAATAGTCATCAATAAAAAAAAAGAAATAATGATCTCTATAATAGCTTTGTATTCTCATAGGACCACAAATTTTAGATTGAACTAATTCCACAATACCATTATATGAGTAAGACTTTCTTGAGAAATTATTTTTTTTGTCTTACCAATCTAACATTCCTTACATATCACTTTATCAGGTTTTGTAAGTTTCAATAGTCCTCTGACTCTATTCTTTTTTCTCACCGTAATCATGTTGTAAAATTTTACATGATAGAGTCTTTTATGCCATAGCTATATATCCTCAACTTTAACAAATAATAAAATCTTTGTAGTAGTATCAAGATAAAATAGATTACCTTAAGATTGTTCATCGATTCTAATCAAATCTCCATCATCACCATAAATCTTTTGTTTTTTTTGTTTTGAAATTCCAGCTGGTGGCCAATTTTTTTTAGTAGTGCAATAATCAACATGTTATAGTTTAGACCTTGAACCCAATAAGCATCATCACATCTGATATTTTCATTCATTATAATGGATCCTTTACCTTTTACAGAACATGGAGCTATTAATATGATTTACAACAATAGAGAGGGGGGGGGAGTGAATCATTTGTTCTCAAGTCCAGATGTATAAATTAAACTTTTAAACACTTCAACAACTCAGATCTAACAACCAACAACTACTCAGTCATTACAGAATGTATATTAGAAACATATAACAGTGCAGTCCACTATCCAATAGTATTTAACTTGCAAAACATAGAAATGTTCAAACCAACACATTCACACAAGTATTAACACCAAGATTTATAGTGGAAACATAATTTGGAAAAAACTACTTTGTAACATGTTACTGATATTTCACTCTTCTAAAGTGAGCTCTGTGAAAAGCCAACCCTATCAAAGGTTTACAAACACACTGCTAGGTGTGACCCAGTTAAAGGATTTCAACCACCTTGTTAGGAGTCACCTTGTTAGAGGACTTAAGTACATTCCATTAGAATGCAACCTTGATTAAAGGGTTTATAAAATGACTATTAGGTCAAACTTTATTTAAGGATTTCAACTGATACAATGGTTAGAAAGTAACGATAGTGTTTGATTTGAAAACATACAGCTCACTTTGTAAATAAGAGATCCATTTCTTACATATATATGCTGGCTTAGTGACTGAGATCCATTTTCATATCCATCATTGATCTACTCAGAAATCCCTTCAATCAATCACAACTCCTTCTCCTTCAACCTTTTCTTCTTATTCAGTCAATAACAACAACAACTCCATCATAATTCTTCAACCTCACACTTAGGTTTCCTTAATACCTCTTCGATAGGTAGATCCATATTTTACAGCTTAATCTACTTCATAGATCTTAGGTTTAGGTCAGATTCATCAAATTCTTCCAGCATTATGTTCTTCATCCATCCTTCTAGAAACATATCTAATCTCTTTATGGAATCACAATAAAATGGTTTACTATGCATTAAATTCCTCATACATTCAATAAATAAAGTCAACACCATTTACTTAATCCAAGAATTCAAACTTGTCGGCTAGGAATTTGAATTCTTCCTCAAATGTAAATTACTGACACTCGGTCAATACTATGTTCAACTCCTCAGTCATCACTACGTAGCTTGGTCATCACTCGAAACTATTTCCCTCGACAATAAACTGATGTTCGGGCAATACTAACATCACTCGGCTTAAACTAGATTTCTTCACTTTTTCTCGATTAAGCCTACTTGTTTAGTCTTTCTTCTCACTTAGATAAACAATACATTATCTTATCATTATACCACATAATCAAGTACTCATTGGAGTATCAAGATAACTCAACCTTTCCTTAGGTACTATTGTTATCACCCATGCCCTAATCCTTCTCAACAATCAAATAGATATAGTACTTTCTTAGATAGAAATAGTCTTACCAGTTAAGGTTTGACATCAATGATAATACAACAATTACTTCAATTGTAGTTTCCAAAAATCTCCCTCTTTGGCATTGATGGGAACACCATATGAATAACACATGATTCACCAACCAATCCAAAAATTATCTTTGCATTAGAAACATTTATACTATCCTTAGCTTCATTTTGATTCTGAATCACTTAGCCTTGCTTGCTTGACCGTCCACATAGTAACTTCCACTTAATCTTTTCTATGTTCCTTTCCTCTGAATCTCTCCCTCTTTCTTAATCTTCCATGAAATCTCATAATGTGTTTTCATCTTACTCATCTCCCTCTTTGACAATAATGCCAAAGTAACAACTAGAACATGGATCTCTCAGATGTATATGTCATCTTGTCAGTTTAGTAACAATATTTCTCCCTCTATCATCTTTTCTTATTACTGATTGTCAACTTTGATGTACTTTTCACAACTCTAGGCTGCTCCTAAAGTGTGACCTTTTCTACATCAATTTCTCAGATACTATTTGTAGTACATTTTATGCAATGCTCTTGGCTTGACTAGGCAACCTTAGTGAGGTGAAAAACCCCTAATTTTCCTCTCAGATATTCATGAGCTTCCTTAGGTAAGGCTTTTGTGAATATGTCTTCTAGTTGTTCCTTTGCATTGACATATTCCATTATGACCTCTTTATCTTGTACTAATTCCCTCAAGTAATGATACTTGATGGAAATATGTTTGGTCTTTGTGTGCATCACTGGGTTCTTAGATATGTTGATAGCACTTGTGTTGTCATAGTAGATGACAATTGGTTCAGTGATCTCTTCTTTCATGCCTTTCAACAATTGTTTAATCCATATCAGATTTGAATAGTTCACTGGAATAGCTACATACTCAGATTCAACTGTAGATTGGGAAATGCAATTTTGTTTCTTTCTTGTCCAGGAAACTAATCTCTATCCAAGAAAGAAAGCTCCACCACTAGTACTCTTTCTATCATCCACATTTCCTACCCAATCTGCATCAGTATAGACTCTCAGTTCAAATCTTTCATGCTTCTTATAGTATAGTCCATAATCTATAGTCCCTATCAAATATCTCTTTATCCTCTTCACATCTATCATATGAGTTTCCTTAGGATTGGTAGAGAATCTTGCCACAATCCCAACTGCTAGAGCAATATCTAGTCTGCTGTAAACAACATATTATAGCTTTCCAATCATGGACCTATACAAAGTTTGGTTTACTTTATTAGCATCATCATTTTTAGACATTTTTGGTCCAGTGTCCATGGGTACTTATTTTCCTTGAATCCTCCATACCAAAGGTTTTTAGTATCTCTTTAATATATTTAGACTGTGTGATGAAAATACCTTTCTCCATCTAATAGACTTGTAAACCAACAAAGAATTTTATCTCCCCAAACATTGACATTTTAAATTCAATTTGCATCTCATTTGAAAATTTCTTACACAGGGCATCTTGTCCACCAAATATGATATCATCTAAAAAATCTTAGCTAATAAGATTCTTTTACCTTCTTCATCTTTCATGTACAGATTGCTAGTGTCATTTGTCCTTGAGAATCCAATCTGTATCAAGTAATTGTGCAACCTCTCATACCATGCTCTAGGGGCTTGCTTCAATCCATACAACACCTTATTCAGTTTGAAAACCATGTGTCTCTTGTTTGGATAAACAAATCCTCTAGGTTGTTCAATGCACACTTCTTCTTCTAATATACCATTCAAATATGAAAACTTGACATCCATTTGGTATACCTTGAAATCTCTGTAGGTAGCATATGCAAGTAGAGTTCTCACTCCTAATATTTCTACAGGGGCAAATGTCTCCCCATAGTCTATTCCTTCTTCTTGTGCATAGCCCTTACATAACAAACTTTCTTTGTTCGTTGTCTTTTTTCCATGTTCATTAAGCTTATTTTTGAATACCCATTTTGTTACAGTTACATTTTTTTTCTGGTCTCGACACCAGAGTCTAGGTATCATTCTTTTCTATTTGGTCTATCTCCTCATTCATGGCTTGAATCCAATCTTTAGGTTCTAGTGCCTCCATTACTGTCTTAGGCTCGAATTCACATAATAAACATTTAGGCTCTCTTAAGTTGCTTCTGGTCAGAACTCCAGTTTCTCTATTTCCAATGATTTGTTTAGGCTTGTGATGTCTCTTTACATACTATGCAAAATAGGTTCTACTTTGTTTTCTCCTTGCTCTTTAGGTTCATCAATAAGATTGTCAGATTTAGCCTCCGATTGCTCAAAAAACTCTTCTTGATACTTGGAAGCATCCTCCCATCACTTGGCATTTTCTTCCCATCACTCAGCATTATTTACCTGATCGTCGACATTTCTTACCACAATTTTGTTAGTGTTAGAGCTCAAACACTTGTAAGCTTTACTCTTTGTGTAATAACCTAGGAATATGCCCTCATCACTTTTAGCATCAAACTTTACATTCTTATTGTCTTTTAGTATATAGCATTTGCTCCCAAAAATTCTAAAGTATTTTACACTAGGTGCATACCTGTACCATAATTCATAAGGTGTGACATTTGTACCTTTTTTAATTTGTACTCAATTTAAGGTATAAATAGTTGTACTTACAGCTTCTTTCCAGTACTTTTGTGCAACATTCTTCTCAATCATTAGTGTTCTTGCAAAATCCATGATAGATCTATTCCTCCTCTCTACTATACCGTTCTATGGAGGTTTTCTAGGTGAAGACATTTGTCTCTTGATTCCTCTATCATTACAGAATAGATTAAACTCATTTGATATGAATTATCCACCTCAAACTGTTTAGGTTCCTACCTATCTCCTTTTCAAGCTTAGCCAAATACCACTTAAATAATTGAAATGCATCAAATTTTTCATTTGAAAACATTACAATCATCAACAAAAAAAATAAATTATCTAGCACCACAATAGCTTTGTACACACATAGGTCCACAAAGGTCAGTGTGAACAAAATCTAAAACATTTTCAGAAGTAAAAGTATTTCTCTTGAAACTAGACTTTGTCATCTTACCCAACTGACATTGCTTGCACATTACATTATCAGGTTTCTTCAATCTTAGGAGTCCTCTCACTTTCTTCTTTTTACTAATATCTACTAGATTCTCAAACTTAACATGACATAGTCTCTTATGCCATAACCATATATCATCAAGTTGTGCAATCAAACATGTCTCCTCAGATAGGTCTAGATAGAGAAAATTACCTCTTGTCTATTCTCCACTTCCAATTAGTTAACCAGTGGCATAAAATATTTTAGCCTTCTCATGATGAAATTCCACTCAATAAATAGTGCTATTAAGTTGTGCAACACTTAGTAGATTATAGTTAAGACCTTCAATGCAATAAGCATTTGCACAAGTGATCTTATTAGTCAGCTTAATTAATCCTTTACCCTTTACAATACATGGTGCATCATTACCAAACTTAACACTTCTACCTTTGTAATGATCTAGGGTATCAAACTTACTTTTGTCACTAGTCATGTGGTGTGAGAAACCACTATCAATAATCCATTTATCATTTTTGTTCACATAGGATACAAGTGCAATTTTCTCATCTTCATCAGACTCATCTTTCATAGCAACATAGACTACTTCAATTTCAAAATCATCATTATCAGTGTGAGTTTCCTCTTCAGTAATATAATAGGATTTCTTATGTTTATCTTTGTAGTCCTTGTACCTTTGGTAACCTCTATTTTCTCTCTTATCTTTATGATTTCTATCTCTTTCCTCATCATTGTCATCCCTATCAGGACATCTTGCAGCTATATGACCAGCTTTGTTACATGAGAAACATATGATAGGGATTTTACCTTTATACTTGCCTTTTCCTCTTTTCAATCTTCTAGCCATAAAAGCTTCAAGATCCTCTAGTTCTTTATTAGAAGTGTCACTATCACTTTCACTCTCACTAATGATCTTTATTTTTCTTTCTTAGACTTATTGAGAACCATTTGTGACTTAAATGCAAATTCAACATTAGCAATAGTGAAATTATCATAATAAGAAAACTTGAAAGCAGTAAGATTACCAACAAGACTTTCCAAAGTTAGAGCATTACCAGGGTTACATCTATATTCTTGAATTACTAAAATTTTGATGGCATAAATAGGACACAAAGTTCTCAATATTTTTCCAATAACAGTCTCATCATCAATAGTCCCATTAGCTCCTCTAATAGCATTTACAACCTCTTTTATCCTACCAAAATATTGAGCAATATTCTCACCTTCTTGCATTTTCATTTCATCAAATTTACCTCTTAGGCTTTCAGCTTTTTCCCTTAGTACATTTATGTCATAACCATAGATGTTTGCAAGAGTATCCCACATTTTCTTTGCATTTGTGCAATCTTTAATATCTTTGAATTCAAGATAACTTAAGGTAGATGCAATATCAAACATTTCTTTTTTGTGTTCTTGTTTACTCTCATCTCCTTGGAATTCAAGGGTGCAATACGTGTGACATAGTCATGTTCAACATAATACTTCATGGAGTCACCAATACTAGCTAGATGTAGTTTCATCAAAATTTTCCATGTAGGGAAGTTCTCCTTATTCATCTTTGGTACCTCCTTCTTATACATCCTGATCATTTACTTCAAGTACCTTTAAACTTGTTCTCTATAAGCACCAATAACTCTGATACCAATTGTTAATATGATTTAGAATAATAGAGAGGGGGGGTGAATCAGTTTTTCTCAAGTCCAAATGTATAAATTAAACTTTTAAACACTTCAACAAATCAGATCTAACAAACAATAGCTACTCGGTCATTACATAATGTATATCAAAAACTTATAATAGTGTAGTCCACTATCCAACAGTATTTAACTTGAAAAACACATAAATGTTCAAACCAAAACATTCACACAAGTATTAACACCAGGATTCATAGTGGAAACCCAATTTGGAAAAACCACTTTGTAACATGTTACTAATATTTTCACTCTTCTAAAGTGAGCTTTGTGAAAAGCCAACCCTATCAAAGGTTTACAAACACACTGTTAGGTGTGACCCAGTTAAAAGATTTCAACCACCTTGTTAGGAGTGCGCCTTGTTAGAGGACTTAAGTACATTCCTTTAGAATTTAACCTTGATTAAAGGATTTATACAATGATTGTTAGGTCAACCTTGATTAAAGGATTTAAACTAATACAATGGTTAGAAATTAACAACAATGTTTGATCTAAAAACTTACAACTCACTTTTCCAAAATAGATCCATTTCTTACATATATATGCTAGCTTACTAACTGAGATCCATTTCCATATCCATCATTGATCTTCTCAGAAATCCCTTCAAGCAATCATAACTCCTTCTCCTTCAGCCTTTTCTACTTATTCAGTCAATAACAACAACTCTAGCATACTTCTTTAACCTCACACTTAGGTTTCCTTAATACCTCTTCGATAGGTAGATCCATCTTTTGCTGCTTAATCTCCTCCATAGATCTTAGGTTTAGGTCAGATTCATTGAATTCTTCCAACATTATGTTCTTCATCTATCCTTGTAGAAACATCTCTAATCTCTTTATGGAATCAAAATAAAATGGTTTACTATGCATTAAATGCCCCATACATTCAAAAAATAGAGTCAACATGATTTACATAATCCAAGAATTCAAACATGTCAGCTTGGAATCTGAATTCTTCCTCAAATGTAAATTACTGACGCTCAGTCAATAATATGTTCAACTCCTCGGTCATCATTGCATAGCTCAGTCATCACTTGAAATTGTTTCACTCAGCTAATGCTATCTTCATTGGCAATAAATTGATGTTCGGTCAACACTAACATCACTCGGGTTAAACTAGATTTCTTCACTTTTTCTCGGTTAAGCCTACTTGTTTAGTCTTGCTTCTCACTTAGATAAACAATACATTATCTTATCATTGTACCACATAATCAATTACCCATGGAAGTATCAAGATAACTCAACCTTTCCTTAGGTGCTATTGTTATCACCCTTGCCCTAATCCTTTTCAACAATCAAATAGATATAGTAATTTGTTAGATAGCAGCGGTCTTACCAGCTAAGGTTTAACATCAATGACAATACAATGATTGCTTCAATTGTAGTTTCCAATAGGAGCATCATTTCCAAATCTAACAAATCCTCCACCATACTGTTCTAGGTTCTCAAACTTATCAATTTCACCAGTCATATGATATGAAAATCTACTATCAAGTATCCATGGGTCATCTCTACTTACATTAGAAATAAGGGATTTTTCTCCTTTATGCTTTTCTTCTTTTGAATCATCCTTCACAACAATGTAGAGATCTTAAAAAATTTCTTCTTTGTCATTAGATTCATCATCAGTTACACCTTCCTCAACTAGGTAGAATGATTTATTTCCTTTAAATCCATGTAGTCTCTAAACCTTTTGTATCGGTTCTACTTCTTATGAATTTTTTTATTCTTGTCATTCTCAGGACATCTAGATGCAATGTGGTCAATGTGGTTGCAATTAAAACATTGAAATGTTAATTTATATTTATACTTTCCTTTACCTCTCGGTAGCCTCTTAGCAAGCAATGCCTCAACTTTTCTTGTTCTATCTCTTCAATTAGGATACTATCATATTCAATTCCACATGAACTACTATGAATCTCTTTTTCTCTTCTTGAAATTCCAATACTTAAAGATGATTTAAAAGTAGTTTCAATAGTTGGTAGACTATTATCACAATTACTTGGACGAAATAGTTCTCATAATTTTACTTACCACATCTTCACTAATTAATATTCCACTAGCACCTCTAATGGCACTAACAACTTCCTTGATTCTGAAACTATATTGAAAATGTTATCTTCATCTTTCATTCTCATTTCATAAAATTTTCCCTTGACACTATCATGCTTAGATTTTTGTACATGATGATATCCTCCATAAATAATTTTAAGCCTATCTCACATCTCCTTCAAAGTAATACAATCCTAAACTCTATTGAATTTAGCATTGGACAAGGAAGAATAAATTTTAATCATTACCAAGTTGTGTTCCTATTGGATATTTCTAATGCATTGGGATATTTTTTATACATTTAATATGTTTAATCATACATTCAACAATGTTTGAATTGTTTTTGTTTTCACTCATGTTTTGTCAATGATGTCAACATATGTTTTTGTGAAGAGAACACGATGGCTATTAAAGTGTATGGATATTGTATGGATGTTTCAGAATGTGAAAAGTTAGTTGCATGTAAAATAAGGTATTGGAATCTTATATCTAATATAATATGATGTAATATTGAATATTTAATGAGTTACAAAAGATTTGGTGAAGACTCATTACTGGAAAGGGACAGTAGAAGTTGACAGAGTTATTCTTTGAGTTTTGGGAATATCTTATAGGAGATGAGGATTCAGGGTATGAAAGATTAAGGGATGATAGACAGGGTACTAAAGAATGTTTGATGGTTAGTGCAAGGCATAAAAATAATGATAACATCATCTATGGAGTGTATTCTTGGGAGATGACTTCATAGTTGTAGCGTGTATCATGAAAGGCAAGCACAATTTAAGGATGTTGGTCCTTAATTGTTGAATTAAAAGTGTTGTATACTTGTTTTAGATATTGTGTGTCTCTTAGCAAGGAGTTATGTAATTATTTATAATAGGAAGGCCTAACTAGCCAACCTGATTATTTATTTTGTAATAGGGTATATATGTAAGATCTTTTCTTTTGAAAAGACATATTGTGAGATTGTATGTGATGTAAAAAGAGGATTTTGGAAGCTGCGAGCTTGAGTCTATTGGATGTAGAGAAGAGGATAATTGTATATTTCATTGGAGTTGATGAAGAAAAGACTATTGCTATCGGATAGTTCAAAAGATGGTGTATTTTTTCATAGACACTTGTATTGTGAATAGTGAGTTCTGAAGGTGGACATAACCTTCTTTGGGCCATGAGCCTACCCTTCATTTCTTTAGTCCTAACAGGCTCCATCCTCTAGCAAGGACTATGTACTATAATATTTTTATCAGCTCCTAATAGGGCTAGATCTTATAACAAGGATACTATACTCTTAGTGCATCATTAGTGGGTGTTAATTGCCACTGGAAATAGTACATTTGAGGCCAAGTTTTGATAGCTATCTGTCAGATTTGCAATGCCTATTTGTTGACACTTCGACAGATGTGTCTGTTGGCATTTTTTCATTTCAAATTTCTATGGAAGTGATAACTGTTGGTGTTTTGACATAATTTTCCATTAGAAATTTGCACATTAATAGAAACTTTACTATTGGATTTCATACAGTTTATCTATCAAAAATTTGACAAACCATGTGGAAGTCTTGTTGAATAACTCTGTCAAAAACACTGTCGGAATGGCAATGCATATGCAATGATTATCCAATAGGAAAACCTATTAGAGATATAGAATTGCCATCATGAATATCAATCAAAAAGGGACTCTCTCCAATGTTATAACTATTGGTATGGTGACAGATATGTAATGACTATTTGATAGGACAACCCATTGATGTATGGCAGTCCCGTCACATATAGCTATCGAAAAGGAGTTTTCTTCGATGTTATACTTGTCGAAATTGTGATGGATATGCACTGAATGTCTGACAAGAAAACCCATTGGACGTATAGAACTTCTTTTGAAATTATATTCATTCTTGTTGAAAAAGTGACGGATATGCACATTAAAGATAACAAAGCTCAAGAGACCATCATAGTTGGTCTCTTTCTTCAGTCTATATTATTGGAAAAATGATTTACGTTTCATTAGCTCATCAAGTGTGGAGATTTGAAATAATTTAATAGAATATTTTTCATGATAACATATATTATTTAAGTTCATGTTGCACAAATTTATCTACTTCATGCACTTGTAGACTATAAGGACGATGATAAAGAAGCATCTCCTCCCATGGCCTACATTATTCAAGCCACAGGAGGGGATGTTTTTTTATGGTTGTCCTCTTAGTCTACAAGTGCACAAAATAGATAAATTCATTCAGTGTCAAACTAAAATAATGTACGTTACACATGAAAATATAATCTATTAAATTCTTTCAAATCCCTGCATTTGATGCGCTAATAAAAGGTTAAACATTTTTTCAGTAATATGGACCAAAGTAAGAGACCAGCTATGATGGTCTCTTGAGCTCTATTATATTTAGTCCTAGCTACTGGGTAAGGTCAAGAAGACTTATACCTGTTGATCATTGAGAATAATCACCACCTTGTCTTTATGTACACTGCACGGTATCTAATATAGGAGAAGGCATAAAATATGAATGGATAAAATAAATGAAAGATATAATAATATTATCTTTTTTTTTACCTTCTCATAATTGATCCCAATCTCACAAAAACCTTTTACACTTGTGTAGCTCATCAATACTGGAGGCTTGAAGTAATTTTAAAGGATCACTAGCACATTTTGTGCATGGATGAGAAACATCATCCAAAGTTTCTAGATTATGACAAGAGGTATGAGTGGAGGCCAAAGAAGGGATTTTTGTGAAGGTTTTATAGATGTAGGTTACTAAATCATCATCTCTACACTGGTACTCAATCTAGAAACCCTCATACTCACCTTTGTCCCACCTCAGCTCAGCAAAGAAGATATTTTCTAGAATTTAAGACATCTAGAAAATCTCAACAAAAATCCATTGTGGCCTCCACTGAATATACGTCTTCTCAGAATCTAAAAACTCCCCATCATTGATTCTAGTTAATGTATGAATAAAATTGTGAGAAAGGGCTTAATCCCTAATTCAATCTTTGACAAATAAAATTGTGACAAAACACTTAAAGAATATGGAAAGCTCACAATGTTTAGAGACACACTTGACTCCAAGTTCCATGTACAACAAAAATAATTTGTCCAATCTGAATACTAAGTCTAATTTAACTAAAATGACAACTATAGCTAACATAAGAGGCTAACTTATTTTAAATATTTTTCACTTTCTCAAACCATAGTTTATGATACTTATTTACTCCTCCATAAGAATATCTGCAATCAATTGTTCTTACATGAGCCCACAAGAATAGCTTGGTAGCACAAAAATTATAAAATAAACATGTCTAATATTATAAATAACATTTTCTTTCACTCAAAATCACTCAAAATCATTTCTCAAACTCACCCATTTGCAAGAAACGAGAAGTGGTTGAGTTATTTTCTCTTTCTATATTCAAAGACCTCCTACCCCACAATAAAGAACATTGTAATAAAACCTTTTAATCCTAGTGACAAGAAAATAGAAACATTCTAACTCATTTGTAAACAAAATAAGCTTTCTATAAAATGAAAGTTTCAACCTAATTAATACTAGCACTTGCACTCAAAGGAGGTGCAAGAGATGTTTCGATAGGCATTTAATTAGAAAGCATAATTGAAGCATTACATAATAAAAGTGAGTTTTTTAAAGTGTAAATGACAAGCCAACATAATCAAAGAACATAAATTGAGAAGACATTTATATAATGTATCAAAATAGATAATAACAAGTGTATGAAGACCAAAGAAGTAAAAGGTAATGATTTACCTTCAACAAAAGTAGGGAAAATTTATAGAAAATAATTGTTGTCGAAGTGAGTAAAACTAAAATGTTATACCATCTTGTGCATCCAAAATTCCATGGTTAAGTGAGAAAAACTAAAATATTATAATTAGAGGCCAACCTTGATAGTGATTTGGCTAAAGGACTTAAGAGAGACTTTGACCCAAGAGCTTCATCATCAAGCTCTACAACCTCTTGTAGCCATCTTCATAGCAATGAGATTCATTGGATATGTCAAATTTCTTAGAAGTTTGTACTTAGTTTGTAGGTTTACTTTGTAGAAAGTAGATTGTAATTGAAAATTTAAAAACAATTTGCATCTAGTCATTATTCATGCACTATGCAATATGCATTATGCAACACAATGAAATAAACAATGTGTACAGAAATGACAAAAACTATATTCCACAATTATTGGGCTAAACTCTAAATTTATTTTATTTATATATCTTTATGCTATTGAGACCACTTCCATTTTATTAAACATAATTTTTCCCAATTAAAAATCTCATTTTTTTGCAAAAAAACATGATCATTCAGTTTCCTGGAATTTCCAATGATCTTTGTTGTTATGATCATGCTCACAATAAACAAACTTAATTCATCATCACTATTTTTGTTAATTAAATTTCATTAATGATATTTCTCTCTCACTACACTTGTCAAGAACAGTCAATTAATTTGGTGACTAAACTTTTTGGTGCTATTCATAGTTTGGGGCAAAATTAGAGTTCTATGCTCATCAAACACCTACTTTCCTAAACTTTTTCTATGACAAGATTTCATCTTTGGACCACAAATTGGACAGGAAAATTTTTCCTTTGTTTGAAGGCCTACAAGATAATGATACAATTGGATAAATATGGTAATTTTTATATTTATAATTATCATGTGCAACTTGAACTCACCATAACATTCCAAAAAAAATGTGTTAGCCCCAGGGCATCATGTATTGTCTATACAAGCATTGCATGTACTTGAAATTGTATGTTTCCTATTGGTTTAGAGATTTCATTATTAGTGACACCATTCCATGACTCTAGGAACTCATCGATAACAGGCTCAATATATACATTCATATCTTTAACTTGGTATTTACCTAGTTGAATGAACAACAACATTACATAATTATTGTGACCATTTTTTTGCAAGATTTATAATTACATGTAGATAACTATTAAATGATCAAATACCTAGAACAATCATTATCAACATAATATTCTCCCTCTTTATTGACATCCATGGAGGAATGTTATTATTGGTGAGAAAAATAGGCCAAATAAAGGAAACACATCTTAGCTCTCCAAATGGATTGACACCGTCTACTGCCAATGAAAGCTTGAGATTTCAAGGTTCTTCGATAAAGTGTGGCCACTTTTTCTCTATGTCCTTTAATGTAGAAACATACCCATGCATTTGAATAATGTCATCTCAACTCCTATTGTGTGCATGGTAATCCATAAATTGTGCCAAGCTACTACACCTGAAAAATCTTTGCAAACGTGGTATAATGGGGATGTAATGAAGAACCTTGTGAGGCACCTGTTTTGTTAGTTGATCTCTTTGATATCTACTCGTATGACATTCAGGGAATTCTGTTGAAAATTTATGTTCTTTAGATGATAAATAATATGATCATTGGAACATGCATCTATTGCTTGATACTCTATTCCAATATCTTTTATAGTGGAACATAATTCTCGGCATGAGCGAGGGAGAATATTTGATGTTGGTAACAAAAACTCACCTATCAATCTATAGAAAAAAAATATAAGTTGTGAATATTAATAATATTTATGGTACATGTTTCACCCTTTAATTACTATAATGACATATATGACATACCTTAGCATACTTGACATTATTATGTTGGATAAACCATTCATAACCTTAAAGTTCAACAACAAAAATATAGCAGAAAGAAGAGTTGTTTGGGAGCCTTCGTAAAGGGTCATGGCTTCCTTATCAAGTAGAGGTATATCATGGATGATATCAACATCATCCTAATAATTATCATCATCCTGATCATCATCATCAGTTTCTCCATTACCAAATATGTCATGGATCAATGTATTAGTACCATCATCTTCAAATATGTTAGCTAGTGCATGATCATCATCTTCTATAGGATCATAATCTTTAGCTTCAATATTCACACCTCCATGATCCTCCACTTCCAAAGCCATATTATCCATATTTCCACATCCATGGTCCATATCGCATACTACCCTTGGAAGGTTGACCTATATAAAAATAATGAACACAAATAAACCATGATAATGATAAAACTTACTAATTGATGATAATCACACCCCCCTTCAATGTGACCATTATCTCTATAATGTCTCTTAGCTATTTTGATTAGAAATCTTCTAGTGTTTAAGCCCTTACAAATATTGTAGGGACAATAACATTTTCCATTGCCTTTTATTTTCAAGTTAGACCACAATCTATTGACTGTGTCCCCATTATGTGGTTCACTTGAATTGTCTAACATGATCCTTCTTCACTTATATTTCTATAACCTAATTATATATAGAAATTGAAAAGTTAGTTATGAAATGGTGTTTTAGTATAGTATACCAAATTCAAATACTTCTACTATTCTAGTCTTCCACCTCAAACTCTTTCCTATTGTGGAAAGAAAGAAAGATATTCAAATAATATAATAGTTGGTAAATCAAAATAAAATATCATATATATTATACACAAAATATATCAGAAGTCCATAAAATTTGACCAAGCACTACTGGGAGCTAGATCCAACAACAAATGGACTTATAATGATTTTCACAATAATACATTTGTTGCAGGGTAAGGTCCCAGGAGTGCTTAGGAAAATCTACATAGTGAAGGTTGTATATCTTGTATATGTTGTGTATGTGTGTGTGCGCGCATAAAAATGGGGGCCTTTATCTTTGACCTTAAAATGACAAATATGCCTATCTAACTCTTTTTGAGGGTGTAGGGAACAACAAATGGAGGCAAATTGAGACCAATAATGGAGGTAAGTTATTGATTGAGGGTGTAGGGAACAACACCCGTCAGTACTTTTATTGACTTGTAAATTTCAATTTTTAACCATTCTGTAAATATAGAACATGGATGTAATCTCAAAAAATAATAAAATGTAGACACGATAGATTACTTATTTTTTTATTCTACATTACTTACTATCACAATGCACATTCCACGTGCAACTTGATCAAGTCTTGTTTGATGCTTCAATTTTGTGTTGAATGTCCTATAGTACATAGTTTTGTATTTACCCAATATTTTATTCAAAAAATAACAATAGAACAAAATAATTGTTGAGAAAGACCATCATAGGAGTATCAAAAAATCGAGATCCAAAGGTAATTCAAAAATAATTATAAGACTCTTACATTCAACCTTCATGTCATGCACCTAATAAATAGGAGATAAAATAAATGAAATTGAAAAAATTAAATTATAAAATAATGAACTAGAACTACCTAAAAAATTAGTACCCAATTTATATACAAAACATTTAACTAATTAATTTCATTTTTCTTCTCATCTTCACTAGAAAAATAATCACCCCTTTAATCTAACTACACTATGTAAGTCTATTTTAGCAACCATGTGCCTGTCATCCTCAATCAAGATTATGGAACACTATAGGCAAATACAGTCGCACATATATACATACAAATTTAAATTTAAAGTGATATATATACACACACAAAAATATACACTCATTATGTCATCCTTACCTTCTTTAATTTTTAAATTTCCCCTTCGGCATGACTTTTAATTTGAACTATTACTTAAAGTTTCTTATATACTATTATATCTCTCTTCAATATAAATAGTTTATAAGTCATATTCATTAATTAAGGTTCTTCAATTTATCATATGAGGTAGTAATTAAGGATTCAATGTATTGTATGAGGTAGAAATTAAGGCTTCATTTAGAATTAGGCTTTCTCTTTTTTCAGATTTAGAATTTGACTATTGAGTAATGTTAATTATATTATTGCTAAAATTATTAATACTAATATCAACCAATAGATGTACTAGATATATCATATATATCAACCAATAGATGTACTAGATATATTGGAAAGATACTATTGAGCATAAGGTTTTTCATCAACAATGATCTTACTACACATGCAATATATATTACTATTAAAGTTGTTTGCATTCCATGTTGGTGTCATTCTTAAAACTATTTTAAGATGCTCCTAACTTGACTAAGGAATACATATCCATGTTCCTAACATGACTAAGGAATACATATACATGACAATAATTTCAAGAGTGAGTAAACACAATGAAATAAAATGCATCAAAGACAATGACTATATACTGAAAGGAAAGGATAGTGTCAATGACTATTAAAATAGAAATGCCATAGTATCATGAAAGAGATTAAAGGAAGTGGAAGCAATAAGAAAGGCATTGATAAAAGAAGTAATAATGATCCCTATTTCTAGTAGAAAATTAAAAAGATGAACAAAGGCATCAAATGGTGTCACCAATCGGAAAGGGAACAATACTATTCACTCTTGGAGATAGTGATAAAAAATTAAAATGCATGAAAAATCAATCACTAATAAGAATGAAGATAGTGTTGTATAGCTCTATGGCAATTATCTTTTAAGTCATAAAATCAAATTGGATACAATGTTAAGAAATGCCAATGATTCTAAAAATAGACATAGAAAATAAATAAAGACTATATGTAGTTAGCAGAATAGTAGTCTTTGTTGAAAATTGAAAGGAAGCTATTTGTAGAAAACAAGACAATGTGCAACAAAATTTAATGGCTCAAAGAAAAACTAGTATCTAGATCTATCAATTAATATAAGTATCCCAATCAATGGGGTCCCATGGAGAAATAGATATGGTAGAAGAAGAGACTACAATGACTAATGTCATGTACCATAGCTAAAGACAAGTATCAGTCACAGGGGTCAAAAAACATTGAAACAATGCATCAATGAAGTGACCATGTAGAAATCCTTGAATAACATGAGTCAAAGAAATGGTTGAAAAGGCAAGAAGACTGGTAATGCATGAATAACATTGGGGTAGGAGCTTCAACGTGCCAATAGAGTATAGTATTATGATGGAATGTTATGAAAATCCCATGAAGAATACATTATGAAGAAGCCTAAGAATAGTGAATGAAATATAATGATAGAGACCCAACTATGAAAAAAATTAGAGGGTAGGTATTTGCATGAGATTAAGCATGGTAGAGAGTCAAAATAGTGAGTTTGATAGCATATAATATGTTGAAATACATTGAAATAAAAATGAAGTGACCCTCAATAAGATCAATCCATGATATACATGGAGCTAGGAAACATGTCAGGATTTTTCATTTTAGAGGGCTATTGAAGTCATCCAAGATAGAGATATGATCGATAAATTAAGAAAATAATAAACAATATTAGATAAAGATTAAGAACTATTGATATGCTTTAAAAAAATTGAGATAGATGAGTGTGAGGTGAGAGATAACTATCCATTGAAGAAAAGAAGCCAAGGCCTACTAGAATGAAGTTGAGCATGTTAGTGTGCAACCAAGGTAATGGGGCATTAAATCCAAGTGATAAAATTACTATGAAATTTTTGAAAAATGATGGAGAAATTGCAAAGATAGCTCAAGAATTTAGTTCAATGATAAAGAAGTTAGAAAAAAGGAAAATGAAGATTTTAAGAAACCTAATGGATTCCAATTGTTGGTTTCCTATCAAAGGAGGTGTTACACTATGAGGGAAAAAATGTAGTTTCAAATTTTTATAAATAAAGATATACAAAACAAAGGAAAACATAAAAGCACATATTTATATTTTTATAGGATAGAAAAACAAAAAAATATCCTAGAAGCACGCAGTTGTGGGGCTTGGTAGTTGGAGTTGCAGTGGTGAGTTGGATGCTTATGCCACTGGACCCACAACCATGGTGTGTTGAAATTTAAGGCAACGTTAATAAAAATGTGGAATGTGAAATTTATATAGTGAATAGCTACATTTGGGGTTTGTAGACTATATCAATTCAATACCATCTTGTATCGAATCCCATAACTGATTCTTACCATCATTGATAATAATTTGATATATTTAGAGATCTAGTTTTGAGAACAATATCATGTAGATCAATCCCTTTCCTTGTAAAATTTAGACTAAACTATCCAATTTAGCATTGATAAATAATTACACTAGCAAAACAAGAATTAGAGAAGTTATAAAGGGAGAAAGGAGGAGTCAAAGAATCAAAAGTATATCAGATATATGTTGAGGAATATATGCAATATACAAAGAACATATAAGGTGTGTATCATAGGTTTGAAGGAAGACAATAGGGGATTTATGATCTTCTTATAAAAATAATATTATGACAATAGGGCATTGCTGAAATCTATCCCTCGCCCTTTATTTTTGAATTTGGATAAAACCATCTAGCATCTACAAACACTATTGCCCATGTCCTATTTGCTATCCTCAAGAGTAAACATCGAGCTAGCAATAATATTTTAATAGAAATCACATATCTTTGGATCAAAGATGAATAAAGATGGATCATCTATACCCCAACCAGCTACACTATCTTTGCACTCATCTTTGACCTCAAAATTGCTTCGTCCCGCTCCCATTCCTTTTCTCTCTTCGACAATAAAAATAAAAATGATTTGGTTTTTTCACTTTTTTTTCATGTATACCCTGAAAATGTCATAATTATGATGGTGTATTTAAAACCCATTGGAATCCTAACACCATCGGGGACTATTACAAAAAAAACCCAAATTCATAAAAAAAATTATCTGTCAGAAGTTTCCATCGAAATTTGGCCCCAAATGTAGTAGTGTGGGGTTTTACCTTTAACAGTGTTTCCTCAACAACAAAATATTGTGTTATTGTGTTGGCATTCATTGTGTTCAATGGATGTGATATTGCTACTATTCAAAGTTTAGAGTTTAATAATCGGTCATACAACTAATTCACCCCCCCCTTAGTTGTATTGGTGGATTGTTATTCCTAACAATTGGTATTAGATCTACTGGTCCTTAGAGATAAAGATTAACAGCTTGAGGTGATCTTGGAGATGGAATTCTATAGGAAGGATAGTATGAAATTTGATCCTGAAAACTTTGACAATTGGAAGAACAAGATGCGAACTCATTTTCTATGTTTGGGTATCAACTACTAGATGATTACAAAGAATTAGGTGGCTATGAAAGATGAGGATGAATTGGAAAAGGCTACTGATGATGTGAAGAATATATTTTCATATAATATGGTTGCAAGGGAAGCACTAATCAATGCACTCTCTGAAGGAGAATTTAATGAGGTAAAAGATCTGGATTCAACACGCAATATTTGGAAAAGATTAGAAGCATTATATGAAGGAGATAAGTTTACCAAGTGAGCAAAGGTAAAGAACTAGAAAATAAGGATGGAGAAGCTACAAATGAAGGAAGATGAAAGTGTTAGGGCTTATGTACAAAGAGTTACAGAGGTTTTGATTGGAATAAAAAAAAAATTATGCACTTTTGAAGAGGAATAAGTCATTTCTAAGATTCTTAGATCGTTAACACCTATTTACAAGACCAAAATTCAGGCTATAGAAGAAATCATACCTTTGACTACAAAATTTAGAAGATAAATTTTGATTGCAAAGATAACTACCTTTGAATCTACAGAAATGGGAGATTTTATACCTAAAGTTGAAACAACATTTAAATCATTTACACATAAGAAGATAATGTTTTCACTTCTAAGCACCAACAATGAGAATATAATAGAATAGCTTAATGAATATGCTGATGAATGGGACCAGATACAAGAAAAGGGAAGAAAGCTAGATGACCTTGTTGCATTGATCGCTAGAAGAGAAAAGAGAGATAAGGGTAAATTTGAAGGAAAGTTGTCTTTGAAATTTTTTTCATGTAATATGATAGGTCACTTTGCATCTAGATGTCCTACCAGAGTTCCTAAGCAAAAATCTAAGTTTTTCAAATCTAAGTGCTCAAAGGATAAAGAATGTTATTATTCTAGTGAATGTATTTCTGATGATGATGATATGGATTATGAGGAGATCGAATTTATTTCTATTATAGATGAAAATCCACTACATGAGGAAAAATCTTTAGTATCACATGTTGATAAGAAATCTAAATAGATTATAGATAGTGGTTTCTCACATCATATGACTGGAGACAAAAACAAGTTTTTAAAATTAATGAAGTATATGGTGGTGTTGTAAGATTCAGAGAAAATGTTCCTAAATCTCTCATAGGAGTAGGATCTATTACTTTGGATGATAAATCTAATACATACAATGTATTTCTTGTTAATGGAGTTAAGCATAAATTGTTGAGTGTTGGACAACTGATGGTAAGGGATTTCAATTAAAGTTCTTTGATGGGAAATCTTTTATTAGAGGTAAGACATGAAACTTGATTGCAACTGGTACTAAATATAAAGGTAATGTATTTGAGTTAAATACATCTGGAGGTTCTTGTTTTATTACAAAGGTAGATGACAGTTAGTTATGGCACATAATATTTGTTCATGTTCATTTTGAAAATATTTTGAAGGTAAGTTTGACTAATGTAGTAAGATATCTACTGAAGATTGTGAAACCATCTAACACCGTATGCAAAGAATGTGTTATGAGAAAACATACTAAAAGTAGTTATAAAATAAAATCATATACAACAAAAGGAAAGTTTGAATTGGTACATATAGACCTATGTGGACCTACAAGGACAAGATCATACTATGGTGAAAGGTATTTTATACTTTTTTTTATGACTTTTCTAGAATGATGTGGGTCACTTACTTGAAAGAGAAATTAGAAGCATTTGATAAATTCAAGATATTCAAAGAAAAAGTAGAGAATGAATTACACTTTAAGATAAAATTTTTGAGGTCAGACAGAGGTGGAGAGTTTAGTTCAAATCTATTAAAATTGTATTGTGAATAACATGGAATACAAAGACATACATCTTCTCCTAGGACTCCACAGCATAATGGGACAGCGGAGTGAAGGAATAGAAATATACTGGATGTTGCTAGAACAATGTTTCTTGAAGGAAATATATCTCATGTGCATTGAAGAGAAGTTGTTGGGAAAGTAGTGTACACATTGAACATAGTTCAAATCAAAGAAGGTACAAGTAAGACTCCTTATCAATTGTGGTTTAATCATACTCCTACCATAAAATATTTTAGAATATTTGGTAGTAAATGCTATATCAATAGAGATGATGAGATAGGGAAATTTGATGCTAGAATTGATGATGGAATTTTCCTTGGTTATTGTATTAATAGAAAGGATTGCAAATGTTTTAATATGAGATTAAGAAAAATAATTGAAAGTAATAATATGAAGATAGATGAAAGGTTTAAGATATAAGAGAGAATCTATGATTGTAATTAGGATACAAAGATCAAGGAGGCTACTACTACAAAAGAAGAACTTTTTAAAAATGAATGAGAAAATGAGACTTGTGATGATGTTACAAATGAAGTTACTAATATTTCTAAGACTTTGAGGTATGTAAAAATAAATCATCTTGAAAAAAAATTATTGGTAATACAAATCAAGGAGTAATGACTAGATCAAAGGCTAGAGAAAAAAATTGTTTAATTTCTCAAGTTGAACCAAAAACTATAGATGAAGCTTGTAGAGATGAATCTTGGATAAATGATATGAAGGAAGAGTTAGATCGGATAAAGAAAAATAACACTTGGTAAGTAGTTCATAGACCTAAAAAAAAAAATGTAATAGGAACTAAGTGGGTTTTCATAAATAAAATGAATGAATAAGGATTTTTTGTAAGAAACAAAGAAAGATTGGTATGTAAAGGTTATTAACAACAAGAAGGCATAGATTTTGGTGAGAAATTTTCTCCTATTGCTAGGATAGAAGTTGTTCAAGATTATTCTTGTCTTATGTTGCACATAAAAAATTCAAGGTATATTAGATGGATGTGAAATCCGCATTCTTGAATGGGGATCTTGAAGAAGAATTTTATATAGAAGAACCTGATGGATTTCCTCTATGTGAAGAAGGAGAGATGGTATGGAAGTTGAAGAAGGAACTGTATTGATTGAAGAAAGATCCAAGAGCTTGGTATGAAAGGTTAGAAAAATACTTAGTTCACCTTGGGTTCAAAAAAGGTAAAGTTGATAGTAACTTATATTTGAGAACTAGTGAAGATGGTCTGTTGATAATAAAAGTTTTTGTTGCTGATATTATCTTTGGAGGCAATGATGAATTATGTCAGAAATTTTATAAATAGATGGAAAATGAAATTGAGATGTCCATGATAGGAAAAATGAAATTATTTCTTAGACTGCAAATAAATCAGAACAAGAATGGCATTTTTATTTCTCAGACTAAGTATCTTAAAGAAATGTTGAAAAAGTTTGGAATGGAAGATTGTAAACCATTTGGTACACCAATGGTGACTTGTAATAAGTTGACAAATGATAATGAGACAAAGTGTGTTTTTCAGACCAAGTACAAATCAATGGTTGGTGGATTACAATATCTGACTTACACCAGACCAAATATTGCTAATGTAGTTGGAATTATGGATAGACATTAGGCAGAACCTAAAGAGACACACCTAGCTACTATGAAAAAAGATATTTAGATATACTAAAAGGGACAATTGAATATGGCTTATGGTATGATAGAAATTATGAATTTTAAATTCATGCTTATATTGATATTGATTGGGAAGAGAATATTGATGATAGGAAAAGTACTAGCGGAGGTGCATTTTTCCTTGGGAAAAAGTTGGTTGCATGGCTAAGTAAGAAACAAGATTGTGTAGCTCAATCTACTACAAAATCGGAGTATGTTGTTGCTGCTATTAATTGGACTCAAATTGTTTGGACAAAACAAATTTTGAAAAATATTGGAATAACTTTTGATGAACCAGTGGTTGTCCATTATGATAACACTAGTATAGTAAACATGTTAGAGAATCTTGTAATGCACTCTAAAACTAAGCATATTTCTATTAAGTATCACTTCTTCAGGGACAAGGTAGTTGACAAGGAAATAAGATTGGACTACATTAGCACAAAGGAATAGATAGAAGACATCTTTACAAAGTCATTTAAAAAATATACCTTTCAGTATCTCAGAGGTATGCTTGGGGTTCAGACCCCTCCTAGTGTGAATTAAATGATGCAAGGATGCATCAGTCTAGAGTTTTTTAGAGGCTTGTCATATTTTGGACTTGATGTAGGGATCTACTCCTCAAGGGGAGTGATCACTGAAGATAGTTGTGGAAGATAGTTGATGAATTATGGAACCCTTTTCCATTGTTGTCAAAGGGGGAATGAGACTATGTCAAAATCCTACATGAAAGAGACTATGTATTGGGGAAAGAGACTACGTGGTAAAGGTACTAAGAGAATACTTTTGGGTTGATGGATTTTCCCATATGTTTACATCAAAGCCAAAGGGGGACATTGTTGGATATTGCTAATGAATTGGAGATATTTTTGATACATTTAATATGTTTAATCACTACATTGAGTGATTTTGGAATTATTGTTGTCATTTGTGTTTTTTCATTGATGTCAACATATGTTTATGTGAAGAGAACAAGCTGATTAATATAGTGTATGGATACTATATAGATGTTTTAGAACATGTGAAGTTATTTGTGTGTACATGAAGGTGTTGGGATCTTATATCTAAGATCACATGATGTAATATTGCATATTGAATGAGTTATAGAAGATTTGGTGAAGGCTGGTTACTGGATAGTGACAGAGGAAGTTAATAGAGTTAGTCTCTTAGTTTTTAAAATATCTTATAGGAGATGAGGATTCAGTATATGAAAGCTTAAGGGATGACAAAAAAGTTACTAAGGAATATTTGATGGTCAGCATCACTTACAGAAAGAAGGATGATGTCATCTATGGAGGGTGTCCTTGATAAGACCTATTTGGGAGTTGACTTCAGAGTTGTAGTGTGTATCATGAATGGAGAGCATGATTTAAGGATGTTGGTACTTAATTGTAAAATTTTAATTGTAATATACATGTTTTAGATACTGTGTGTATCTTAGCAAGGATTTATGTAGTTCTATATGTAATAAAAAAGCCTAATTGGCTAACCTAATTATTTATTTTGTAATAGGTTATATATGTAAGATCTTTTCTTTTAAAAAGACATATGGTGAGATTGTATGTGATTGGTATAGGGCACCTCCCACCCACCTTGATGAGCTAGTGAGTGTTTAGGTTTTTTTTAGGAGCTTTTGTGAGTTGTTAAATAAGGTCCATTTGATTGGAACCATGTTTGTGATTGTAAGAGCCAAATGAGCTCAAGGAGAGTTAGTTATCCATTTGGTCTAAATGGCCTAAAAAATCATAAATAGATAGGTTTGGTTAGGAATGGTCTAAATAAGGTCTTAGAACCTTAAATGTTCTTATTTAGGACTTAGGAGTCATTCCTAGTGTTAGCACCTTGAAAAAATTTCATGGCTCTAGCCCTTTTCTTCTGGTCTCTGCAGTTGTTTTCAGGTTTCTAGCATAAAACCTTTGTTCAAATTTTTGAAAAACTAGCTATTGCATATAAAAAAACCCTTTGTAATGCTCTGGCCTTGTTCTATTTTAAAGTTACTATTTCGGGCCACTTAAAAGCCTTTAAGTGCACGTGCCTTATATTTTTGGTCGGGCCCCGTTTAAATTCTTCCTAAGTTTTTACCCCCGACGGCCTTTAATTTTTCCTATAGTCCTCAGTGCCTAATTTTTCCCTAAGGCCTAAGTCCCATGCTTTAATTTTTCCCATGTTTTGGCTTAACCTTTCCTGGGCCCAGCTTTGACACTATCACAATCCAATGATAGGTGTAAGTTCTCCTAAGATTTGTCAGAGGCTTGCGAACTTACGCCAGCCCTTGATTCATTTCCATGATGTAACCTTTCAATGTAGGTGGATCCACTGCCAGGTAGGCTTAGGCAGCATCTCCTCATTGGCCAAGATAAATAATGAAGTGGTAGAGTTGTTAGAGGAACCTAAGTGCGAAAGGAAAAGTTGCATGTCCACTTGTCAGATATTGTAACGTGGCAGCTTATGATTCATTAAAATTGCTTATGTGGTAGGGTGGGGTCAATTTTTCAGTCGCTTGAAGATTCAATGGTTGTCACATGATCACAAGGAATATTCTTTCCCTTTGTGACCATGCGACAGTCATCGATTTGGAATCTAACATAAAGGTTGTTAGTGGGTCCATTGCCAGGTTAGCATAGTTGGCGGTCTCTTATTGGTTGGCTTATGTTGTCACTGGGTGGTTGTTAGTGGGAACTAAGTTTTCAGCATGCCAGAGGGTCCTGACACTTGCAGTGCATCGATGGTTGGCATATGATCCGAGGGGTGTTTTCTGACACATGAGATTACCAGATGACAGTTAATTTCATATCCTATTAGAGTATTTGTAGAGGGAAGGTAAAAGGTTAATCTAATGGTTGTCTTAAGTTTTGATAGAATCTCTATGCTCCATGTGAACATAAGATAGTTTTTGATTTCATTAAAGGAAGGCCCAGGTTTTGGTCTAAGGTCTTAGCAGTTCTGATAAAGTGTTTAGTCACCTGACAAATTTTTGAGGCTTCGCTCATTCGTTGAGTAAGGTGGTAATGTTCCAAAAGGTTTAGCGACTCAGTGAACAAGTGTTCACATAATAGCTAAATAATTTGGTGAAGGCATAAAGTATTCTTTGACTTGGAGGTATCCTTGAGTCACCAATTCTCTAAGTTTGACTATGCTCCTATTAACTGATAAATCATAAAGATCATGAAAAAGAGGGATCGGATGGTCATGACTTAAAGTTGGTTGAGTTTTAAATATAGACCACTGATTCACTGCTGGCACTATGGAACTAACCGTTTAATTTCAAATTCAAATTTTTGAGGGTATCCCGTGACCAAAAGGACTAAAATTCAATGCAGAAGCAACTGGAGCTAGTAAGAGATGATTTGTTTGCCATTGCAGTGTGGTCCAGGGTATGCCGTGATCATTTGCAGGGGTTCATACTATGTTTTTTGTGCTCGAGGTGTGTTGCAGGTGGCCAAAAGGGTTGACAAATTCAGAATTCCATGATTTGCAATACTTTCTTAGAGATCTATCATAAGTGTAAATCTTTCTCAGGCATGCCCGACTGGTTTTCATCCCTTGATTTTTATTTTTTTGACTATTTTAGTTGGTTAGTTGGTGAAACCCTAACCCTAGTCACCCGAAGCTTGATGCATCCTCTTTGAGGATTCCAAGGTGACTAGGGGTATAAGTGGTAGCATTTTTTATTTGGTAAGTGTTCCAAAACTTTCTTTTTGGTCCATGGTTGTTGTTGATGGTATTATACTAAAGAAGAAGAGCTTGGATTTTGTGTCTTGTTCCTAGGATCTATTTTCTTGGTAATGTATTGATTCTGAGAGTTAATGAGAATACACTTGAATTCCTATCTCAAACTTTTGATTGTCTTCTTGTTCTGATTATGGATTCATATATGTTAAGGTCACAAAGTGGATTAGCATATGGTAAACAAAGAGTATTGTGAGGTCAGCATGGATTCCTAACAAAGTTAGGATTAAAGCCTTTAGGATGATCTTAGTGAGTTCATTTTTTAGATTGGAATTTGATGATCATGTTTGGGAGTGAGAGGGGTAATAGGAAAAGCACTTACTCTGAGTTCATGTGCATTTGAGTTAAGGTTTTAGGTTGATATATGTTATTAAGTGACACTTTTCCATGGGATAAGGCACTGATCTTTTCTTTGGAAATAGTCCATCATCATCAATCACACACACACATTTAAATAATAAAATCTTTCAATCAATAAGGGGTATAGTTGTATATTGTTTTGAGACTCCTTTGAAGAATTGAGTCAAGGGTACACCCACCTGAGCATTAAGGCTCAAAGTGTAGGAGGATCTCATTGTTGATCCTTGTTAATTGGCCCTATTACTTGTAGAATTTGGAGTGGTGATAGAGTCAAAGTATTATTAAAGTTCATCAAAGTATAAATCTAAAAGTTGAAGATCAAAGGGAACAACTAACAAAATGGTGACTCTACTGGGGAGAACAACAATGAAAAATTACATCTGTTAGGATCTTTGGTTGTAGTTATCTTGTAAAGTCAAAATCTTATTGACCAGATTGATTTACCCATCTGAGTCACCAAAAAAATGGTGACTCTACTTGGGATAGTCTAGAGATAAGGTTTTCAAAGTGCACTCTTGTTTTCCTATTGTCTTCAGTTAAAGATTTCCCATCTAGGTGGGTGGCAACTCAAAAGGTTAGAACCAGTGCTATAAACTATGAAAGATGGACAAAAGGAGGAATACTAGGTCCTTTGTCAGAAAAAATCCAGAGGTCACTCTGGAAAAATTACCTAGATAGGAAAAGAAGAGTTACATCAGGAGAAATAGTGAGTCTACTAGTGCTCCCATAAGAGAACAAAGAAATAGAAGAGGTAGAGCACCACATGCTTCCTCAATTGAGGAAGGTTCACAGGATAGAGTTTCTAGATCAGATGGTGGTCACTCTAAAGATAAATTTTATGATACCCCAGAGGTTGTATTTCAAGACAAGAGTTCATTGCTTTTAGGTCAAGATGAAAAATCTAGAGAGATGGGTTTTGAGATTGATTTAGATCTTGATGAAGATAATTTTAGAAGGGAACCCATGAGACTAAGGCAAGTCCATTTCCCATATCAGCATCCTACTAATGTGGAAGTGTCATCAAGCTCTGAAGACAACATGATAGATCCACATGAGCTAAATGCACTTAGGTTGTAGTTGGTAGAGAAAGATGCCATATACAAAAGGTTACAAGAAGAGAGAGAGGCCAAAAAAGTAAATGCTCTAATGGAGAGGCTGTCTCTTTTAAGAAAAATTAATGAAATGAAGGAGAGAAACAAGATGCTTGCTTCTGCTCCTAGGGTGTTACACCTTGATGTTTTTGGTGATCTTGAAGCTCTAAGAAGTAAGCAGGAACACTTGTTACAAGACCATGAGTTTGATGAAGAAGGCCCTGTGATCACACAAGTCCAAAGTTATGCTTCTTTGCCTAAGGTAAAGAATGGACATGAGATCACTAGGCCTACTATAGTTATTAATGAAAAAGGAAAGCAGAAGATGGTGGGTGTCCAAATAAGAAAACCAGTGACAATACTAGGGATCCCACCACCTAAATCAAATAGGGAGACATAGATAGAAAAAAAAAAAAAAGAGGATGAAGCTCTTGCTCAAGAGTTGGAAAGAGCTAAAGTTGATGCTGCTATTGTAGAGAAAATAAGAAAGATCTAGTTCTTGAAGGCTTCATCAGCTAATGATCATGGCCCTTCTACTACTAAACTAGGTATGCCATCTATGAACACTATTGTTCCACTTAGCAATGCTACTACTAGTAATCTAATTCCTAATGTATCTACCAAATCATTTGTTGATCCTAATAGATAGTCAAATGTGCAAGTGGGTGGGAATGTAGATAAAAATAATAACTTAAGTGGGAAAACTAGTTTAGGATTTCAAAGAAGACCTATGCAACTAGAAGGCTATAGGCAAATTGGTTTAGATGGGATACCATGCTACCCAAATGCTTTTCCAAATGATATAAAAGATAAGGTACCTAAGTTTGCTGGTAATAATGCTATTAGTTGTGAGGAGCATCTTAGGTTATTTGTTGATATGCTTAATGATTATGAGGTAGAGCATGAGGATGTAGTCATGAAATTATTTGTTCAATGTCTAATGGAGGATGCTAGAGATTGGTTTAAGAGACTTCCTGATAAATTTATTGATACTTGGTATTCCTTTGAGAGATATTTTAAAGAGTAATATGGTGACAAGCGTAATGCTAGTTTCATGTTGAATGAATTCAATACCATAAGTTAAAATTAGAATGAGTCTGCAGATAAATTCAACATGAGATTTCAGAAGGGTATGCATAAGTTGTTCCAAGTTATGTAGTTAGATGACAATGTCTGTCTAACAACATACTTCAATGCATTTGATGGAAATATGGGTTACTTTTTGAGGGACAAAGAACCAAGAACCTTAGAGATGCTTTTAGGATTGCTGTCAATATTCAGAACAACATGAAAATATCAGGGAAGTTGGGTGGGAAGAGAGATGACCCTAAGTTGTTTGGGGACAAGAAGTACAAAAAAGAAAATGATAGGAATGTTAGAACTAGGAGGCAAGAAGAAGATAAATTGGATAAGGTTCTCAATGCATTGAAGGATTTGAAGGCACCTACAAATAGGAACATCAGTGCTCCTACCAATGAGAGGTCTCAGTTCAACAACAATTTCAATAAGCAGAATAGATTGTAGAACTACCCCTACAACACCCAATGGAAGGATGGCAAGCTTGTTGTCCCTGTTGCAAGAGGAAACAATGATAGAGGTGTCCCTGACCCTCTACAAAAAGCTTCAATATATGTCATGGAGGACATACCTTGGTGTGTTGCATGCCAGTTCCCTCATTCTACACAGCATTATGTGGTTGCACATTCTATGGCTACAAATCAAGATTGTGGCAATGAGGAGATAGATCAAGATGATGTTGGATGGAACATGGCTACTTTATATCGAGGATATAAAGATGATTCTAATTTTGATGAAGAAGAAGATGTAAATGTGAAGAGACATAATCAGGCCCTTTTTCATCAAGAGGTTTTTTCTCTTAGTGAAAACATTGATAAGAAGACATGTAACATGAACTCTTCTTCTGAGCTAGTAAAGTTAAGGAGACCTTCTAGAGAAGAGATGGATAGGATTACTATAGAAATGATTGCCCAAGTGCAAACTAGAGGCATGGTGGCAAGGGATACAAATGGGAAAGCTATAGGAATGTTTATAAAGAGTGCCAACTCCAGAGAGCCTAATGAGAACAAATCAAAAGGTGATCACATGGTGAAATTCAAGAATGTAAAATGTAAGAATTGTGAGCCTAAGGGAGTTGGAGTTGAAATATTTTCTAGTGAGATTGAGAAGCAAGTTAACATAATGGCTAAGAATGAAAAAATAAGGGTGGCCAATACACCTAATGTATCAAATAAGCAAAAGGACACTGAGGCAGTGCAGATTGAGATTCCTTCCTCTACTCCTGTTGATATGTTATATGTATTGTCCCAAATTATAGTTAAGGTTACATTGTCAGAATTGTTGAGGATCCTTGAACACAAAGACAAAGCTATGGCATGGGTAGATAATGTTCATAACAATGATGTTGCATGAAATGGATCTCAGGATAAAGCTTTGAAAGGTGTTGCTACTCAGGGAATTGTATCTCAAATTCCTCCTATATATTTGGATAATTCTATCAATGCCAGCCTTGAAAACATTGATCCATTCTTTTTAAGTGTCCTTGTGAATGGAATGAAGTTAAGAAATTGTATGATTGATAGTGGTGCCTCTAATACTATTATGCCTTTTAAGATTATGGAAAAATTGGGCCTTAAAGTTGATACAATTCAAGGCAAATGTTGTGCAATGGATCAAAGGGAGGTACCAATTATTGGGACTATCAATGAAATGCCATATAGGCTGGCAGCATATCTAGAGAAAGAGTTAACAATGAGTGTTTTGGTGGTGGACATCCCTCCTCATTATGCGAGAACCAAGAGTATGCCACATGATTGAGAAGTGTTGATAATGAAACTACATGTTTTGTGGATACTAATATTTATGCTTTTAGGGTAGAGATCCCTGTACTTCAGAAGGAACCTATTTTTTAACCTATCTTTGTTGAGGTAAGTGTTATTTCTATGAAGGGTTATTTGTGGGTAATGTACTTTGATGGTGCAAATTGCAAGGATGGAGCAGGAGTGGGTATTTTACTTATTTCTCCTAATGGAAACACCCACAAATTTTCTTTCACATTGAATTTCTTTTGTACCAAAAATATAGCAGAATATGAGGCATTGTTGTTAGGACTAAGGTTGGCACAAAAACATGGTATTAAGTTCTTAAGTGTTGTTGGTGATTCTGAGTTGGTGGTGTCCCAAGTTAGGTCAGTGTATGCTTCCAAGAACAAGAGGTTGAAACAATATAGGAATGTTGTGTGGGACTTGATTGAATGTTTTGATGCCTTCAATATTGAATGGAAGGATAGGAGTAATAATAAGATGGCTGATTTGTTAGCCAATATTGCAATCAATCCTAGTGATATTACATTTACTGGTATCTCTAAAGTTGAAGTTCAGACTAGGTCTAGTGTACTAGAAAATATTGAAAATTGGAAAGTTTTTGATGATGATAATGATATCTTGAAGTTTATGAATTGTGAGGATCAGTATCATGGTTAGGAATTTTATTTTTTAGCCTTGGTTGAGTCAATAGAAGGAAAAGAGGTTGTCTTCGGCAATGAAGTTATTCAGCTTGAAACTAACAAGGTGCCCAAGGGGCTTGTTGTTTTGGAGACTATCTTTGATAACTAGGATAGAGTTCAAAAGAATATCAAAAGAGATGATCATGCTGATCTAGAAGAATTAATGAAGCTGAGAGATGCTAGAATTATCAAACCTATAAGGCATTCTTCTTAGGTGTCAAACCTTGTTCCTGTGAGAAATAAAAATGGTGACATCAGGCTTTGTGTGGGCTTTAGGAATTTGAACATTAGCTCATTAAAGGATAACTATTGTCTACCCAATATGGAAGCTATGTTGTAGAGAGTGACTAGATCAGAATTGATGTCTATGATGGATGGTTTCTCTAGTTACAATTAGGTAATTGTAAAAGAATTAGAACAATTCAAGACAACTTTCACAACACCTTGGGGGACATATGTTTATGTGAGAATTCCTTTTGGTCTCACAAATGTTGGTGCTACTTTTCAGACGGCAATGGATGTTGCCTTTGTAGTTTTTATTGATGATTTCCTTGTTGTCTATCAAGATGATTTAACTGCCTATTCCAAGAAGGAAGAAGACCATTGTACTTATTTAGAGAAAATATTTGTAAGGGATTTGGAATATGGTATTTCATTAAACCCAAGGAAATGTGCTTTTGGTGTCACTGAGGGTAGGTTGCTTGGCCACTTAGTTGGGAAGCAAGGAGTTAGAATTGATCTTGAAAGGGTAGCAACCATTGATAAGATTAAGAGACCAAAGAATATTAAAGGAATTCAGTCTTTCTTTGGTTAGGTCAATTTCTTAAGGAGGTTTGTGACAAATTTTGTAGAGGTTAATAGACCTATTTCTAAGATGTTGAAGAAGGGATCTGCAATAAATTGGGAGGGTGAGCTTGGTGAAGCTTTCAAAAATATCAAGCAGGCTATCAAAGATGTTGTTGGTAGTTCCCTTTGATCTTCAACTTGCAGATTTATACTTTGATGGATAACTTTAATACAACTTTGACTCTATCACCACTCCAAAGTCTACAAGGAAGAGGGCCAATTAACAAGGATCAACAGTGAGATCCTCCTACACTTTGAGCCTTAATGGTCAGGTGGGTGTACCCTTGACTCACTTCTCCAAAGGAGTCTCAAAACTATATACAACTATACCCCTTACTAATTGATTGAAAGATTTTATCATCTAATTTGTGTGTGTGTGGTTGATGATGATGGACTACTTCTAGAGAATGGATGAGTGCCTTAACTAGGGCATAGAGTCACTCACTAACATATATCAACTAAACCCTAACTTAAACACACTTGAATTCAGGATAAGTGCTTTGCCTATTATCCCTCTCCCTCACATATCAGGACATCAAATCCTTATCTAGCCATGAACTCGCTGAAATTACCTGAAAGAATTTAATCCTAACTTTGTTAGGAACTCAAAGATAATCTCAAAATACTCTTTGTTTACCATATGATAACCCACTTTATGAAATTAATATATATGAGCTCAAGAACAAAAAAAGAAGACATACACCACTATGAAATTGGAATTCAACTATTTTCTCATTAAGACTTGTAGAATTAATACATTATCAAACAACAAAATGGCAATGAAGCAAACCCAAAATCCAAGCTCTCCTTGCTTAGTATAATACCATCAACAACAACCCTTACAAAATATCACTTTTTTCAATATATACCACTACTTGTCATCTTGGAAACCCAAAATAGGTTGCAACAAGCTACAGATGACTAGGGTTAGGGTTTCAACCACCCAACCAACTAGAAATGGTCACAAAATTATTACAGGGGAAAGAAACCCAGACAACTAGGAGAAAATAGATCCTAGAGTGATTCCAATCATGACAAATCTCATTGAGAATGTACTAAGAACCATAAAAGTGCCCAAATGTCAACCTGTTCGGCCACTTGCAGCATGCCTCGAGCACAAAAAAACATAGTACAAACCCCTGCAGATGATCAAGGAACAACCTAGACCACACTACAACAATAAGCACCACCAAAAAAATCAAATCTAGTCATGAAAGCATTCAATTTTTGTCCTTTCTGTCGCTGAGAAACCCTCAAAAATTTGAATTTGAAATCAAACAGTCATTTCCATGGCTCCAGCAGCAAATCAGCGATCCATATTTGAATCTTGATCAACTTTAAGTCATGACCATCTGATCCTTCTTTTTCATGGTCTTTATGATTTATCACTTAATAGGACCCTAGTCAAACTTAGCAAATTGGTGACTGAAGGATATCTCCAAGTCATAGAATACTTTATGTCTTCACCAGATAGTTTAGCAATTATGTGAATGCTTGTTCACTAAACCGCTAAAACATTTAGAGAACTACCATCTTTCTTCGTGAACAAGCGAACCCTTTTAGAATTTTGTCAGGCCACTAAATACTTTGTCAAGACCACCAAACAGACCGAGAAACTTTACTGGGCCCGCATCAAGAAAATTGACGGTTGTCTCATCTTTACATAGACCTCCAAGATTCAATCAGATCATAAGACAACCATCAAATGAAGAATCTTACCCTACTTTGACAACCCTCTGACATCGAAAGAGATCAATGGCTATCTTAAGTTCGCATGTGTTAGAGAAAACCCATCAAATTACACACCGACCGTTGATGCTCTACAAGTGTCAGAACCCACTGAACCTCAAAAAAATTGACCCCACTAACAATATGTATAGTCACACAACATGGACCAATCAGATTACAACAAATCAGCACACCTGGCATGTGGACCCACCACACTTTATCCCCTCTAAAAAAGTAGAATCGATGGTTGGCGCAAGATCTTAAGCCTCTGACACATCCCATAAGATCATACACCTGTCGTCGATTGATTGACAATGTCAGGACCCTCTGACAAGTTAGAAACTCATGTCCCACTAAAAACTACCACTAAATTAATACATGGACCAATGAGAAGCTGCCAACAGTGCTGACCTGGCAATTAGGACCCACTGACAGCCTTTATGTTAGATTCTAAATTGACAGTTGTTGCATGATCATGAAGGGGAACAATATTCCTTGCCATCATGTGACAACCACTAGATCTTCAAGCGACTAACAACATGACCCCACCCTACCACATAAGCCATTTCAACAAATCACAAGCTACCACATTGCAAAAATTGGCAAGTGGACATGTAACTTTTCCTTTCGCACTTGGGTCCCTCTAACAACCCTGCCAAATCATCATTTCTCTCAGCCAATGAGGAACCACCATTTTTTCATATGTGTCAATGGACCCACCTATTTGAGAAGGTCTTCCATAAAGGAGAATCAATGATCGTCGTAAGATCGCAAGCCTCTGACCAAACCCTTGTGAACTTACTAAAATTGTAGGATTAAGATGGTGTCAGAGAGTCAGGCCCAGGAAAATATTAAGCCAAAACATAGGAAAATTAAAGCATAGGACTTAAGCTTAGGGAAATATTAAATGCTAAGGACTATAGGAAAATAAAAAGTGTTAGGTGGATAGACTTAGGAAATATTCAAGGGGACCCCACCGGACATGGAAAAACCTAACCGCAAAGATGTAAAGTGATCTTTTAATTAACACATGTGGATTTGAGTTTTAAGTCACCAAAAAGGTAATGATGAAATAGAAACAAGGCCAGGGCAAACTTAGGGTATTTCACACAAACGGCTAGATTTTTGAAATTTCACCAAGGTTTTAAGGCCAGAGACCTAAAAACAACTGTAGAGACTAGGAGAAAATTGCTACAAGCATGACATTTTTTGCATGTGCTAATAGTGGCTCTTTCTAGGGATGTATGCCTCCCATAGGCATAGCAAGGATCTAGAATCACTGGTTAAAGCAGACCATCCCACTGGAAAAGTTGACAACAAAGAGGAATAGGACCAAAACCTTACAGAACAAGACAAAACAAGACAGGAGCAAGAAACTTTACAAAATTTACAGAATGTACAGACCTAACTACTATTCATGGAAATAGAATACCTTCAATTGAAGTATTTCTTCAAGAATTGTCCATGAACTGGCAATTCTTGAACTTCACCATTCAACTCTTTCACAATGCATGAATCTTGGCCCCATTTTTCATGAATTAGATATGGCCCTAGCCAGATGAGATCAAATTTACCATGTTTTCCCTTATCCTCCAGTCTAGCATTCCAAATTAATAGTAGGTCATCAGGCTCAAACTTCCTTTCAACAATTTTCTTGTCATATAAATTCTTAACCTACAAGTACAATTTGGCATTCCTTGCAACTGATTCTCTCTTGATTTCATCCAGCCTAATGAGGTCCTCAATCATCAACTGCATTTCATCATCTATGTCATCATCATATAATTGCAAAAACTTGTACATCTCCAATAAATTATTCTGAGGCATTCTTGCATGTATTCCATATACTAGGTCAAATGGTGCACAACCAATTGCCCTCTTCACTATCACCCTATCAGCCTATAGAGCTAATGGTAGTTTTGAATTCTATGCCCTCTTATTCTTTTCAAGAATCCTCTTTATGATTTTAATCAAACTCTTATTAGTAGATTCTGCCTGACCATTTCCTTATGGATGATAAGGTGAGGAAAAAGAAATCTGAATTCCTAAAACTTTGCAAAAGTCCTTATATTCAATAGACCTGAAGCACATGGCATTGTCACTTACTATTCTCTCAGGGCAATCAAACCTTGTAACAATGTTGTTTAACAAGAAATCAATTGCCACCTTACTAGTTGCATTCCTTGTAGGTATAGCCTCTACCCACTTAGTAAAGTAATCAGTGGCAACTAAGATCCATGAGTGTCCTCCACTTGACTTGTTTGGTATCTCCCCAATGAAATCAATTCCCAATTGTTGGAAAGGAGCTTGTACTTCTACTAGTTTTAATGGCATGTTACCTAAAAATTTAAGCTTACCATAGAACCTTTGACAAGCATCACACCTCCTTACCAACTGTTCTGCATCCTTGAAGATTGTGGGCCACCAGAATCCTACCTATTAGCACCTAGAAAAAAATTTCATGGCTCTATCCTTTTTCTTCTGGTCCCTATAGTCATTTTTGTGTCCTTGGCCTTGAACACTTGCAAAATATTCAAAAACTAGCCGTTACCCCTTGAAACCCTAATCTTGTTCTAATTTCAAGTTAACTTTTTTTGGGTCACTTAAAGTCCTGATCTGCATGTGCTAATTAAATCCTTTAAGCTGTTCGACAGTTAGGTTTTCATGTCCAGTGGGGTCCCTTTTAATTTTTCCTAAGTTTCTTCCCCCGGCGGCATTTAATTTTCCTATAGTCCCCTATGCCTAATATTTTCCTTAAAGCCTAATTCTCAACATTAATTTTTCCTATGTTTCAGGTTTAATGTTTTTTGGGCCCGGTTTGCTGACAACATCTCCATTCGACAGTCAGCATAAGTTCTCATAGACTTTGTCAGAAGCTTGAGATCTTATGCCGATCATTGATTTTTCTTGATGACGTAGCCTTTCTTTTCAAGCGGGTCCGCTACCAGGTGTGTTGACTTGGTGGTATTTTATTGGTCGATGGGAGTATGAAGTGGAGTGTTGTTAGTGGGACTGGTCTTCTCAATGTTTAGGTAGATTAAAGTTCATTTTAATCTTGTGGCTGTCGTTATACCATTGATATAACTTGCTCAATTTTTAATGCAGCAGTATAGCAACAGTCGTTGATTCTCCTCAAGCTTGCAGGTTGGTCCGTTGACATGTTTGCATAGTTGGTGGCTTTTTATTGATCTATGTATTAGCACCATGGCATGCTTTCAGTGGGACCTAGTTTTTGTATGTGTCAGAGGGTCCTGATCCTATCAAAAAATCAACGAATGATGTATGATCTCATCGAGTGTGTCAGAGACTTAAGATCCTGCGATGACTATTAATTTTGTTTTGTGTCAGAGGCTTGTTAGGGCAGGGAGAAGATTGTCGATCTAACAATGGGTGTGTAATCTGATAGAATCTTGGAGGTCTATGCAAACTTTAGATGGCTGTCGATCTTCCTATTGTAGACCCATTCAAAGTTTCTCAGTCTTTTAGTAGTTGGGATAAATGTTTTGGCGGTCTAACAAATTTATGAAGGCTTCCCTTGTTCACGTGAAATAGTGGTGGTTCCCTAAGTGTTTTAGTGGTTCAGTGAACAAGCGTTCGTGCAATTGCTAAACTTTTTGGTGGTATTACAAAGTGTTTCACAAACTGGTAGTGTCCTTTTGTCACTTGTTCACTAAATGTGTTACCAAGTTTAGAATTTTCTTTGGGTGACCAAGTCGCAAGGTTAAATGGTGAGTTAAGTTTTCTTTTCGTGAACAAGAAATGCATTGTCGCATGGTCGCTAGAGGTAAACCTAGGGTGGCAGTTGAGTTAAAGTCTAAAAGACCGCAAATAAGGGAGATCAGATGGTCATGACTTAAAGTTGATGGAGATTCAAATTTCAATGGCCAATTTGCTACAAGCACCATAAAGTAGCCGTTTATTTTTGACTTTGAATTTTTTGAGGGTTTCCAGCAATAGAAAGGACTAAAATTCAATGCAGTAGTGACTGGTGTTGGTGGGAGATGATTTGTTTGCCATTGTAGTGTGGTCCAAGGTGTGATGATCATTTTCAAGGGTCTGTACCATGTAAGGAATGAACAAGATATGACTCAAGGTGTGTTGCAGGGTGGTTGATTTGACTGGTTTTCATGGTGGATTTGTGATCTTCTATACACTATTCTAAGAATTATCATAATTGGAGATCAACTTTGATCTATTTCTCTGAGATTGCTTGGTTTCCTACCCCTACAGTAATGTTTGGTTGGTTGGGCAATTAAAACCCTAACCCTTAGCCTAGTTGTTTGAAGCTTGTTACATCCTAGCTTGTTTAGGATTCCAAGGTAGCTAGTGGTATATATGGTTGAAGTTTTGATTTTGTAAGGGTTCCTTCTCCTGCAATTTTGTGGAGAACTGGTTCCATGAAGGGTCCTTATCTATAGATTTTCTCTACTTCTCTACATATAGGGTGTTCTTCTTTCCTTTGTTGGTTTAGGGAATATGATACATGTTGTAATTGATTTGTCTTATGTATGAGGATTTAGTATATTCTTACTGTTACTAAGCTATCTCCATTTGAATTTTAAATTCATTAATCATACATCAAGGGTGTTTGATTTTTCTATTTGCATTGCCTATGTATTTGTAAGTGGAGTTGTCTTTGTAGAGATAACTAGTTTAGGATTAGTTTTCATGTATGTATGAGCTGAAGTATCAAAGATATGTCATGCTTGTCTTCCAGTGGATGCTGGTTAATGTATTATCTGTTTATAGGTCTCTTCAAAGGGGAGGGTTAAAATCCTTTGAATGGGTAATAACATACTTGGATACACAAGTGGTTTGTTAAAGTGAGGTTTGGTCATGGTGTGTGATTGATGTTAGGCATCAACACATTGAGTACATTATCTTCTTGTTTCATAGCTATTTATTACAATAGGGTATTTGACTCTATGGCCCATTCGACAAGGTACTAGTCTATCGGGGACTTAGGACATCTCAGAGGTCCTTCAACCCATCTTCAAATCATTTACTTTCAGTTCCACCCTTTCCATTTCATGTTATTAGTATAGTTCTCTAGTCTTTAGACTCATTCTATGCAAGTAGGGCTATTGCATGAGATCTTGGTTTCATTGAGGTACATGATACCTATAGGGGTTTGAAGACTATTCCACAATAATCTATCTATAGGCCTATTGTTTATCATGAGGTGTCTTGAGTGTGCAGATAAGGCAATACCCACCTAAGTGATGTGGAGCTCAAAGAAGAAAGAGGATGTTCTCTATCCTCATCAATTGGTTCTTTTTTCTTGTCAAACTTGAGTTCCTAATTTGAGGATCAAGCCCACCTTTTGATTCAAGTTTGGTCCTACAAGGAAAAGCTACCAACAAAATGGTGACTCTACTCAGGAGGCTATTGGAAAGAGTTAGTTCCTGATAGATGGTGTGATATCCTGGTGTAGTTTTGGTTGATTGGAAGAGGTACAAAGAAAAAAAAATGTTTTCCTCTTCAGGGAGGTGGTGACTCTACACAACAAAGAATTTGATGGAGCTACATGGTGAGCTCTAGATCTGCCCTACCTTCTAGTCAATAAGGTCTTCTGCTGCAAAACTCTTAGGTACTTTTCAAGGTCTAGATGTTTCCTTATTAAGTGATCAAGCACTAAGAAAAGGATAAGGTGTGAGTAGAGGTTTGTATACTTCAAGTTTTTAGTTGCATCTATGCAAAATTGTATGGAAGTATTGCATTAGGTTTGATGGGTAAGCTTGAGGAGGAGCTTGCATTCCTTGAGCAAGGCATCCTTAGGGATTGCATGTCATTGATGAGATTGAAAGTAGGATGCAGAAGTGATCTATCCATATCTATTTTCTATGATAAATTTTGGGATGTATATAATGAGCTTCCTGATGATGTTGAGTTTTTAGAATCTAAGTTCATTGGTTTATTCTTTGATCTTTGTTTTCATGAGTCAACCAGTTGGTCAGATGCATTGTGGGAAGAGTATTATGTATGTGTCAGAGATTGGATACTTAGTGATGATAGCCTTGGGCTTGAGGATGCACTTGGGGTTATGTCCTTAAAGGTTGTGAACTGGCAGTTAATGGGGGATAGGAGGTTGAGGGCATTGGCTTCTCTTTATGTTGATCATGAGGTGGCCAATTGTTTTGATGTTGATTCTCATTATGTAGAAGGTGTTGGCTATGAGGCTGATTTTGAGGTCAGTGCATATGAGAGTGCTAAAGATGGACCTAAGAGTGATAATGTTTCCAATTTGTTTGTAGATTTTTCTTCTTTTCAATATCAGAGTTCTTGTTTCTTGTCCCAATTTGATGATGTTTTGTGTGGGTGGCAAGAAAATGAATATGATGCAGATGATGATTCCTACATTGGTTTATCCACACAAGATGATCTAAGGCTAGAGGTCTCTATTCTTGTCTTGGACAAGGAAAATGTTTGCAATAAGGGTAAAGCTAAGGAAGATGAAAGTATAGCCCACATTCCATTGAGCATTGGAGAGATTTTAGCACTTTAGGCTGAAGAATTTCAAAGTTATGCACTTGTTGTGGATTTTGATTTGCAGCTCCCCTATGATTTATCCTTTGACACTGATAATAAGGCCAGTGTTCAAGGTGACCCTAAGGACCCATGTATATTATAGTTCCCCTCATGTAGTGACTCTGCAGAAGAAGAGGTTGAGGACTATGACAGTGCATTTCCCTGCCATAAAGATTGCATTGATTAACAAGTTCCTTGTTCAAGTACCTTTCCTTCTTTTGCCAAATATCATACTGATGGTGATAGTGTTGAGGACTTTGTCTTCAATGATTGGGACATAAATTCTTTTGGTAAAAATAATGATGTAGATCAGTTGTCCTACTATCACAAAAGTTTTGAAGTTGACCTTCACTTGGTTCATGATCCAATTCATAGAGACATCAAGGAGGAACCAAGTTGTTCAGTGGCTGAGGTAGTGTGTGAAGGTGAATCTGAGGATCCAAGTCCTTCTCAGCTAGGTATTTTTGATGTAATGCATGATGCTTAGTATATTTTTTTTTTTGATGCATTACTAGATGATATTTTCTTTCCCAGTCATCAAGAAGAAGTAAGTGATGTTCCCTACATCTTGGAGTATGAATATGAATGTAATGATTATGACAGGAAGAATAGGGGCAGTGATCATTATGGCTTTATTTTTTGGCCCATGAATGTTTACAGATGTTGTCAACAAGATGGTCAGGATAATTTTAGGTGGTTGGTCACATTTGTAGATGAAAATCAAATTTTTTATTTAGGAGGGTCACTAGTTTTCTTTTGGTGGCCTGGGGCCACAAAGTAAAAGTGTAAAAATTTGTAAATCTGTATAAATATTTCCCTTTTCCTATTATGTGTTTCTTTCCCTAGTTTAGTTGCCATTTTTTGAGGTCCCTATTTTTGTTTTGTTGGTGGTCTACTTTTTCCATAGATCTGGTTTCTTGCCATGCCTCCAGGAGGTAGGCATCCCCAACTAGAGCCACTGTTAGAACCTAGAAAAAAATTTCATGGCTCTAGCCTTTTTCTTCTGGTCCCTATAGTCATTTTTCTGTCCTTGGCCTTGAATCCTTGCAAAATATTCAAAAACTAGCCATTACCCCTTGAAACCCTGACCTTGTTCTAATTTCAAGTTAACCATTTTTTGGGTCACTTAAAGTCCTAAGTTTCTTCCCCCAATGGAATTTAATTTTCCTATAGTCCCCTGTGCCTGATATTTTCCTTAAAGCCTAAGTCTCAGCATTAATTTTTCCTATGTTTCAGCTTTAATGTTTTCTGGGCCTGGTTTTCTGATAGCATCTCCATCCGACGGTCAGCATAAGTTCTCATAGACTTTGTCAGAAGCTTGAGATCTTACACTAATAATTGAATTTTCTTGATGACGTAGCCTTTCTTTTCAAGTGGGTCCACTACCAGGTGTGTTGACTTGGTAGTATTTTATTGGTCGACGGGAGTATGAAGTGGAGTGTTGTCAGTGGGACTGGTCTTCTTAGCATTCAGGTAGATTAAAGTTCTTTTTAATCTTGTGGCTATCATTATATCATTGATATAACTTGCTCAATTTTTAACACAGTGGTATAGCGACAGCTGTTGATTCTGCTCAAGCTTGCAGGTGCATTCCTTGACACATTTTCATAGTTGGCAGCTTTTTATTGATCCATGTATTAGCACCATGGCATGCTATCAGTGGGACCTGGTTTCCAAATGTGTCAGAGGGTCCTGACCCTATCAGAGAATTGACAAACAGTGTATGATCTCATCAAGTTTGTCAGTGGCTTAAGATCTTGCAATGGCCATTGATTTTGTTTTGTGTCAGAGGGTTGTCATGGCAGGGAGAAGACTCTCGATCTAATAATGGGCATGTAATCTGATACAATCTTGGAGGTCTATACAAACTTCAGACGGCCATTGATCTTCCTGTTGCAGGCCCAGTCAAAGTTTCTTAGTCTTTTGGTGGTTGGAATAAATGTTTTGGCAGTTTGAAAAATTTATAAAGGCTTTGCTTGTTTGCATGAAATAGTGGTGGTTCCCTAAGTGTTTTAGCGGTTCAACGAACAAGTATTTGTGGAATCGCTAAACTTTCTGGTGGTATTACAAAGTGTTTCATGAACTGGTGGTGTCCTTTTGTCACTTGTTCACTAAATGTGGGATTGAGGTTAGAATTTTCTTTGGGTCGCCAAGTCACAAGGCTAAATGGAGAGTTAAGTTTTCTTTTCACAAACAAGAAATGCATTGTCGCATGGTCTCTAGAGGTAAACCTAGGGTGGCAGTTGAGTTAAAGACTAAAAGAACATGAATAAGGGAGATCAGATGGTCATGACTTAAAGTTGATGGAGATTCAAATTTTGACCGCCGATTTGCTGCAAGCACCATAAAGTATCCATTTATTTTTGAATTTGAATTTTTTGAGGGTTTCCAGCGACAGAAAGGACTAAAATTCAATGCAGAAGTGATTGGTGCTAGTGGGAGATGATTATTTTTCCATTTCAGTGTGGTCTAGGGTGTGATGATCATTTTCAAGGGTCTGTACCATGTAAGGAATGAACAAGGAATGGCTCGAGGTGTGTTCCAGGGTGGTTAATTTGACTAGTTTTCATGGTGGATTTGTGATCTTTTGTACACTGTTCTAAGAATTATCATAATTGGAGATCAACTTTAATCTTTTTCTTTGAGATTGCTTGGTTTCCTACCCCTACAATAAATTCTAATGTAATTTTTGGTTGGTTGGGCAGTTGAAACCCTAACCCTTACCCTAGCTGTCTGAAGCTTGTTGCATCCTAGCCTGTCTAGGATTCCAAGGCAACTAGTGGTATATATGGTTGAAGTTTTGATATTGTAAGGGTTCCTTCTCCTACAATTTTCTGGAGAACTGGTTCCATGAAGGGTCCTTTTCCTATAGATTTTCTCTACTTCTCTGCATATAGGGCGTTCTTCTTTCCTTTGTTGGTTTAGGGAATATGATACATGTTGTAATTGATTTGTCTTATGTATGAGGATTCAGTATATTATTACTATTATTAAGCTATCTCCATTTTAATTCTAAATTCATTAATCATACATCAAGGTTGTTGAATTTTCTATTTGCATTGCCTATGTGTTTGCAAGTGGAGTTTTCTTCATAGAGATAACTAGTTTAGGATTAGTTTTCATGTATGTATGAGCTGAAGTATCAAAGATATGTCATGCTTGTCTTCCAGTGGATGCTGGTTAATGTATTATCTATTTATAGGTCTCTTCTAAAGGGAGGGTTAAAATCTTTTGAATGGGTAATAACATACTTAGATACACACGTGGGTTGTTAAAGTCAGGTTTGGTCATGGTGTGTGATTGATGTTAGGCAACACATTGAGTACATTGTCTTCTTATTTCATAGTTGTTTATTACAATAGGGTATTTGACTTTGTGTCCCATTGGACAAGGCACTGGTCTATTAGGGACTTAGGACATCTCAGGGGTCCTTCAACCCATCTTCAAATCATTTACTTTCAATTCCACCTTTTCCCTTTCATGTTGTTAGTATAGGTCTCTGGTGTTCAGACTCATTCTATGCAAGTAGGGCTATTGCATGATATCTTCGTTTCATTGAGGTATAGGATACTTATATGGGTTTGAAGACTATTCCACAATAATCTATTTGTAGGCCTATTTTTTATCATCAGGTGTCTTGAGTGTGCAAATAAGGCAATACCCAGCTAAGTGATGTGGAGCTAAAAGAAGATGGAGGATGTTCTCTATCCTCATCAATTGGTTCTTTTTTCTTGTCAAACTTGAGTTCCTAATTTGAGGATCAAGCCCACCTTTTGATTCAAGATTGGTCTTACAAGGAAAAGCTACCAACACTGCCCTCAAGATTTTTTGAGCAATTGTTTTACCCATGTAATGTCCACCACAAACCCCCCCATGCATTTTCTTTAACAATTTGTTAGCTTGATTCTCATCTACACAGTTCAAAAGTATGCAATCTAAATTCTTTCTATATAATTTACATTTCATAATTACATAATTGATGGCCTGTAATTTCAATGTCCTCTTCTTATTGTCATCCATGTTTGCTGGACATTTCATGTTTCTCAAGTAATAGTTAATATCTTGATACCAAACACAATCATCCATATCACATGTATAATCAATTTTAGAATGATTTATCTGATTTGCATCAAGATTGGATTGAGCCATCAGTTTTTCAAATCCTTGTCCTCTAACCAATTTGGTAATTTGGATATCAACATTGAATTCTTGGATCCTATTGATCCATCTACATCTTCTTCTAGACATCTCTTACTGTGAAAAAATATCCTTCATAGCTACACTTGGCACAAAAGCAATCACAACTACCCCCATCAAGTAACACCTAAAAGCCTTGACTTCCTTCACAACTGCATATGATTGTTTCTCATTTATGTCATACTTCAATTTAGCAGCCTACAAAGATTTACTAAAGAATGCAATAGGCTACTCAAAACCATCCTTATTGTATTGTAACAAAATAGCAGCAATTGTATGAAAAGATGCAAAGGAAAAGATGTGCATTGGGACATTATAATTAGGTGCCTTAAGAACTGGTGCATCTTTGATAGCCTACTTGATGTTTTTGAAAGCCTCATCAGGCTCACCTTCCCAATTGATTATAGATCCCTTCTTCAACATCTTAGAAATAGGCCTAGTAACCTCTACAAAATTTGTCACAAACCTTCTCAAGAAGTTGACCTGACCAAAGAAAGAATGAATCCCTTTAACATTCTTTGGTCTCTGAATTTTATCAATAGTTGCTACCCTCTCAGGGTCAATTCTCACTCCTTGCTTTCCAACTAAGTGGCCAACCAACTTACCTTAAGTGACACCAAATGCACATTTCCCTGGATTTAATGAAATGCCATATTCCAAAGCCCTTGCAAATATTTTTTCTAAATGAGTAAAATGGTATTCTTCCCTCTTGAAATAAGTAGTTAAATCATCTTGATAAACAACAAAGAAATCATTGATAAAATCTAAAAAGCCAACATCCATTGCCCTCTGAAAAGTAGCACCAGCATTTGTGAGACCAAAAGGCATTCTCACATAAATATATGTCCCCCAAGGTGTTATGAAAGCTTTCTTGAATTGTTTTGATTCTTTCACAATTACCTGATTGTAACCATAGAAACCATCCATCATAGACATTAACTCAGATCCGGTCACTCTCAGTAACATAGCTTCCATATTGGGCAAAGAGTAGTTATCCTTTAATGAGCTGATGATCAAATTCCTGAAGTCCACACAAAGCTTGATGTCACCATTTTTCTTTCTCATAAGAACAAGGTTTGACACCCAAGAAGAATGCCTTATAGGCTTGATAATGCTAGCATCTCTTAACTTCATTAACTCTTCTTGCATCTTGGGTGCCAAGGTAGGATTAATAGGCCTTTGTTTTTGCCTAAAAGGTCTAGCATCTTCTTTCAATGGAATAATATGCTGAAACAAATCTTCTCTATAAACCTTCAGGTCATCATATGACCATGCAAAAACATGCCTGAATTTTCTCAATAATTCAATCAAAGATTTTCTCACATTGTAAGTGTTGCCCAAAAATTCACTGTCATTCATTTTTGGCCACAGTCCTATTTTCCAATGAAATGCTCAAGTGTCGAAAACCCAGTGTGTTTTGGACCTCTTCTCTATAGGCTTAGGATGTTTCTACCTTTTGGTCCAAAAATTTGGTGTATTTTTTACCTCTGCTCTAAAAATTTAGCATGTTTTCAACCTTTGCTCGAAAACCTTCTATGTTTTCACCCCCTTGTGCACTTTGCACTTCTCTGGCATCTGTAATTTTTTCATAAGTGTGCAACTCTAAGAGGTGGGTCCTAGTTCCTCATAGCCATGCAAGTGCAGTAGAAATCTTGTGATTATTGCATGCTCACAAGGAATATTCCTTGCCCTTGCGATCATGTGACAACAATCGGATTGGCTTCTCAGTGGGTCCGCATTTTGAGTAAGGTGGCATATTTTCTTCAAGTGCGCAACTCTGACCTATGGGCCTAGTGGCTGGCTTTCCTCAAAAATCTTGTGGTTGTCACATGTTTGTAAGGAATATTCCTTGCCCTTGTGATCATGTGATAGAATGACACCTATCGGTGGGCCCATTCTCCATCTGCAAAGGTTAATGCTCAGCAAAATCTCATGGTTGTCACTACACCGCTAAGGAAAGATGTTGCCTATTTAAGCACGTGGTGTAACAATAGCCATCAATCTTCCTTCTGATGTGGAAAGCCTTAACCAAAGGTAGGATCTTCTGGTTAGTCACATGATCTCATGGGATCTTTTGAGCCCATGCACCCATGCGACTAACCACTTGTGGTTATGGTGGTTACAAGTCGATGGTGTTGAAGGCAGGAGTCACAAGTTGATGTTGTCACATGATCACATAGGCCTTCCTGGTCGCATGTGATCATGTGACAAGCGATAGGTGGTCTAGTTTTCAAGCGGTGGCCATCAGTGGCTAGCATCATGTGGTTGGTCACATGATCACATGGGCTCTTCCAAGCCCATGTGACCATGCAACAAACTGTCAGTGATTAGCATGCTCTCAGGCGGTGTTACTATGGGTCCATCCAGGGGTGCCGAGGTGTTTGCTGATGTGGCAATTGGACCGAATGGGGGAGTGACAAGTGGTGGATTTTGTGGGCCTGAAGTGTCATTTTATGCCGAAGAGTGACTGTTTTCAAAAGAGACTAGTTGCATGATCTCATGAAGGCCTTTCAGCTCATGTGATCATGTGACCATTGACATTTTCAAAGTGTGGAGGCAAGTTTTTTGAAAACTTGTCGCATGATTTCATGAAGGCCTCTCAGCTCATGTGATCATGTGACCATTACTTTATCAAAGAGATGTGGCCTATTTTGGTGGACTCTCTTCCAAGGTAGACATTGTGAGTGTGGGTAGTTCAAAAAAAATTATGTCACCAGGGCGGTTGTAGTTGAGGAATTTGTAGAGATCTTTTGGGCAGCCATTTTAGGTCCTTTCCAAGATCTGAAAATTAGATTTTGTGCATTCATGGCACTATGGGCTTGCAAGGAGGTTGTTGAATATAGGCTTTTGTGCCTGTAGGCATGATCAATTCAGGGATGGACACACAAACAAAATATTTGATCGGTTGAGATATTTGAACAATTTCATTTATGATCAAAAGTGACTATTTTAGGGCCAGATTATTTTATGCATACCTATGTAGCCCTAAAAGTTGGATTCCTACCTATGTGCAAAGTTGTATATATTGTTTTTTTGGAGCTTTTGAGCTCAGAATTCATATTTTGTAAAAAGAGAAAGTCTTTTCTTGGAGAACTATCTGTAGCATTGTTTCGCTCTCTGGTTTTTCACATCTTGTAAGTTCTCATTGATATTACAAATGTTGAAAAGTATTATGTGACATGTTTTTCCTGTCCTTATGCTTTCCTATTTGTCTTATCTCTTATTGGATTGAAGTTTATGAATGGTTTTCAGTGATACTTAGTTTTCCTGATCCCTTTTACTTTCAGCCTATATGTGCACTACTATGTTTGATTTGATCTGAGTAAGGTTGTGGGTATCCTTCAGCCCCTGTCATTCTGTCTCATTCCTATGTCCTTTTGCTGAAGAGAATGTCTTCTTGCAGGTCATAATTTGTGTCTAATTTTTAGGCCCTCTAATGAAATACTCATGCAAGCCTATTTAGTAAGTTGTGATCTCCTAGACCTAAGTCTATCACTAGTTTCATTCCTCTATACTAAGATCCAAACCCTAGTTTCAGTGCATCACCTAGTAGGTAGATTTGCTTCATGTCATTTCCCTTTCATGCATTCCTTCTAACCCTTTCCCCTCAAAGTTTACTTTCTTGTTAAGAGCAAATCAGGGTGATTATCCAAGAGGAACTAGCCTAGAATCTGGAGGTCTGATCTTAGTTAGCAAAAGGTCCCACAACCTTGAGATGATTCCCATGTTACACTGGATTATCAAGACCAAGAGAGCTTGAGATCAGAGGAACAAATCTAGTGTATAACAATTTCTGGCATGCCTGGTGGTACAAAAAAGTTCATTTGTTGAAGATTATGTCATCTCTAATATGCAGATTGCATAATACAGACCTTTAGAGGTTGTTCTATCAAGTATATCTAGTGACTCCACTGGTTTGAAAGATTTAGACCAACCTTGTTTAAGGTTTATGAGAAAGGTTGAGACTAGAAGGTCAAAGCCTACTAAATTTTTAGAGTTTCCCTTGAAAAAAAGCTACAAAGGAAGGTCAACTCAGAGAGAATCTCCAGCAAGAAGAGTCCAATCTACACCTACTAATACTTTAGAGGACACCTTTCCTCTTTCATTTCAGAAGAAGAGGCAGATCTCTGACCAGAGATCTAGAAGAAGAAGAAGATCCAAATCTAGCAAATATAGCTCATATAGTTGTTGATCTTCAGGTTACACCTCCTACAATGGCTAGAAATTTTGCCTTTGCACCTTTCAATCAGGGGAGCCCCTTAGATTTTTTAGTGCATCATGATGTGCCCTTGGTGGCATTAAAGAGAATACCTAATTTCATAGGGGAGGGACAGACAACAGCCTTTGAGCACATAAGAGATGTGACCACCATTTGAAACATACACAACATTACTCAAGAGGATGTTGCCACCAAATTATTAGCAGCATCCTTGAAAGGTAAGGCTCTAGAGTGGTTTAGAACTTTAACTATTGGTTCTATTACTTCATGGGATGAATTTGGGGATGCATTAAGTAAGCATTTTGAGGATAAATTAGATAATTTGTCTCTAGTTGAGAAATTAACAACTATAAAGAGAGACCCTCAAGAGTAAATGATAGATTATAATAGTAGGTTCCTTAAAACATGGAATAGAATTCCAGTCTCTGTAAGGTCATCAGCTGACCATGCCTTCTTGTATTACTTGCAAAGTTTAAATAGCCAAATTTATGTCATGATCTAGTCTATGGGTGGTACCACTCTACCCCAAGCTTTTGATACTACTATCAAGGCTGAAAATTGTTTAATCCAAGTAGGCATGATACAGAGAAGACTTCCCATGCCTATCTTCCCTAGTCTTTAGCCCATTGCACTTGCACAAGTACCCCCATTTACCCCTATTCCCATAATTTTAGCACCTCAAGCTAGTACCAGTGGTCAGGAGCATGCTGGAACAAATTTCCCCCAAGAGTTGCAAGAGGTGAAGAGTAGTCAGCAAACTAGTATACAAGAAGTGACAAACTTGCTACAGACTCTAACCAAAGAGGTCACAAACTTGAAGAAACAAAAACAAGGCATCAGGCCACCCTTCCAATCACAAGGCCAAAGTCCTAATCAGCAATACAAAAATCAAGGATAGCCTTATCAAAAAAATAGGTCACCATACCAAGGAGGCTATCAAGGGAAAAGACAATTTTAATCAAAGACCATTGCAACCATATAACCCTGCACCTCTTAATTTCATAAATCTAGTCAGGGATATGGTTCCTAGTCAAAACAATATGGCCATGGATAATGAATGGTGTTTCCTATGCAATCAGCCCCACAACTAGGCTACGTGTTCTAATGGATGGATGAACCAAGCACTGGTGGTTCAAAATGCTTCACAAGCTCAAGAGGAAGCTCCTTCTAGTGGGACAACTCCTCAGCAAGAAACATAAGAGAATGAGACTGCTCTTTTCAATTGGGAGCAATCAGATTTCAATGGAGTCAATGATGAAGCTGCTTTTGTTGCCTACACAAGAGAAAAAAGAAGATCCCAAGACATGGAGAGAGAAGATTCTAGTACTAAGGCCACTAAATCTATAGAGCCACTATAGAAAGTTGCCCCTATCACATCCAAGGAGGCCCCTGTCATCACAAGCAAAGAAGGCCAAGTTCAAAAAGAGACAGAACCCATCATGGTAAAAGCACAACAAAGGGTACACACTATGGCACCTTATAACATTGTAGAAAACATGAAGAAGGTGAATGTCACCATGTCTATGTGGGACTCTTTGTCTATTCTGGGACAACCTAAAATTTTGGGGAAGGCCATGAGAGAGGCAGTAAATCCTCAACCTGCAAAAGAAACTGCAAAATTAGTGTTGGTCAACACTAACCAAGAAAAGGAGACTCCAAGTAGAAACTCCAAGGCCAATACCATGCAAGGTAGGAATTTAAAGCCACCTCCCTTTTACGTATTTTTAATTATTGGGAAATTTTTAGTGCATAACTATATGGTAGATAGTGGAGCTACTAGCTCTGTAATGCCCAAGAAAGTGGCTGATCAATTAGGACTTAAATATGAACCCTTCCAAAAGAAGGTTACACAACTTGATGGATCCTCAGTTAGTACTATAGGTGTGGCCAAGGATACCAGTCTAATTCTCCATGCTAGTCCTAATTTTCCATTCTCCTTGACATATATATCATAGATCTTCCTACATTGTTTGCCATATGTCTCTCAAGGGAGTTCACAGCCAAGATAGGAGGTTATCTTTCTTCTAACTGGTCTCACATGCTCTTTCATACAAGGTATGGTACCAAAGTCACCATTAAATCAGAAGTCTTAGAAATACATCATATAGAGCTATATGTGTCTAATTCCATCAATACTAATTGCCCTATATTTGATGACAATGATTTCCCAACCATTAGTGAAGCAAGCACCAAAATAGAGAGTATCCCTGATATCCACCTAGATGAAAGAACCTCGGAGATCCAAGAGAGTCTTGTTTGAGATTTGGGTTTGAGGAGTTATCTGATTCAATAAAGTGGAGCCATAGAGCCAAACCTTCTCAAAGAATACACTGATTCAGATGATCAAGATAGTTAGGTCTGGGAACTATTTTTTGATGGAGCTAGGAGTAGACATGGTTTTGGTGGAGGTGCTATGTTGGTGTCCCAAAAAGGAGAAAGGTATTATACTACCTTTAGATTCAGTTTTTCCTGCACCAGCAACACTACAGAGTATGAAAGTCTGGTCAATGGACTAGAATGGGCTAAAAAAAGAGGGCTTAAAGTGTTAAAAGTATATGGTGATAGTGAACTTGTTGTCAACCAAGTAAGAGGGATGAGTGCAACCAAAAATGATGTCATGAAAGGACACAAACATAGATTTTGGGATGCAATTGAAGATTTCTATGCTTTCAATATCATTGCTATCCCTAGAAAATTAAATCAAAATGCTGATAGGTTAGCTGCTATTGGATCTCAGTTTGACATCCCCAATAGAATTTTAAAAGAGGTAGATCAATAGCACATCAAGATTATTGTTAGACCTGTAATTCCTAATAATAATATTAGCTGGCAAGTGTTTGACAATGATGAACAAATTCTGTAGTTCTTGTTTGAAGAAGATGTCTTTTCAAGGCACAATCAAAAGAGATTATCATAGAACTATGGTGATCAAGTGATACAACTTAGATCTAATAAGATGCCTAAGGGTCTTGTCACCTTAGAGACTATCTTCAACAAGGATGATGAAGTCAAGAAAAATAAAGCTGGCCTGGTAGTCCAACAGGAACAGTGTGCTAAATTAGAGTTGGAACCAGGTAAGAGCCTACAATTTGGAAAAGTAAACACTAATTCAGAAAAGCAAGCTTACACTAAATTATTCAGAGAATTCAATGATGTTTTTGCATGGGGATATGAATACCTCAAGGGTTTTGATCCTACCCTTGCTCAGCACACTATTGAATTGAAGCTTAATGCTAAACCAGTAAGGCAAAAGCAAAGGCTTGTTAATCCCAAGCTTGAACCACTTATGAATAAGGAAGTACTTAAACTAATAGAAAGTGGCATCATCTACCCCATCAAACATACTAGTTGGGTTTCCAACCTTGTTCTTGTCAGGAAAAAGAATGGGGAGCTGGGGTTATGTGTTGATTTTAGGGATTTGAATAGAGCCTCATTAAAAGACCGCCATCCACTACCCTCTATGGAATAAATTTGCAATGTGTCTCTGGATCTGAGAGATTCTCATTGTTGGATGGCTATTCTGGATACAATCAAATCTTAGTGAAAGAAGAGGATCAATATAAGACTGCATTTACAACCAAGTGGGGAACCATGGCATATCAGAAGATGCCCTTTGGTTTGTCAAATGTAGGTGCTACATTTCAAAAGGCAATGGATATGGCCTTTAAGGGCCTCATGTACAGGTTTGTGCTGGTCTACCTAGATGACATAACTATCTACTCAAAGCATGCAGTAGACGACATCAGACATTTGAGGTGAATTTTTGAAAGATGCAGAGAATTTGGGATATCCCTTAATCCCAAGAAATGTGTGTTTGCAATTCATGAAGGAAAACTATTGGGATATGTAGTATCCAAATAAGGAATTACAGTGGATCCTGAGAGAATTGTAGCCATCTTAGAACTACCATTACCACATCACAAGAAAAGTCTCCAATCTTTCATAGGAAAGATTAACTTTGTTAGGAGATTCTTGCCTAACATTGCAGAGTTACTCAAGCCTTTGACAACCATGTTGAGGAAGGGTTCAGTCTTCAGTTGAACCAAAGAAGGAAAGGTTAACTTCCAAGCTATTAAAGAAGCCTTAATAGAAGCTCCTACTCTCCTAAACCCAAATTTTAGTAAGGATTTTATCCTTTATGCTTATGGGGGTCATGATGCTATATCTGCAATGTTGACTCAAGAAAATGCTAAAGGATTGGAGCAACCTATTGCTTTCTTTAGCAAAGGTTTAGAAGAGTATGAACAAAGATACTCTTTTGTAGAAAAGCATGTTGTTGCTATGGTAAAGAGCCTCAAAAAATTTAGTCATTTGTTGACTCATAGCAAGGTGCATTTGATGGTTACTCCTCCAAGTATCAAGGAATTTTTTCTTTCTAAGGACCTAAATGAAAAAAGAGCTGGTTGGATCACTAAGGTGATGGAATATGACATAGATATTTAGATTACCAAGCTGGTTAGAGGAAGAGGTCTTTGTGAGCATCTGGCAGAAGATGGAAGTTCAAAGAAATTGGAATATATAGATGCATCTCTGGTGGTGCATTCTACAAGAGAGCAAGCCAAGCCAGCTAGCTAGTTGCCTAATATGATCAATTATTTAAAGATAGGACAATGTCCTATAGGCCTAGATTCAGCAAAAAGGAGGTATTACGTGCTACAATCTATTTCTTTTGTGCTGATAGATGAAATTCTTTTCAGAAAATATCACAATGGTGTCTTTCTAAGATGCATAGATTTAGAAAGGGTTGCAGATGTCTTATTTGAGTTTCATGATGGAGCTTCTAGTGGCCATTTCTCTCCTAGGACTACAGATTTTAAGATCATGAGGGCTAGATGCTATTGGCCATCTATCTTCAAAGATAGTCATGATTATGTTAGACAATGCATCAAATATGCTATTTTTGCAAGGAAGGAAAGATTTGCAACTCTACCCCTATAGCCAGTCAAAATAGAGCAGCCCTTCATGAAGCGGGGTATAGATTTCATTGGCATGATTAACCCTCCATCTAGTGCAGGACACAAGTGGATAATCACTAAAATTGATTATTTCACTAGGTGGATAGAAGAAGTTGCTTTAAAAGAAGCTAATGAGAGTTCTATTTTAAGTTTTTATGATGACATCATTTATAGATTTGGCATCCCAGATTCTATAGTTTCAGACAATGCATTACCATTTATAGGCCTCAAAGTCTCAGAGTGGGCATTCAAGAAGGGCATTTGTCTGAATACATGTTCTAACTACTATCCTTAGGGGAATGGTTTGGTAGAATCAATAAATAAGATTCTGATTAGAATAATCAAAAAGACCATACAAGACAGTTAGAGGGACTGGCATACTAAATTAAAATCTGCATTGTGGTTAGATAGAATTACTCCAAAGAAAATCATTGGTAATTCCCCATACATGTTGGTGTATTGTAGAGAGGCCAAGTTATCTATTTCAACTGAATTACCAGCCCTGGACTTGGCCACTCAGTATGCCTTGTTTGAGGAAAGTGATCCTATGCGAATTAGATATGCCCAGTTGATGGAGCTAGAAGAGATCAGAGATAAATCAATGTAGGATATGGCATTCCATTAGAGTCAAAAAAAGAGAAGCTTTGATAAAAGAGCCAGGAGCAGATACTTCAAGGTTGGAGATGTAGTTCTCAAATGGGATGAGTTCAGGTCAAAACCTGGCAAGCACACAAAGTTTGATTTCTCTTGGGGTGGACCATTTGTTATAACAGAGTGCAGAGGATCTAATGCTTTTTAGCTTTCAACCCTTGAAGGAGCTTCCTTGCCAATCTCAGTGAATGGTTTCCACTTGAAGCCTTACTTTGAAGTTAATCCTTCTCTATAGGTCCTTCTCCTAAATCCTTGTAAATATTTTTCCTTCTTTCTTCCAGCTTTCTAGTTTAGTTTTTCCCTATTTTCCCAAGAAGTGCGCGTGCATAGGTTTGTCTTCCCGGTTTAGTTTTTGTCCTTGTCCTTGTCAAGTTTTTGTGCTAAGAATTGACCCCATGCCCAATGGATCCCTCTCTGGCAACTGGTCTAAATGTCAAATAGGCTAACATCCTGCAGAGGTCACCAAAATGTTGCCCAAAAATTCCCTGTCGTTCATTTTCGGCCACAATCCTATTTTCCAATGAAATGCTCAAGTGTCAAAAACCCAATGTGTTTTTGACCTCCTCTCTGCAGACTCAAGATGTTTCTACCTTTTGGCCCAAAAATTTGGTGTTTTTTTGACCTCCACTCTAAAAATTTAGCATGTTTTTTACCTTCACTCGAAAACCTTCTATGTTTTCACCCTCTTCCGCACTTTGCACTTCTCTGGCATCTGTGATTTTTCCCTAAGTGCGCAACTCTGACAGGTGGGTCCTAGTTCCTCATAGCTATGCAAGTGCAGTAGAAATCTTGTAGTTGTCACATGTTCACAAGGAATATTCCTTGCCCTTATGATCATGCAACAATGTTTGAATTGGGTTCTCAGTGGGTCCGCATTTTGAGTAAGGTGGCATATTTTCTTCAAGTGCGCAACTCTAACCTATGGGCCCAGTGGCTGGCTTTCCTCAAAAATCTTATGGTTGTTGCATGTTCACAAGGAATATTTCTTTCCCTTGCGATCATGTGATAGGATGACACCTGTCAGTGGGCCCATTCTCCATCTACAAAGGTTAACACTTGGTAAAATCTCATGGTTTTCGGTACACCGCTAAGGAAAGATGTTGCCTATTTAAGCATGTGGTGTAATGACAGTGGTCAATATTCCTTTTGATGCGGCAAGCCTTAACCATAGGTAGCATCTTCTAGTTAGTCACATGATCACATGGGCTCTTCTGAGCCCATGCGCCCATGTGACTAACCGTCTGTGGTTATGGTGGTTACAAGCTGGCGGATTTGAAGGCAGGGGTCACAAGTTGACATTGCCACATGATCGCATAAGCCTTCTTGGCCACATGTGATCATGCGACAAGCGATAGGCAGTTTGGTTTTCAAGTCATGGTGGTTAGTGGCTAGCATCATGCGGTTGGTCACATGATCACATGGGCTCTTTCGAGCCCATGCGACCATGCGACAAATCGTCAGTGGTTAGCATGGTCTCGGGTGGTGTTACTGTGGGTCAGTGCTGGAGTGTCGAGGTGTTTGCTGATGTGGTGGTCAAACAAAATGGGGGAGTGATAGGTGGTAGATTTTGTAGGCCCAAGGTGTCATTTTGTGGCCAAGAGCGATAGTTTCAAAAAGAGACTTGTCGCATGATCGCATGAAGGCCTTTCAGCTCATGCGATCATGCGACCGTTGAGATTTTCAAAGGGCGGAGGCAAGTTTTTGAAAACTTGTCGCATGATCACATGAAGGCCTTTCAGCTCATGTGATCATGTGACCATTGCTTTGTCAAAGAGATGTGGCCTATTTTGGTAGACTCTCTTCCAAGGTAGACGTTGTGAGCGCAGGTAGTTCAAAAAAATTTATGTCACCAGGGCAGTTGTAGTTGAGAAATTTGCAAAGATCTTTTGGGTAGCCATTTTGGGTCCTTTCGAGGATCTAAAAATCAGATTTTGTGCATTCATGGAAGTATGGGCTTGCAAGGAGGTTGTTGAATCCAGGGTTTTGTGCCTGCAGGCATGATCAATTTAGGGATGGACACACAAACAAAATATCTGATCGGTTGAGATATTTGCACAATTTCATTTATGATCAGAAGTGACTATTTTAGGGCCAGATTATTTTATGCATACCTATGTAGCCCTAAAAGAAGGATTCCTGCCTATGTGCAGAGTTGTATATATTGTTTTTTTGGAGCTTTTGAGCTCAGAATTCACATTTTGTAAAATGAGAAAGTCTTTTCTTGGAGATTATCTGTAGCATTTTTTTGCTCTCTGGTTTTTCACATCTTATAAGTTCTCATTGATAATACAAATGTTGCAAAGTATTCTGTGACATGTTTTTCCTGTCCTTATGCTTTCCTATTTGGGTTATCTCTTATTGGATTGAAGTTTATGAATGCTTTTCAGTGATACTTAGTTCTCCTGATCCCTTTTACTTTCAGCCTATATGTCCACTACTGTGTTTGATTTAATCTGAGTGAGGTTGTGGGTATCCTTCATCCCCTATGATTCTGTCTCATTCCTGTGTCCTTTTGCTAAAGAGAATGTCTACTTGCAGGTCATAATTTGTGTCTAATTTTTAGGCCCTCTAATGAAATACTCATGCAAGCCTATTCAGTAAGCTATGATCTCCTAGACCTAAGTCTATCACTAGTTTCATTCCTTTATACTGAGATCCAAACCTTAGTTTCGGTGCATCACCTAGTAGGTAGATTTACTTCATGTCATTTCCCTTTCATGCATTCCTTCTAACCCTTTCCCCTCAAATTTTACTTTCCTGTTAAGAGAAAATCAGGGTGATTATCCAAGAGGAACTAGCCTAGAATCTGGAGGTCTCATCTCGGTTAGCAAAAGGTCCCACAACCTTGAGATGATTCCCATGTTATACTGGATTATCAAGACCAAGAGAGCTTGAGATTAGAGGTGCAAATCTAGTGTATAACAGTAAGATATGTCCCTACCAATGTATATCTTCTTAGGTGCCTCATGTGTTCCAAGATTTATCTCCTCTAGATCAGCATGATCTTCTCTTTTGATATTCTTTTGAACTCTATCTTGGTTATCAAACACAGTCTCCAAAACAACAAGCCCCTTGGGCACCTTGTTAGTTCTAAGTTGAATGACCTCATTGCAAAAGACAACCTCCTTTCCTTCCACTAACTCAACCAAAGCTGAGCAATCAAATTCTTAACCATGATAATGATCTTCACAACTCATAAACTTCAAGATATCATTATCATCATCAAAAACTTGCCAATTTCCAATATTGTTTGGTATACTAGGCCTAGCCTAAATTTCAACTTTAGAGATACCAACAAAAGTAATATCACTAGGATTGATTGCTATATTAGCTAACAAGTCAGCCATCTTATTGTTACTTCTATCCTTCCATTCATTATTGAAGGCATCAAAATGTTCAATCAAATCCCAAACTGCATTCCTATATTGTTTTAACCTTTTGTTGTTGGAAGCATATACTGACCTGACTTGGGACACCACCAACTTAGAATCACCAACAACACTTAAGCACTTAATACCATGTTTTTGTGCCAACCTCGATCATAACAACAATGCCTCATTATTTTCTATATTGTTGGTGTTAGTCTATTTTCCAATCCTTGCAAAACCTTATGAAAATGGCCTCCTCCCTACAAATTTTTTTGTAAAATTGTCCTGCCCCGTGTTCTTCTTGTTGTCACCTTGCTTTGGCGGTTAGTTTCATTTCGCGATCTGGTGACTTGCGGTTTTCTCTTGGTCACTGAATTCTGGCTGCTTGGTCCTTAGCATCTGGTGACCTGGCGAGCGGTCTCTTCTTTTTAGTTGTGCATTCTTTGGTTTCTTGGTGGTCAGTGGCTAAAACTCAATGAATTTGCGAGTGGTTGGCTTTGCTTCAGTCACGTGGTCGCTGAATGCTCGGTGGCTAGTTGTGGGGCCCAGTCCTTCAGGGTTTCTTGTCATTGATTCTCTAGGTCTCTAAGCTATTACATCTTCTATTTAGTGATCTGGTGACTGTATGTCATGCAATCTCTAAATTTCTAGTGGTTAGTGCCTAACATTCAGCGACCTAGCGGGCGGTCTTGTTTCTTCAGTCGCGCAATCTCCAAATGTCTTGCAGTTGTCAGCTAACATCTAGCGATCCTTCGGGTGGTTAGTCGCATGGTCGCTAAATCCTAGCGGTTAAGTTCCTAGCATCTGGCGACTTGGCTAGTGGTTAAGTTTTCCACAGTCGCGTAGTCGCTAGATGGTGGGCCCGGAATTTTCTTAGGTGGAATGACTCTATGGGAGATCTACGGTTGCTGCATGATCATGAGGAATATTCCTCCTCTTTGCGATCATGCGACCACCATCTGATCTTCCCAAGGGGTAAGGCTTTTCTTGGCATGGGTCCAATCTGATTCCTCAGTGGTTTCAACAAGTAGTGTGGTGATAGGTGGCATCGCACTTACAGAGCTAGTGGTGGGGTCCAAGCTGTTTGGCGATCCTAATAAATTTGTGGCAGCCCAACAAATTTTTCTTCTTTTTATGGGGTCACGTGATATTTTAGCGGTAGCACTTTACATTCTACAAATTGGAGAAATGACTTAGTCGCCAGTTCGTTAGATGACTTAAAGGAGCCTTTTTAACACGTACAGTCATGTGTTCACTAGATTTAACTGGGGTTTGGATTTTCATTCTGTGATTGGGATTTTTCTTTGTCGCATGTTCACTGAATGTAACCTGAGGTGCCAAGATGAGTTAAGGTTGTTGAGCCTATGAAAGATAAAGGATCAGCGGCTATGACTTACTGTTGATCTAATTTTGAATATGAGCCACCGATTGAAGGGTAAAACTATAATGTGACCATTTATTTTCAAATTCAAATTTGCCAAGATGTTTCCAGCAACTAGATAGGACTGGAATTTATTGTAGAAGTGACCTTGTTTGGTGAGAAGTGACTAGTTTGCTATTCACGGTGTGGTCCATGGTATGGTTGGATTGTTTGCAGAGCTTGTACCGTAGGGGTTATGTGCTCAAGGCATGTTGTAGGGTGTCCTTCTAAGCCTAGTTTTGTGATCCATTGTACTTGCAGAGAAATATTTTCATCATTATGGATTAGTTTTGGTTTCTTCTTCCCTATTTTTGATGTGTTTCCCACCCCTATAATAACTTTTTGACCATTTCCAGCAGGTTGGGTGGTTGAAACCCTAACCCTAGCTATCTAAAGCTTGTTGCATCCAATCTTGAGGATCCCAAGGCAGCTAGTCGTATAAGTGGTAGAATCTTTGATTTTGCAAGGGTTCCAAAACATTGTTGCTTTTGGTCTCTAGTTTTTTACTGTAATATACTGATAGAAGTCTGATTTTGTGACTTTTCTTATCTTGGTATCATTTTGATTGTATGTTGATCCTGATTATGTTAATGATAATATTTTGAATCCCAATCTTGCATCTTGTGTATGTCTTCTTGCTTGTCTCTGAGCTCATATATGTTAGTTTCACAAAGTGTGCTAATGTATGGTAAATGAAGAGTATTTTGAATTCATTTATGAATTCCTAACAAAGTTAGGATTAAATTCTTTTAGGTGAATTTAGTGAGTTTGCAGCCAGGTATAGAATTTGATGTCCTTGTGCTTGAGGGAAAGGGGTAATAGGAAAAGCACTTACTCTGGTTTCCATTCTGTTTGATTTGAGGTATTCAGTTGAGATATATAGTTAGGTGATTCTAAGCCCTAGGATAAGGCACTGGTCCTTCCTCTTGAGGTACACATGGTTAATAACTAAAAACACAAACATAAAAATTCATTTGATAACCTTTTATAGATTTGTGTTGAGAAATAGTGGAATATTGTTTTAGACTCCTTTAGAGAAGTGAGTCAAGGGTACACCCACCTGAGCATTGAAGCTCAAAGAATAGAAGGATCCTTTGATCCTTGTCAGTTGGCCCTCTTCCTTGTGGACTTTGGAGTGGTGATAGAGTCAGGATTTTATTTGCATTATCCACCAGAGTGTAAATCTGCAAGTTGAAGATCAAATGGAATAATCCACAACCAAAAAAATGGTGACTCTGCTAGGGAGAATTTAGAGAGAAAGGTATAAGTGTGTTCTTGTTTTCCTATGTTTCCAAGATTTCCCATCTAGGTGGTTGGCGACTCAAAGCTTTAAACTAGTGCAATATTGAAGAAACATGGAAAAAAGAAGGAATACTAGGTCATATGTTAGAAAGAATCTGGAGGTCACTTTGGAGCAATTACCTAGACAAGGAAACAAGAGTTGGATTAGAAGGAATGGTGAGTCTACTGGTGCTCCCATGAGATAAAAGAGAAATTCTAGAGCCAGAAGACCACATGTATCTTCAAGTGAGGATGGTTCACAAAACAAAGTTCCTAGATCAGAAGGTGGTCACTCTGAAGAGAGGTTTTATTATACCCTTGAGGCTGCATTTCAGGACAAAGGTCCATTGCCTATAGTTCATGATGAAGAAAATAGAAATGTGGGTTTAGAGGTTCACCTGGATCTTGAAGAAGATCAATTCAGAAGAGAACCCATAAGACATAGGCAGGTTCACTTCCCATATCAGGATCTTCCTGATATGGATGTGTCATCTAGTTCTGATGATATTATGGTAGATCTTGATGATTTGAATGCACTGAGGTTGCAGTTGGTAGAGTAGGATGCCATACATAAAAGATTACAAGAGGAGAGAGAGGCTAAAAAGGTAAATGCTTTGATAGAGAGCCAGTCTCTTATTAGAAAAATAAATGAAATGAAGGAGAGAAACAAAATGCTTGCTTCTGCTCCTAAAATGTTGTAGCATGATGTGTTAGGTGATCTTGATGCCTTGAGGAGTGAGCAAGAATGTTTACTATAGGATCATGAATTTGAAAATGAGGGCCCTATGGCTAGACAAGTGCAAAGCTATGTCCCTTTGCCTAAAGATAAGGATGGGCATAGGATCACTAGACCTGCTATTGTCATTAATGAGAAAGGAAAGTAGAATATGGTGGGTGACCAAGGAATCAAACCAGTGACAATACTAGGGATCCCACCACCTGATTCAAATAAGGACACTGAAATGGAGAGAAGGAGAAAAGAAGATGAGGACCTTGCAAGAGAACTAGAGAGAGCTGAGGTTGACACTGCCATTGTAGAAAAGAAAAGGAAGATCCAATTCTTGCGTGCTTCTTCAGCTAATGCTCTTGGCCCATCTACTACTGAACTAGGTATACCATCTATGACTACTGCTATTCCACTTAGTAATGCTACTAGTTCTTTTCCTTCTTCATCTGCCAGGATAAGTGTAGATCCTAGGCAGCAGTCAAATGCATAGATAAATGTAGATGCTAATGTTGATCCTAGGGTTAACACTAGTTCAAGCTTTCAAAGAAGACCTATGCAATTAGAAGGCTATAGGAAAATAAGTTTTGATAGAATTCTTGGCTATCCAAATGCTTTTCCAAATGATATTAGAGATAAGGTATCTAAGTTTGCTGGTAATAATGCTATTAGTTGTGAGGAGCATCTTAGGTTATTTGTTGATATTCTTAATGATTATGAGGTAGAGCATGAGGATGTTGTCATGAAATTATTTGTTCAATCTCTAATGGAGGATGCTAGAGACTGGTTTAAGAGGCTTCTCGATAAGTGTATTGATACTTGGGACTCTTTTGAGAAATGTTTCAAAGAGCAGTATGGTGATAGGCCTAATGCTAGCTTCATGTTGAATGATTTCAATACCATAAGGAAAAATCAAAATGAGTGTGCAGCTGAGTTCAACATGAGATTTCAGAAAAGTATGCACAAGTTGTTCCAAGTCATGCGGTTGGATGACAATGTCTATCTGACTACATACTTCAATGTGTTTGATGGGAAGATGGGATATTTATTGAGGGATAAAGAACCAAGAACTCTTAGGGATTCTTTTAGGATTGTTGTTGATATTGAGAACAACATGAAAATATCAAGAAAGTTGGGTGGAAAGAGAGATGACCCAAAGTTGTTTGTGGACAGGAAATACAAAAGAGAAAATGACAAGAATGTTAGATCTAGGAGGCGGGAAGAAGATAAGTTGGATAAGGTGATTAATGCATTGAAGGATTTGAAGACACCTACAAATAGGAACATCAGTGCTCCTACCAATGAAAGGTCTTGGTTCAACAACAATTTTAGTAAGCAGAATAGACTGCAGAATTCCCCTACAACACCCAATGGAAGGATGGAAAGCCTATTGTCCCTGCTGCAAGAGGAAATAATGATAGAGGTGTCCCTGACCCTCTACATAAAGCTTCAATAAATGTCATGGAGAATGTACTATGGTGTGTTGCATGCTAGTCCCCTCATTCTATAGAGCATTTTGTGGTTGCACAATCTATGGCTGCAAATCAAGATTGTAGCAATGAGGAGATAGAACAAGAAGAAGAACAAGATGATGTTGGTTGCAACATGGCTTCTTCATGTCTAGGATATGAAGATGATTCTGATTTTGATGAAGAGGTAGATTTGAATGTGAAGAGACATAATCTGGCCCTTTTTCATCAAGAGGTTTTTTCTGATGGTGAGTGCATTGATCAAAAAACATGTAACATGAACTCTTCTCCCAAGCCAGTGAATTTGAGAAGACCTTCCAGAGAAGAGATGGAGAGGATTATTGTAGAAATAATTGCCCAGGTGCAAAATAGAGGCATGGTGGCAAGGAATACAAATGAGAAAGTTGCAGGAATCTTTATAAAGAGTTCCAACTTTGGAGAACATAATGAGAACAAATCATTATAAAAGGTAAGCATTGTGAGCCTAAGGGAGTTGGAATTGAAAGGATCTCTAGTGAGATTGAGAAGTCAGTTAACACAATGGCTAAGGTTGAAAAGATCAAGGTGGTAAATACACCTAATGTGTCAAATAAGAAAAATGATGTTAAGGCAGTGCAGATTGAGATTCCTACCTCTACCCCTATTGACATGTTATCTGTATTGTCTCAAATTATAGTTAAGGTTCCATTGTCAGAATTGTTGAGGATCCCTGAACATAAAGATAAGGCTATTGCATGGGTTGGTAATATTCACAAAAATGATACTTCATGCAATGAGTCTTAGGATAAAGCTTTGAATGATGTTGCTACTCAGGGAATTATGTCTCAAATTCCTCCAATATATTTGGATAGTTCTATCAATGCCAGCCTTGAAAATATTGACCCATTCTTCTTAAGTGTTCTTGTGAATGGGATGAAATTAAGAAATTGTATGATTGATAGTGGTGCCTCTAATACTGTCATGCCTTTCAAAATCATGGAGAGATTGGGCCTTAAGGTTGATACAGTGCAGGGCAGATGTTATGCAATGGATCAGAGGGAGGTATCAGTCATTGGGACTATCAATGCAATGGCATATAGGCTAGCAGTGTATCTAGAGAAGGAGCTAACAATGAGTGTTTTAGTGGTGGATATCCCTCCTCAGTATGGGATGTTGCTATCTAGAAGATGGAGTGCTATCAGGGGTGGAAGTTTACAGTGTGATTTGTCCTATGCAACTTTCAAGATTGATGATTAGTTTGTCAAGATTGAACGAGAGCCAAGAGTATGCCACATGATTGAGAGAAACATAGATAATGAAACTACATGTTTTTTGGATACTGATGTAAATGTTTTTAGGACAAAGATCCCTGTATTTGAAAATCAACTTGTTTTTCCACCTATTTCTTTTGAGGTAGGTGCTGACTCTGTGAAGGGTGATTTGTGGGTCATGTACTTTGATGGTGCAAACTGCAAAGATGGTGCAGGAGCACGTATTTTACTTATTTCTCCTGATGGAAACACCTACAAGTTCTCTTTCACATTGAATTTCTTTTGTACCAACAATATGGAAAAATATGAGGCCTTGTTGTTAGGACTGAGGTTGGCACAAAAGCATGGTATAAAATGCATAAGTGTTATTGGTGATTCTGAGTTGGTGGTGTCCCAAGTCAGGTCAGTGTATGCTTCCAAGAATAGAAGGTTGAAACAATATAGGAATGTAGTGTGGGATTTGATTGAACATTTTGATGCCTTCAATATTAAGTGGAAGGATAGGAGTAATAACAAGATGGATGACTTGTTGGCCAATATTGCAATCAATCCTAATGATGTTACATTCTCTGGTATTTCTAAAATTGAATTTCAGGCTAGGCCCAGTATACCAGACAATATTGAGAATTGGAAAGTTTTTGGTGATGATAATGATATTTTAAAGTTTATGGATTGCAAGGATCAGTGTCATGGTCAGGAACTTGATTGTTCAGCCTTGGTTGAGTCAAAAGAAGGAAGGGAGGTTGTCTTAGGCAATGAGGTCATTCAACTTAGAACTAACAAGGTGCCCAAGGGGCTTGTTGTTTTGGAGACTATTTTTGACAACCAAGATAGAGTTCAAAAGAATATCAAAGGAGAAGATCATGCTGATCTTAAGGAGATAAATCTTGGGTCACATGAGGCACCTAAGAAAGTGTACATTGGTAGAGATATATCTCAAAAGGTAAAGAAAACTTTGATTGAATTATTGAGAAAATTCAAGCATGTTTTTGCATGGTCGTATGATGACCTAAAGGTTTATAGAAAGGATTTATTTTAGCATTTTATCCCATTAAGAGAAGATGCTAAACCTTTTCGGCAAAAGAAAAGGCCTATTAATCCTACTTTGGCACCCAAGATGCAAGAAGAATTAATGAAGTTGAGAGATGCTGGCATTATCAAGCCTATAAGGCATTCTTCTTGGGTGTCAAACCTTGTTCCTGTAAGAAAAAAGAATGGTGACATTAGGCTTTGTGTGGACTTCAAAAATTTGAACATCAGCTCATTAAAAGATAATTATTGTTTGCCCAATATGGAGGCTATGTTGTAGAGAGTAACCGGGTCAGAATTGATGTCAATGATGGATGGTTTCTCTAGCTACAATTAGGTCATTGTCAAGGAATCAGAACAATTCAAGACAACCTTTACAACACTTTGGGGAACATATGTTTATGTGAGAATGCCTTTTGGTCTCACAAATGCTGGTGCTACTTTTCAGAGGGCAATGGATGTTGCCTTTTTAGATTTCATTAATGATTTCCTTGTTGTGTATCAAGATGATCTAACTGCCTATTCCAAGAAGGAAGATGACCATTGTCCTCATTCAGAGAAGATATTTATGAGGGCCTTAGAATTTGGCATTTCATTAAACCCAAAGAAATGTGCTTTTGGTGTCATAGAAGGTAAGTTGCTTGGCCACTTAGTTGGGAAGCAAGGAGTGAGAATTGACCCAGAGAGGGTAGCAACAATTGATAAAATTCAAAGGCCAAAGAATGTTAAAGGGATTCAGTCCTTCTTTGGTCAGGTCAATTTTCTAAGAAGGTTTGTGACAAACTTTGCAGAGGTTACTAGACCTATTTCCAGGATGTTGAAGAAGGGATCTGTAGTCAATTGGGAGGGTGATCCTAAAGAGGCTTTCAAGAATATCAAGCAGGTTATGAAAGATGGACCAGTGCTAAAGGCACTTGATTATAGTGTCCCAATGCATATCTTTTCTTTTGCATCCTTTCACACTATTGTTGCAGTTTTCTTACAAAAGAATAAGGATGGTTTTGAGTAGCCTATTGGATTTTTCAGTAAATCTTTGCAGGCTGTAGAATTAAAGTATGACATAAATGAGAAGCAAGCTTATGCACTTGTGAAGGCAATCAAGGCTTTTAGATGTTACTTGATGGGAGCAGTTATGATTGCTTTTGTGCCAAGTGCAGCTATGAAGGATATTTTCTCACAGCAAGAGGTGTCTGGAAGAAGATGCAGATGGATCAATAGGTTCTAGGAATTCAATGTTGAGATCCAGATCACTAAATTGGTTAGAGGATAGGAATTGGCAAAGTTGATGGCTCAATCCAATCTAGATGCAAACCAAGTAAATCATTTTGAAATTGACTATACATGTGATATGGATGATTGTATTTGGTATGAGGATATTATTTACTATTTGAGAAACATGAGGTGTCCAGATAGTATGAATGATAATCAAAAGAGGACATTGAAGTTACAAGCCATCAAGTATGTAATTGTGAAATGTAAGCTATATAGAAAAAATTTGAATTGTATACTGTTGAAATGTGTAGATGAGGATCAGGCTAATCTATTGTTGAAGGAGATGCATGAGGGAGTTTTTGGTGGACATTAAATGGGTAAAACAAATGCTCATAAGATCTTGAGAGAAGGATTTTGGTGGCCCACAATCTTTAGGGATGCAGAACAGTTGGTAAGGAGATGTGATGCTTGTCAAAGGTTCTCTGGTAAGCTTAAGTTTTTAGGTAATGTACCATTAAAACTAGTAGAGGTTCAGGCTCCTTTCTAGTAGTGGGGAATTGATTTCATAGGGGAGATACCAAACAAGTCAAGTGGAGGACATTCATGGATCTTAGTTGCCACTGATTACTTTACAAAGTGGGTAGAAGCTATACCTACAAGGAATGCAACTAGCAGGGTGGTAATTCACTTTCTGATGAATAATATTGTTACAAGGTTTGGGTGCCCTGAGAGGATAGTGAGGATAGTTGCAGGTTAAGAATCTATATGATAAAAAGATTGTTGACAGAAACTTTGAACCTGGTGATTTGGTGTTGGTTTGGAATGCCAGATTGGAGGATAAGGGGAAGCATGGTAAATTTGATCCCATTTGGTTAGGTCCATATCTGATTCATGAGAAATGGGGCCAAGATTCTTACATCATCAAGGATTTTAATGGTGATACTCAAGAGTTGCCAGTTCATGGACAATTCTTGAAGTAGTACTTCATTTGAAGTACTTTATTTTCCATGAACAGTAGTTAGGGTTGTACATTTTGTAAATTTTTGTATATAGGTTGCTTGCCCTTGCCTTGTTTTTCCTTGGTTTATCAATTTTTGGTCGTGTTGCTTGGTCTTGCCCTGCTTGTTCCTTGGTCTCTGCATTTTTGTCCTGCAGGATGGTCTACTTTAACCAGTGATCCTAGGTCCTTGCTATGCCTACAGGAGGCATACATCCCTAGATAGAGCCACTGTTAGTCCATTTTCCAATCCTTCCAAAACCTTATGAAAATGGCCTCCTCCCTGCAAATGTTTTTGTAAAATTGTCCTGCCCCATGTTCTTCTTGTTGTCACCTTGCTCTAGCGGTTAGTTTCATTCCACAATCTAGCGACTTATGGTTTTCTCTTGGTCACTGAATTTTGGCAGTTTGGTCCTTAGCATCTAGTGACCTAGTGGGCACTCTCTTCTTTTTAGTCACACATTCTCTGGTTTGTTGGTGGTTAGCAGCTAACACTCAACAAACTTGCGAGCAGTTTTCTTTGCTTCAGTCATGTGGTCGTTGAATGCTTAGTGGTTAGTTGTGGGGCCTAGTCCTTCAAGGTTTCTTGTCACTAATTCTCTAGGTCTTCGGGTAGTTACATCTTCTATTCAGCAATCTGGTGACTGTATGTCATAAAATCTCTAAATTTCTGGCGGTTAGTGCCTAACATTCAATGACCTAGCGGGTAGTCTTGTTTCTTCAGTCGCGCAATCTCCAAATGTCTTGTGGTTGTCAGCTAACATCTAGTGATCCTCTGGGTGGTTAGTCGCGTGGTCGCTAAATCCTAGAAGTGAAGTTCCTAGCATTTGGCGACTTGGCTAGCGGTTAAGTTTTCCACAGTCACGTAGTCGCTAGATGGTGGGCCCAAAATTTTCTTAGGTGGAATGACTCTGCGGGAGATCTACGGTTGCTGCATGATCATGAGGAATATTCCTCCCCTTTGTGATCATGCGACCACCATCTGATCTTCCCAAGGGGTAAGGCTTTTCTCGGTGTGGGTCCAGTCTAATTGCTCAGTGGTTTCAATGAGTAGTGTGGCAATAGGTGGCATCAAAGTTGCAAAGCTAGTGGTGGGCTCTGAGCTGTTTGGCAATCTTGATAAATTTGTGGCGGCCTGACAAATTTTTCTTCTTATCGTGGAGTCGCATGATATTTTAGTGGCAGCACTTTGCATTTTGTGAATTGGAGAAATGACTTAGTCGCCAGTTCGCCAAATGACTTAAAGGAGCCTTTTTAACATGTGCAATCACATGTTCACTAGATTTAGCTAGGGTTTGGATTTTCATTCCATGACTAGGATTTTTCTTTGTCACGTGTTCGCTAAATGTAACTTGAGGTGCCGAGATGAGTTAAGGTTGTTGAGCCGGCAAAAGATAAAGGATCAACAGCTATGACTTATTGTTGATCTGATTTTGAATATAAGCCACCGATTGAAGAGTAAAACTATAATGTGACCGTTTATTTTCATATTCAAATTTGTCGAGATATTTCCAACAACCAGATAGGACTGGAATTCATTGCAGAAGTGACCCTATTTAGTGAGAAGTGACCAGTTTTTTGTTCATGGTGTGGTCCTAGTTATGGTTGGATCATTTTTAGAGCTTGTACCATGTGAGTTATGTGCTCAAGGCATGTTTTAGGGTGTCCTTCTAAGCCCAATTTTGGGATCCCTTGTACTTGGAGAGAAAGATTTTCATCATTGTGGATCAGTTTTGGTTTCTTCTTCCCTATTTTTGATGTATTTCCCACCCTTGTAATAAATTTTTGACCGTTTCCAGTAGGTTGGGTGGTTGAAACCCTAACCCTGGCTATCTAAAGCTTATTGCATATGATCTTAAGGATCCCAAGGCAGCTAGTGGTATAAGTGGCAGAATCTTTGATTTTGCAAGGGTTCCAAAACATTATTTCTTTTGGTCCTTGGTTTTTGACTATAATATACTGATAGAAGTCTGATTTTGTGACTATTCCTATCTTGGTCTCATTCTGATTGTATGTTGATCCTGATTGTGTTAATGAGAATATTTTGAATCCTAATCTTGCATCTTGTGTATGTCTTCTTACTTGTCTCTGAGCTCATATATGTTAGTTTCACAAAGTGTGCTAATGTATGGTAAACAAAGAGTGTTTTGAATTCATTTATGAGTTTCCAACAAAGTTAGGATTAAAGTCTTTTAGGTGAATTCAATGAGTTTGTAGCTAGGTATAGAATTTGATGTCCTTGTACTTGAGGGAAAGGGGTAATAGGCAAAGCACTTACTCTGGTTTCCATTGTGTTTGATTTGAGGTATTCAGTTGAGATATATAGTTAGGTGATTCTGAGCCCTGGGATAAGGCACTGGTCCTTCCTCTTGAGGTACGCACGGTTAATAACCACAAAAACAAACATAAAAATTCATTTGATAACCTTTTATAGACTTGTGTTGGGAAATAGTGAAATATTGTTTGACTCCTTTAGAGAAGTGAGTCAAGGGTACACCCGCCTAAGCATTGAAGCTCAAAGAGTAGAAGGATCATTTGATCCTTTTCAGTTGGCCCTCTTCCTTATGGACTTTGGAGTGGTGATAGAGTCAGGATTTTATTTGCATTATCCACCAGAGTGTAAATCTACAAGTTGAAGATCAAACAGAATAATCCACAACCAACAGCTGGTAAAAAAGAAATTCAATGTGAAAGAAAATTTGTAGGTGTTTCCATTAGGAGAAATAAGTAAAATACCTACTCCTACTCCATCCTTGTAACTTGCACAATAAAAGTACATTACTCACAAATCACCCTTCATAGAATTAACACACCTCAAGAGAGATAGGTGACAAAATATGTTCCTTCTCAAGTACAAGGATCTCTGCCCTAAAAGCATTAATATTAGTATCCACAAAACATGTAGTTTCATTTTCAATACTTCTCTCACTCATGTGGCATACTCTTGGTTCTCGCTCAATCTTGACAAATTGATCATCAATCTTGAAAGTGGCATAGGATAGATCACAATGTAAACTTGCACCCTTGGTAGCACTCCACCTTCTAGATAGTAGCATCCCATAATGAGGAGGGATGCCCACCACCAAAACACTCATTGTTAACTCTTTCTATGGATATGCTGCCAACTTATATGGCATTGCATTGATAGTCCCAATCAGTGGTACCTCTCTCTGATCCATTGCACAACATCTACCTTAAACTGTATCAACTTTAAGGCCCAATTTTTCCATAATCTTTAAAGGCATGACAATATTAGAGGCACCACTATCAATCATAAAATTTCTTAATTTCATTCCATTCACAAGGACACTTAAAAAGAATGGATCAATGTTTTCAAGGCTAGCATTGATAGAACTATCCAAATATATAGGAGGTATTTGAGATATAATTCCTTGAGCAACAACTCCTTTCAAGGCTTTATCCTGAGAGCCATTGCATGCAACATCATTGTTATGAATGTTATCTACCCATGCAATAGCTTTGTCCTTATGTTTAAGGATCCTCAACAATTCTGACAATGGAACCTTAACTGTAATTTGGGACAATACAAATAACATATCAATAGGAGCAGAGTGAGGAAACTCAATCTTCATTGCCTTAATGTCCTTTTGCTTATTTGATACATTAGGTGTATTGGCCACCCTCATTTTTTTATTCTTATCCATTGTGTTAACTGGCTTCTCAATCTCACTAGAAAATATTTCAACTCCAACTCCCTTAGGCTCACAATTCTTACCTTTTACATTCTTAAATTTCACCATGTGATCACCTTTTGATTTGTTCTCATTAGGCTCTCTAGAGTTGGTACTCTTTATAAACATTCCTGTAGCTGTTTCCATTTGTATCTCTTGCCACCATGCCCCTAGTTTACACTTGGGAAATCATTTGTACAATAATCCCATCGATCTCTTCTTTAGAAGGTCTTCTTAAATTTACTGGCTCAAAAGAAGAATTCATGTTACATGTTTTCTTATCAATGTCTTCACTATTAGAAAAAACCTCTTGATGAAAAAGGGTCTGAGTGTGTCTCTTCACATTTACGTCTGCTTCTTCATCAAAATTAGAATCATCTTCATATCCTAGATATGAATTAGCCATATTTTATCCAACATATATCCTCATTGCCACAATCTTGATTTGCAACCATAGAATGTGTGACCACACAATGCTCTGCAGAACGAGGGGACTGGCATGCAACACACCAAGGTATGTCCTCCATGACATTTATTGAAGCTTTTTGTAGAGGGTCAGGGACACCTATGTCATTTTTGCCTCTTGCAACAAGGACAACAAGCTTTCCATCCTTCCATTGGGTGTTGTAGGGGTAGTTCTACAATCTATTCTACTTATTAAAATTGTTGTTGAACTAAGGCCTTTAATTGGTAGTAGAACTGATGTTCCTATTTGTAGGTGCCTTCAAATCCTTCAATGCATTGAGCACCTTATCCAATTTATCTTCTTCTTGCCTCCTAGTTCCAAGATTCTTATCATTTTATTTTTTGTATGTCTTGTCCCCAAACAACTTTGGATCATCTCTCTTCCCACCTAGCTTCCCTAATATTTTCATATTGTTCTCAATATTGATAGAAATCCTTAAAGCATCTCTAAGATTTCTTGGTTCTTTGTCCCTCAACAAGTATCCCATCTTTCCATCAAATGCATTGAACTATGTAGTTAGACAAACATTGTCATCTAACCGCATAACTTGGAACAACTTATGCATACCCTTCTAAAATCTCATGTTGAATTCAACTGTAGACTCATTCTGATTTTTCCTTATGGTATTGAATTCATTCAACATGAAACTAGCATTAGGCCTATCACCATACTTCTCTTTGAAACATCTCTCAGAGGAATCCCAAGTATCAATACATTTATCAGGAAGTCTCTTAAACCAATCTCTAGCATCCTCCATTAGAGATTGAACAAATAATTTCATGACTACATCCTCATGCTCTACCTCATAATCATTAAGCATATCAACAAATAACCTAAGATGCTCCTCACAACTAATAGCATTATTACTAGAAAACTTAGGTACCTTATCTCTTATATCATTTTGAAAAACATTTGGGTAGCCTAGTATCCCATCAAAACTAATTTTCCTATAGCCTTCTAGTTGCATAGGTCTTCTTTGAAATCCTAAACTAGTGTTCCCACTAGAGTTATTATTTTTATCTACATTCCCACCCACTTGTACATTTGACTCTTTATTAGGATCAACAAATGATTTGGTAGATACATTAGGAATTAGATTACTAGTAGTAGCATTGCTAAGTGGAACAGTAGTGTTCATAGATGGCATACCTAGTTCAATAGCAGAAGGGCCATGAACATTAAATGATGAAGCCTTAAAGAACTAGATCTTTCTTCTTTTCTCTATAATAGAAGAATCAACTTCAACTCTTTCCAACTCTTGAGCAAGAGCTTCATCCTCTTTTCTTTTTCTTTCTATCTCTGTCTCCCTATTTGATTTAGGTGGTGGGATGCCTGGTATTGTCAATGGTTTTCTTATTTGGACACCCACTATCTTATACTTTCCTTTTTTATTAATAACCACAGTAGGCCTAGTGATCTCATGTCCATTCTTACCCTTAGGCAAAGGAGCATAACTTTGCACTTGTCTGATCATAGGGCTCTCTTCATCAAACTCATGGTCTTGCAACAACCATTGTACTCATTTAGAGAAAATATTTGTAAGGGCTTTGGAATATGGTATTTCATTAAACCCAAGGAAATGTGCTTTTGGTGTCACTGAGGGTAGGTTTCTTGGCCACTTAGTTGGGAAGCAAGGAGTTAGAATTGATCCTGAAAGGGTAGTAGCCATTGATAAGATTTAGAGACCAAAGAATATTAAAGGAATTCAATCTTTCTTTGGTTAGGTCAATTTCTTAAGGAGGTTTGTGACAAATTTTGTAGAGGTTACTAGACCTATTTTTAGGATGTTGAAGAAGGGATATGTAATCAATTAGGAGGGTGAGCCTGATGAAGCTTTCAAAAATATCAAGCAGGCTATCAAAGATGCTATTGGTAGTTCCCTTTGATCTTCAACTTGTAGATTTATACTTTGATGGATAACATTAATACAACTTTGACTCTATCACCACTCCAAAGTCTACAAGGAAGAGGGCCAATTAACAAGGATCAACAATGAGATCCTCCTACACTTTGAGCCTTAATTCTCAGGTGGGTGTACCCTTGACTCACTTCTCCAAAGGAGTCTCAAAACAATATACAAGTATACCCCTTACTAATTGATTGAAATATTTTATCATTTAATTTGTGTGTGTGTGGTTGATGATGATGGACTACTTCTAGAGATTGGACCAGTGCCTTAACCAGGGAATATAGTCACTCACTAACATATATCAACTGAACCCTAATTTAAACACACTTGAATTTAGGATAAGTATTTTTCCTATTATCCCTCTCCCTCACATGTCAGGACATCAAATCCTTATCTAGCCATGAACTCACTGAAATTACCTAAAAGACTTTAATCCTCACTTTTTTAGGAACTCAAAGATAATCTCAAAATACTCTTTGTTTACCATATGATAACCCACTTTGTGAAATTAACATATATGAGCTCAAGAACAAAAAAAGAAGACATACACCACTATGAAATTGGAATTCAACTATTTTCTCATTAAGACTTGCAAAATCAATATATTATCAAACAAAAAAATGCCAAAGAAACAGACCCAATATCCAGGCTCTCCTTGCTTAGTATAATACCATCAACAACAACCCTTAGAAAATATCACTTTTTTCAATATATACCACCACTAGTCATCTTGGAAACCCAAAATAGGTTGCAAAAAGCTACAGATGACTAGGGTTAGGGTTTCAACCACCCAACCAACTAGAAATAGTCACAAAATTATTATAGGGGAAAGAAACTGAGACAACTAGGAGAATATAGATCCTGAAGTGATTCCAATCATGACAAATCTCACTGAGAAGGTACTGAGAACCACAAAAATGCCCAAATGTCAACCTGTTCAGCTACCTCTAGCATGCCTTGAGCACAAAAAACATAGTACAAACCCCTGCAGATGATCAAGGAACACCCTAGACCATACTGCAACAACAAGCTCCACCAAACAAATCAAATTTGACCATGAAAGGATCTAATTATGGTCCTTTTTATCATGAAGAAACCCTCAAAAATTTGAATTTTAAATCAAACAATCATTTCCATGGCTCCAACAGCAAATCGGCGGTCCATATTTGAATCTCGATCAAATTTAAGTCATGACTATTTGATCCTTCTTTTTCGCGGTCTTTACAATTTATCACTTAATAAGACCCTAGTCAAACTTAGCAGATTGGTGACTGAAGGATATCTCCAAGTCGTAGGATAATTTACATCTCCGCTGGATAGTTTAGTGATTACGTGAACACTTTTTTGTAGAATTGCTAAAACATTTAGAGAACTACTGTCTTTCTTCATGAATGAGCGAACCCTTTTAAAAATTTTTTAGGCCACTAAATACTTTGTCAGGACCACCAAAAAGACTAGGAAACTTTACTGGACCTACATCAAGAAAATCAATGGTTGTCTCATCTTTGCATAGACCTCCAAGATTCCATCAGATCATAAGACAACCATCAAATGAAGAATCTTACCCTACCCTGACAACCCTCTAACATGGAAAGAGATCAACGACTGTCTTAAGTTCTCATGTGTTAGAGAAAACCCATCAGATTACACGCTGACCATTGATGCTCTGCAAGTGTCAGAAGCTACTGAACCTAAAAAAACCTAACCCCATAGACAATATGTCTAGTCATAGCACATGGACCAATCAGATTACAACAAATCAGCACACCTGGCATGTGGACCCACTGCACTTTATCCCCTTAAAAAAAGTAGAATCGACAGTTGGCACAAGATCTTAAGCCTCTGACACATCCCATAAGATCATACACCCATCATCAATCGATTAACAATGTCAGGACCCTCTGACAAGTCAGAAACTCACATCCCACTGACAACTGCCACCAAATTAATACATGGACCAATGAGAAGCCTCTAATAGTGCTGACCTAGCAATTAGGACCCACTGATAGCCTTTACATTAGATTCCAAATCAATGGCTGTCACATGATCATGAAGGGGAAGAATATTCCTTGCAATCATGTGACAACCATCGGATCTTCAAGTGACTAACAACATGACCCCACCTTGCCGCATAAGCCATTTCAATGAATCACAAGCTACCAAGTTGTGAAAACTGGCAAGCGGACATGTAACTTTTCCTTTTGCACTTGGGCCCCTCTGACAACCCTACCAAATCATCATTTCTCTCGGCCAATGAGGAACCACCATTTGTGCATACGTGTCAATAGACCCACCTATTTGAGAAGCTATGCCATAAAGGAGAATCAATGATCATCTTAAGATCGCAAGCCTTTGACAAAACCCTTGTGAACTTACGACAATCATAGGATTAAGATGGTGTCAGAGGGCCGGGTCCAGGAAAATATTAAGCTAGAACATAGGAAAATTAAAGCGCAAGACTTAATCTTAGGGAAATATTAAGTGCTGAGGACTATAGGAAAATAAAAAGCATTACATGAATAGACTTAGGAAATATTAAAGGGGACCACGCCGGACATGGAAAAACCTAACCACAAAGATGTAAAGTGATCTTTTAATTAACACATGTAGATTTGAGTTTTAAGTCACCAAAAAGGTAATGATGAAACAGAAATAGGGCCAGGGCAAACTTAGGGTATTTCACACAAATGACTAGATTTTTGAAATTTCACCAAGGTTTTAAGGCCAGAGACCTAAAAACAACTCAGAGACCAGGAGAAAATTGCTACAACCATGAAATTTTTTGCACATGCTAATAGATGCACTAGTGCTTAAAGAACCTGATTATAATGTCCCAATGCACATCTTTTCCTTTGCATCTTTTCACACTATTGTTGTAGTTTTGTTGCAGAAAAATAAGGAAGGTTATGAGCAGCCTATTGCATTCTTCAGTAAATCTTTGTAGGCTACTAAATTGAAGTATGACATAAATGAGAAAAAAGCATATGCACTTCTCAAGGCAGTCAAGGCTTTTAGGTGTGACTTGATGGGGGCAATTGTGATTGCTTTTGTGTCAAGTGCAGCTATGAAGGATATTTTATCATAGCAAGAGGTGTCTGGAAGAAGATGAAGATGGATTAATAGGATCCAAGAATTCAATGTTGATATCCAAATTACTAAATTGGTTAGAGGACAAGGATTGGCAAAATTGATGGCTCACTCCAATCTAGATGCAAATCAAATAAATCATTCTGAAATTAATTATACATGTGATATGGATGATTGTGTTTGGTATCAAGATATCATCTATTACTTCAGAAATATAAGATTTCTAGCAAACATGGATGACAATAAGAGGACAACATTGAAATTACAGGCCATCAAGTATGTAATTGTGAAGTGTAAATTGTATAGAAAGAATTTAGATTGCATACTTTTGAAATGTGTTGATGAAGATCAAGCTAACAAGTGTTAAAGGAAATGCATGAGGGATTCTGTGGTGGGCATTATATGGGTAAAACAACTACTCATAAAATATTGAGAGTAGGATTTTTGTGGCCCACAATCTTCAAAGATGTAGAACAGCTGGTAAAGAGGTGTGATGCTTGTCAAAGGTTCTCTGGTAAGATTAAATTTTTAGGTAACATTCCATTAAAACCAATAGAAGTACAAGCTCCTCTCCAAAAATGGGGAATTGATTTCATAGGGGAGATACCAAACAAGTCAAGTGGAGGACACTCATTGATCTTAGTTGCTAGTGATTATTTTACAAAGTTGGTAGAGGCTATACCTACAAGAAATGCAACTAGTAAGGTGGTAACTGATTTCTTGTCGAACAAAATTCTTACAAGGTTTGGTTTCCCTCAGAGAATAGTAAGTGATAATGCAATGTGCTTCAGGTCTACTAAATATAAGGACTTTTGCAAAGGTCTAAGAATTTAGATTTGTAATTCCTCACCTTATCATCCACAAGGAAATGGTCAGGCATAATCTACTAATAAGATTTTGATTAAGATCCTCAGGAGGATTCTTGAAAAGAATAAGAAGGCATGGAATTCAAAACTACCATTGGCTGTATGGGCTGATAGGGTAACTATGAAGAGGGTAATTGGTTGTGCACCATTTGACCTAGTATATGGAATACATGCAAGAATGCCTCAGAATAATTTATTGGAAATGTACAAGTTTGTTCAGTTATATGATGATGATATAGATGATGAGATGCCATTAAGAATTTAGGATCTCATCAAGCTCGATGAAATCAGAAGGGAATCGGCTTCAAAGAATGCCAAGTTGCAGTTGCAGGTTAAGAATTTGTATGACAAGAAGACTATTGAAAGAAGGTTTGAACCTTGTGATTTGGTACTAATTTGTATTACCAGACTGGAGGATAAGGGAAAACATGGAAAGTTTCATCCCATTTGGCTAGGGTCATATCAAATTCATGAAAAATGGGGCCAGGATTCATATATGGTCAAAGAATTAAATGGTGAAGTTTAGGAATTGCTAGTTCATGGATAATTCTTGAAGAAATACTTCAATTGAAGGTATCTTTCTTTCCATGAATAGTAGTTTGTTTTGTATGAATTGTAAATTATGTAAATAGTTGCTTGCCCCTGTCTTATTTTGTCGTAGTCTATAGGGTTTTGGTCCTGTTGCTATCTATTGTCAGTCTTTTCCAGTGGGATGGTCTACTTTAACTAGTGATTCTAGATTCTTGTTGTGCTTGCTAGAGGCACACATCCCTAAAAAGAGCCACTATTAGCACCTTGAAAAAATTTCATGGCTCTAGCCCTTTTCTTCTGGTCTCTGTAGTTGTTTTTAGGTCTCTAGCATAAATCCTTAGTCCAAATTTTTGAAAAACTAGTCATTGCATATAAAAAAACCCTTTGTAATGCCTTGGCCCTGTTCTATTTTAAATTTACTTTTTCAAGCCACTTAAAAGCCTTTAAGTGCATGTGCCTTAAGTTTTTGGTCAGCCCCCATTTAAATTCTTCTTAAGTTTTTACCCCCGACAGCCTTTAATTTTTCCTATAGTCCTTAGTGCCTAATTTTTCCCTAATGCCTAAGTCCTGCACTTTAATTTTTCCCTATGTTTTGGCTTAATCATTCCTGGGCCTGTCTCTGACAATATCACAATCCAATAGAAAGCGTAAGTTCTCATAAGATTTGTCAGAGGCTTGCGAACTTACACCAACCGTTGATTCATTTCCATGATGTAACCTTTCAATGTAGACGGGTCCACTGCCAGGTAGGCTTAGGTAGCGTCTCCTCATTGGCTGAGATAAAAAATGAAGTGGTAGAGTTGTCAGAGGGACCCAAGTGCAAAAGGAAAAGTTGCATGTTCTCTTGCTAGATATTGCAACATGGCAGCTTGTGATTCATTGAAATGGCTTATGTGGTAGGGTGGGGTCAAGTTGTCAGTCGCTTGAAGATTTGGTGCTTGTCACAAGATCGCAAGGAATATTCTTCCCCTTCATGATCATGTGACAACTATCAATTTGGAATCTAACATAAAGGCTATCAGTGGGTCCATTGCCAGGTCAACATAATTGGCGGTCTCTTATTGGTTGGTGTATGTTGTGACTGGGTGGTTGTCAGTGGGACCCAAGTTTTCAGTATGCTAGAGGGTCCTGACACTTGTAATGCATTAACAGTCGGTGCATGATCTAAGGGGTTTTTTCTAACACATGAGATTATCAGATGACCGTTGACTTCATATCCCATCAGAGGATCTACAGAGCGGAGGTAAAAGGTTAATCTAACAATTGTCTTAAGTTTTGATAGAATCTTTATTCTCCATGCGAACTTAAGACAACTGTTGATTTCATTAAAGGCAGGCCTAGGTTTTGGTCTAAGGTCTTAGTGGTTCTGATAAAGTGTTTAGTGGCTGGACAAATTTTTGAGGCTTCACTCATTCACTGAGTAAGGTGGTAATGTTCCAAAAGGTTTAGTGACTTAGCAAACAAGCATTCCCTTAATAGATAAATAATTTGATAAAGGCATAAAGTATTATAGGACTTGGAGGTATCCTTCAGTCACCAATTCACTAAGTTTGACTAGGCTCTTATTAAGTGATAAATCATAAAGACTGCGAAAAAGAGGGATCGAACGGTCATGACTTAAAGTTGATCAAGTTTTAAATATAGACTGTCAATTCGCTACTAGCACTATGGAACTAGCTATTTAATTTCAAATTCAAATTTCTAAGGGTTTCCTACGACCAGAAGGACTAAAATTCAATGTAGAAGTGACTGGAGCTGGTAAGAGATGATTTGTTTGCCATTGCAGTGTGGTCTAGGGTGTGCCATGATCATTTACAGGGGTTTGTAATGTGTTTTCTATGCTTGAGGCATGTTTTAGGTGGCCAAAAGGGTTGACAAATTTAGAATTCCATGATTTTTAGTACTTTCTTAGAGATCTATCATAATTCCAAATCTTTCTCAGGCATGCCTGACTGGTTTTCATCCCCTGCATTTATTTTTTTGACTATTTTAGGTGGTTAGTGGGTGAAACCCTAACCCTAGTCACACGAAGCTTGATGCATCCTCTTTGAGGATTCCAAGGTGACTAGGGGTATAAGTGGGAGCATTTTTTATTTGGTAAGTGTTCCAAAACTTTCTTTTTGGTCCCTGGTTGTTGTTGATGGTATTATACTAAACAAGAAGAGGTTGGATTTTGTGTCTTGTTCCTAGCATATGTTTTCTTAGTAATGTATTTATTCTAAGAGTTAATGAGAATACATTTGAATTCCTATCTCAAAAGTTTGATTGTCTTCTTGTTCTGATTGTGGATTCATATATGTTAAGGTCACAAAGTGGATTAGCATATGGTAAACAAATAGTATTGTGAGGTTAGCTTGGAGTTCCTAAGAAAGTTAGGATTAAAGCCTTTAGGATGATCTCACTGAGTTCATTTGTTAGATTAGAATTTGATGATCATGTTTGGGAGTGAGAGGGGTAATAGAGAAAGCACTTACTCTAAGTTCATGTGTATATGAGTTAAGGTTTTAGGTTGATATATGTTATTAAGTGACACTTTGCCCTGGGATAAGGCACTGATCTTTTCTTTGGAAGCAGTCCATCATCATCAATCACACACACACACATTTAAATGATAAAATCTTTAAATCAATTAGTAAGGGGTATAGTTGTATATTGTTTTGAGACTCCTTTGGAGAAGTGAGTCAAGGGTACACCTACCTAAGAATTAAGGCTCAAAGTGTAGGAGGATCTCATTGTTTATCCTTGTTAATTGGCCTTCTTCCTTGTAGACTTTAGAGTGGCGATAGAGTCAAAGTATTATTAAAGTTATCCATCAAAGTATAAATCTACAAGTTGAAGATCAAAGGGTACAACCAACAAAATGGTGACTCTACTAGGGAGAACAAAAATGAAGAATTACATTTGTTAGGATCTTTGGTTGTAGTTATCTTGTAAAGTCAAAATCTTATTGACCAGATTGATTTACTCATCTGAGTCACCAACAAAATGGTGACTCTACTGGGGAGAGTCTAGAGATAAGGTTTTCAAAGTGCACTCTTGTTTTCCTATTATGTTCAGTTAAAGATTTCCCATCTAGATGGTTGGAGACTCAAAAGGTTAGAACCAATGCTATAAACTATGAAAGATGGACAAAAGGAGGAATACTAGGTCCTTTGTTAGAAAAAATCTAGAGGTCACTCTAGAACAATTACCTAGATAGGAAAAGAAGAGTTCAATCATGAGAAATGGTGAGTCTACTAGTGCTCCTATAAGAGAACAAAGAAATAGCAGAGGTAGAGCAACACATGTTTCCTCAAGTGAGGAAGGTTCATAGGACAGAGTTTCTAGATCAGATGGTGGTCGCTCTGAAGATAAATTTTATGATACCCCAGAGGCTGTATTTCAAGACAAGAGCTCATTGTCTATAGGTCAGGATGAACAAGCTAGAGAGATGGGGTTTGAGATTGATTTAGACCTTGATGAAGATAATTTTAGAAGGGAACCCATGAGACCGAGGCAAGTCCATTTCCCATATCAACATCCTACTAATGTGGAAGGGTAATCAAGCTCTGAAGACAACATGATAGATCCACATGACCTAAATGCATTTAGGTTGTAGTTGGTAGAGAAAGATGCCATATACAAAAGGTTACAAGAAGAGAGAGAGGCTGAAAAGGTAAATGCTCTAATGGAGAGGCAATCTCTTTTAAGAAAAATTAATGAAATGAAGGAGAGAAACAAGATGCATGCTTTTCCTTCTAGGGTGTTGTAGCATGATGTTTTTGGTGATCTTGAAGCTCTAAGAGGTGAGCAGGAATTCTTGTTGCAAGACCATGAGTTTGATGAAGAAGCCCCTATGATCAGACAAGTGCAAACTTATGCTCCTTTGCCTAAGCGTAAGAATGGACATGAGATCACTAGGCCTATTGTATTTATTAATGAAAAAGGAAAGCAGAAGATGGTGGGTGTCCAAATAAGCAAACCAGTGACAATACCAGGGATCCCACCACCTAAATCAAATAGGGAGATAGAGATAGAAAGAAAAATAAAAGAGGATGAAGCTCTTGCTCAAAACTTGGAAAGAGCTAAAGTTGATGCTGCTATTGTAGAGAAAAGAAGAAAGATCCAGTTCTTGAAGGCTTCATCAACTAATGTTCATGGCCCTTCTAATATTGAACTAGGTATTCCATCTATGAACACTATTGTTCCACTTAGCAATGCTACTACTAGTAATCTAATTCCTAATGTATCTACCAAATTTTTTTTTGATCCTAATAGACAGTCAAATATGCAAGTGGGTGGGAATGAAGATAAAAATAATAACTCTAGTGGGAACACTAGTTTAGGATTTCAAAGAAGACCTATGCAACTAGAAGGCTATAGGAAAATTAGTTTTGATGGGATACTAGGCTACCCAAATTCTTTTCTAAATGATATAAGAGATAAGGTACCTAAGTTTTTTGGTAATAATGCTATTAGTTATGAGGATCATCTTAGGTTATTTTTTGATATGCTTAATGATTATGAGGTAGAGTATGAGGATGTAGTCATGAAATTATTTGTTCAATCTCTAATGGAGGATGATAGAGATAGGTTTAAGAGACTTCCTGATAAATGTATTGATACTTTGGATTCCTTTGAGAGATGTTTTAAAGAGAAATGTGGTGATAGGCCTAATGCTAATTTCATTTTGAATGAATTCAATACCTTAAGAAAAAATCAGAATGAGTTTGTAGCTGAATTCAACATGAGATTTTAGAAGGGTATGCATAGGTTGTTCCAAGTTATGTGGTTAGATGACAATGTCTGTTAGACCACATACTTCAATGCATTTGATGGAAAGATGGATTACTTGTTGAGGGAAAAAGAACCAAGAACCCTCAGAGATTCTTTTAGGATAGCTATCAATATTGAGAACAACATGGAAATATTAGGGAAGTTGGGTGGGAAAAGAGATGACCCTAAGTTGTTTGGGGACAAGAAGTACAAAAAAGAGAATAATAGGAATGTTGCAACAAGTAGGCAAGAAGAAGATAAATTGGATAAGGTTCTCAATGCATTGAAGGATTTGAAGGCACCTAAAAATAGGAACATCATTGCTCCTACCAATGAGAGGCCTCAATTCAACAACAATTTCAATAAGCAGAATAGATTGCAGAACTGCCCCTACAACACCTAATAGAAAGATGACAAGTCTTTTGTCCCTGATGCAAGAGGAAACAATGACAGAGGTGTCCCTAAACCTCTACAAAAAACTTCAATAAACATCATGGAGGACATACCTTGGTGTGTTGCATGCCAGTCCCCTCATTCTGCAGAGCATTGTGTGGTTGCACATTCTATGGCTGCAAATAAAGATTGTGGCAATGAGGAGATAGATCGAGAAAAAGATCAAGATGATGTTGGATACAACATGGCTACTTCATATCTAGGATATGAAGATGATTCCAATTTTGATGAAGAAGTAGATGTGAATGTGAAGAGACACAATCAGGCCCTTTTTCATCAAGAGGTTTTTTATGATAGTGAAAACATTGATAAGAAGACATGTAACATGAACTCTTCTTATGAGCCAGTAAACTTAAGGAGACCTTCTAGAGAAGAGAGGGATAGGATTACTATAGAAATGATTGCCCAAGAACAAACTAGAGGAATGGATGCAAGGGATGCAAATGGGAAAGCTATAGGAATGTTTATAAAGAGTGCCAGCTCCAAAGAGCCTAATGAGAACAAATCAAAAGGTGATCACATGGTGAAATTCAAGAATGTAAAAGGTAAGAATTGTGAGCCTAAGGGAGTTGGAGTTGAAATATTTTCTAGTGATATTGAGAAGCTAATTAACACAATGGCTAAGAATCAAAAAATAAGGGTGGCCAATACACCTAATGTATCATATAAGAAAAAGGACACTAAGGAAATGTAGATTGAGATTCCTTCCTCTGCTCTTGTTGATATGTTATATGTATTGTCCCAAATTATAGTTAAGGTTCCATTGTCAAAATTGTTGAGGATCCCTGAACACAAAGACAGAGCTATGGCATGGGTCGATAATTTTCATAACAATGATGTTGAATGCAATGGATCTCAGGATAAAGCTTTGAAAGGTCTTGCTGCTCGGGGAATTATATCTCAAATTCCTCCTATATATTTGGACATTTCTGTCATTGCTAGCCTTGAAAACATTGATCCATTCTTTTTAAGTGTCCTTGTGAATAGAATGAAGTTAAGAAATTGTACGATTGATAGTGGTGCCTCTAATACTATTATGCCTTTTAAGATTATGGAAAAATTGAGCCTTAAAGTTGATACAGTTCAAGGAAAATGTTGTGCAATGGATCAGAGGGAGGTACCAATTATTGGGACTATCAATGCAATGCCATATATGCTAGCAGCATATCCAAAGAAAGAGTTAAAAATGAGTGTTTTGGTGGTGGACATCCCTCCTCATTATGGGATGTTTCTATCTAGAAGGTGGAGTGCTGCCATGGGTGGAAGTTTACAGTGTGATCTATCCTGTGCCACTTTCAAGATTGATGATCAGTTTGTCAAGATTGAGCAAGAACCAAGAGTATGCCACATGATTGAGAAGTGTTTATAATGAAACTACATTTTTTGTGGATACTGATATTAATGCTTTTAGGGCAAAGATCCCTGTACTTGAGAAGGAACCTATTTTGTCACCTATCTCTATTAAGGTAAGTGTTATTTCTATGAAGGGTTATTTGTGGGCAATGTACTTTGATGGTGAAAATTGAAAGGATGGAGTAGGAGCAGGTATTTTACTTATTTCTCCTAATGGAATCACCCACAAATTTTCTTTCACATTGAATTTCTTTTGTACCAACAATATAGTACAATATGAGGCATTATTGTTAGGACTGAGGTTGGCACAAAAACATGGTATTAAGTGCTTAAGTGTTGTTGGTGATTCTAAGTTGGTGGTGTCCCAAGTCAGGTCAGTGTATGCTTCCAAGAACGAGAAGTTGAAATAATATAGGAATGTTGTGTGGGACCTGATTGAATGTTTTAATGCCATCAATATTGAATGGAAGGATAGGAGTAATAATAAGATGGCTGATTTGTTAGCCAATATTGCAATCAATCCCACTGATATTACATTTACTGGTATCTCTAAAGTTGAAGTTCAGACTAGGCCTAGTGTACCAGACAATATTGAAAATTGGCAAGTTTTTGATGATGATAATGATATCTTGAAGTTTATGAATTGTGAGGATCAGTATCATGGTCAGGAATTTGATTGTTCAGCATTAGCTGAGTCAATAGAAGGAAAAGAGGTTCTCTTTGGCAATGAAGTTATTCAGCTTAGAACTAACAAGGTGTGCAAGGGGCTTGTTGTTTTGGAGACTGTCTTTGATAACTAGGATAGAGTTCAAAAGAATATCAAAAGAGATGATCATGATGATCTAGAAGAGATAAATCTTGGAACACATGAGGCACCTAAGAAGGTATACATTAGTAGGGACATGTTTGACAATGTGAGAAAGTCTATGATTGAATTACTAAGAAAATTTAGGCATGTTTTTGCATGGTTGTATGATGAACTAAAGGTTTATAAAGAAGACTTTTTTTAGCATATTATTCCTTTGAAAGAAGATGCTAGACCTTTCAGGCAAAAACAAAAGCCTATTAATCCTACTTTGGCACCCAAGATGCAAGAAGAATTATTGAAACTGAGAGATGCTAGAATTATCAAACCTATAAGGTATTCTTCTTGGGTGTCAAACCTTGTTCTTGTGAGAAATAAAAATGAAGACATTAGGCTTTGTGTGGAATTTAGGAATTTGAACATCAGCTCATTAAAGGATAACTATTATCTGCCCAATATGGAAGCTATGTTGTAGAGAGTGATAAGATCAAAATTGATGTTTATGATGGATGGTTTCTTTGGTTACAATCAGGTAATTGTAAAAGAATTAGAACAATTCAAGACAACTTTCACAACACCTTGGGGGACATAAGTTTATGTGAGAATGCCTTTTGGTCTCACAAATGCTGGTGCTACTTTTTAGAGGGCAATGGATGTTGCCTTTGTAGTTTTTATTGATGATTTTCTTATTGTCTATCAAGATGATTTAACTACCTATTCCAAGAAGGAAGAAGACCATTGTACTCATTTAGAGAAAATTATTTTAAGGGCTTTGGAATATGGTATTTCATTAAACCCAAGGAAATGTTCTTTTGATGTCACTGAGAGTAGGTTGTTTGGCCACTTAGTTGGGAAGAAAGGAGTTAGAATTGATCCTAAAAGGGTATCAACCATTGATAAGATTCAGAGACCAAAGAATATTAAAGGAATTCATTCTTTCTTTGGTTAGATCAATTTCTTAAGGAGGTTTGTGACAAATTTTACAGAAGTTACTAGACCTATTTCTAAGATGTTGAAGAAGGGATCTACAATCAATTGGGAGGCTGAGCCTAATGAAGCTTTCAAAAATATCAAGCAAGCTATCAAAGATGCACTATTTTTTAAGGCACTTGATTATAATGTCCCAATGCGAATCTTTTCCTTTGCATCTTTTCACACTATTGTTGCAGTTTTGTTGCAGAAAAATAAGGAAGGTTATAAGCAGCCTATTGCATTCTTCAATAAATCTTTGTAGGATGCTAAATTGAAGTATAACATAAATGAGAAACAAGCATATGCACTTTTCAAGGTAGTCAAGGCTTTTAGGTGTGACTTGATGGGGGCAGTTGTGATTGCTTTTGTGCCAAGTGCAGCTATGAAGGATATTTTATCACAGCAAGAGGTGTCTGGAAGAAGATGCAGATGGATCAATAGGATCCAAGAATTCAATGTTGATATCCAAATTACTAAATTGGTTAGAGGAAAAGGATTCAAAAAATTGATGGCTCAATCCAATCTTGATGCAAATTAGATAAATCATTCTGAAATTGATTATATATGTGATATGGATGATTGTGTTTGGTATCAAGATATCATCTATTATTTGAGAAATATAATATGTCCAGCAAACATGGATGACAATAAGAGGAGGACATTGAAATTATAGGCCATCAAATATGTAATTGTGAAGTGTAAATTGTATAGAAAGAATTTAGATTGCATACTTTTTAAGTGTGTTGATGAAGATCAAGCTAACAAGTTGTTAAAGGAAATGCATGAGGGAGTTTGTGGTGGGCATTATATGGGTAAAACAACTACTCATAAAATCTTGAGAGTAGGATTTTGGTGGCCCACAATCTTCAAAGATGCAGAATAGTTGGTAAGGAGGTGTGATGCTTGTCAAAGGTTCTCTGGTAAGCTTAAATTTTTAGGTAACATGCCATTAAAACTAGTAGAAGTAGAGGCTCCTTTCCAATAATGGGGAATTGATTTCATATGGGAGATACAAAACAAGTCAAGTGGAGGACACTCATGGATCTTAGTTGCCACTGATTATTTTACAAAGTGGGTAAAGGCTATACCTACAAGAAATGCAACTAGTAAGGTGGTAACTGATTTCTTGTTGAACAACATTGTTACAAAGTTTGGTTACCCTCAGAGAATAGTAAGTGATAATGCAATGTGCTTGAGGTCTGCTAAATATAAGGACTTTTGCAAATGTCTAGGAATTCAAATTTCTAATTCCTCACCTTATCATCCACAAGGAAATGGTCAGGCAGAATCTACTAATAAGATTTTGATTAAGATCCTCAGGAGGATTCTTGAAAAGAATAAGAAGGCATGTAATCCAAAACTGCCATTGGCTGTATGGGCTGATAGGGTAACTGTGAAGAGGGTAATTGGTTGTGCACCATTTTCCCTAGTATATGGAATACATGCAAGAATGCCTCAAAATAATTTATTTGAAATGTACAAGTTTGTTCAGTTATATGATGATAATATAGATGATGAGATGTAGTTAAGAATTGAGGATCTCATCAGGCTGGATGAAATCAGAAGGGAATCAACTTCAAAGAATACCAAGTTGTAGTTGTAGGTTAAGAATTTGTATAACAAGAAGACTGCTGAAAGAAGGTTTCAACCTGGTTATTTGGTACTAATTTGGAATGCCAGACTGGAGGATAATAGAAAACATGGAAAGTTTGATCCCATCTGGCTAGGGCCATATCAAATTCATGAAAAATGGGGCCAAGATTCATATATGGTTGAAGAATTGAATGGTGAAGTTCAGGAATTGCTAGTTCATGGACAATTCTTGAAGAAATACTTCAATTGAAGGTATCTTTCTTTCCATGAATAGTAGTTAGGTTTGTATGAATTATAAATTCTATAAATAGTTTCTTGCCCCAATCTTGTTTTGTCATGGTTTGTAGGGTTTTAGACCTGTCGCTCTTTGTTGTCAGTCTTTTCCAGTGAGATGGTCTACTTTAACCAGTGATTCTAGATTCTTGTTGTGCCTGCCAGAGGCATAGATCTCTAGACAGAGCCACTATTAGCACCTTGAAAAAATTTCATGGCTCTAGCCCTTTTCTTCTGGTCTTTGTAGTTGTTTTTAGGTCTCTGGCATAAACCCTTAGTTCAAAGTTTTGAAAAACTAGTTGTTGCATATAAAAAAACCCTTTGTAATGCCCTGGCCCTATTCTATTTTAAAGTTACTTTTTTAGGCCACTTAAAAGCCTTTAAGTGCACGTGCCTTATATTTTTGGTCAACCCCCATTTAAATTCTTCCTAAGTTTTTACCCCTGGTAGCCTTTAATTTTTCATATAGTCCTTATTGCCTAATTTTTCCCTAATGCATAAGTCCCGCACTTTAATTTTTCCCTATGTTTCATCTTAATCTTTCCTGGACCCAACTCTGACACTATCACAATCCAACGACGAGTGTAAGTTCTCATAAGATTTTTTAAGAGGCTTGCAAACTTACACCAACCATTGATTCAGTTCCATGATGTAACCTTTCAATGCAGGTGGGTCCACTACCAAGTAGGCTCAGGTGGCATCTCCTCATTGGCCGAGACAAATGATGAAGTGGTAAAGTTGTTAGAGGGATCCAAGTGCAAAAGGAAAAGTTTCATGTCTGCTTACCAGATATTGCAATGTGGAAGCTTATGATTCATTGAAATGGATTATGTGGCAGGGTTGGGTCAATTTGTTAATCGCTTAAAGATCTGGTGGTTGCCGCATAATCACAAGGAATATTCTTCCCCTTCACAATCATGTGACAGCCATTGATTTGGAATCTAATGTAAAGGCTATCAGTGGGTCCATTACCAGGTCATCACTGTTGGCAGTCTCTTATTAGTTGGCCTATGTTGTGACTGGGCAGTTGTTAGTGGGACCTGAGTTTCTGACATGCCAAAGGGTCCTAACACTTGTAGTGCATCAATGGTCGGTGCATGATCTGAAGGGTTTTTTCTAACACATGAGATTATCAGATGACTGTTGATTTCATATCCTATCAGAGGATCTACAGAGCAGAGGTAAAAGGTTAATCTAACGGTTGTATTAAGTTCTAATAGAATCTTTATGCTCCATATGAACTTAAGATAGCCATTGATTTCATTAAAGGTAGGCCTAGGTTTTGGTCTAATGTCTTAGTGGTTCTAATAAAGTGTTTAGTGGCCTTACAAATTTTTGAGGCTTCGCTCATTCGTTAAGTAAGGTGGTAATGTTCCAAAAGGTTTAGCGACTTAGCGAACAATCATTTTCATAATAGATAAATAATTTGGTGAAGGCATAAAGTATTATGCAACTTGGAGGTATCCTTCAATCACCAATTTGCTAAGTTTAAATAGGCTCCTATTAAGTGATAAATCATAAAGACCACAAAAATGAGGGATCTGACGGTCATGACTTAAAGTTGATCAAGTTTTAAATTTAGATGGTCGATTTGCTACTAGTGCTATGGAACTAGCTGTTTAATTTCAAATTCAAATTTATGAGGGTTTCTTGTGACCAGAAGGACTAAAATTCAATGCAAAAGTGACTGGAGCTAGTAAGAGATGATTTGTTTTCCATTACAGTGTGGTCTAGGGTGTGCCATGATCGTTTGCAGGGGTTTGTACTATGTTTTTTGTGCTCGAGGCATGTTGTAGGTGGCCAAAAGGGTTGACAAATTTAGAATTCCATGATTTGCAATACTTTCTTAGAGATCTATCATAAGTGCAAATCTTTCTCAAGCATGCTCGACTAGTTTTCATCCCTTGCATTTATTTTTTTGACTGTTTCAGTTGGTTAGTGGGTGAAACCCTAACCCTAGTCACCCGAAGCTTGATGCATCCTCTTTGAGGATTCCAAGGTGACTATAGGTATAAGTGGTAGTATTTTTTATTTGGTAAGTGTTCCAAAACTTTCTTTTTGGTCCCTGGTTGTTGTTGATGGTATTATACTAAACAAGAAGAGCTTGGATTTTGTGTCTGGTTCCTAGCATCTATTTTCTTGGTAATGTATTGATTCTAAGAGTCAATGATAATACACTTGAATTCCTGTCTCAAAATTTTGATTGTCTTCTTGTTCTGATTGTGCATTCATATATGTTAAGGTCAGAAACTGGATTATCATATGGTAAATGAAGATTATTGTGAGGTCGGCTTGGAGTTCCTAACAAAGTTAGGATTAAATCCTTTAGGATGATCTCAATGAGTTCATTTGTTAGATTGGAATTTGATGATCATGTTTGGGAGTGAGAGGGGTAATAGGAAAAGCACTTAATCTAAGTTCATGTGTATTTGAGTTAAGGTTTTAGGTTGATATATGTTATTAAGTGACACTTTACCCTAGGATAAGGCACCGATCTTTTCTTTGGAAGTAGTCCATCATCATCAATCACACACACACATTTAAATGATAAAATATTTCAATCAATTAGTAAGGGGTATAGTTTTATATTGTTTTGAGACTCCTTTGGAGAAGTGAGTCAAGGGTACACCCACCTAAGCATTAAGGCTCAAAGTGTAGGAGGATCTCATTGTTGATCCTTGTTAATTGGCCCTCTTCCTTGTAGACTTTGGAGTGGTGATAGAGTCAAAGTATTATTAAAGTTATCCATCAAAGTATAAATCTACAAGTTGAAGATCAAAGGGAAGAACCAACACATAGCCTTTAAGTAGGTCTAATAAGCCAAATGACACTCTTGGCAATAGTTGTTAAGCAACTTTGCAAAGTCGCTCAAGCAACTTTTGCAACATTTTGAAAAGTTTCTCAAAACGAGGCTAAGGTGGTTGTAACCACTCTTGCTTGGTATATGAGCATGAGAATGATGGATTTTGAAGACTAATGAAGTTTTGGATTGATTTCAATAATTTAGACTTTCCTATATGGATGTAATGTTCTAGATCTTACTATTTGCAGGCTTTCATTATGTTTTGTATAGCTTGTACAGATTGGAAAGGGTGAATAGGACCAATGATAGTTTAGAGTAGTGTCTAATATCCATTATGAATTGATTTTATTTTTTTTATAGATTATTGGAATCAAGTTTGATAGGCATTTCAAGCTACTGGTCTGTAAAAGTGATTTATAGAGCTTCCATGCTTGAAATGGCTGAAACGATAGGGAATGGAAGGTTAGAGTCTATATATATGGTTCATGTTTTCATTTTTTTTGTGGCACCAAAATTTCATGGTTAGATTGGAAGCCCTATGGCTAATTGTTGAAGATAGGTGAGCTAGGACAGGGTATAGAAGGAGTTGGCACACACACCCATGACCTTGAGGAAAGAACTTAGAGTCATTTGTGAAAATCCTGAAGAGTCCCCTTGAAGATTCAAGAGGTTAGAGGAACTGTTTCAAAGTTTGGAGACCAAATTGATGGTCATTTGTGTAGACAGGTCTAGAGGCCTAATTAATAGGCTTAAAAGTTGGGTCTGTTAGTAATTTGTGTTGTGGGTGCAACTAGAAGCCACAAATTAGGATTTGGAAAGGATTAGTTGATACATTGACAATTTTCAAGGTCTTCTATGAGGTTATTTGGGTATTTTGGAAGCATAGGCCCATAATCAGTCAAAATAGACCTACTAGGAATTGAGCCAATTAGGCCGCCTATTGAATTTCATACTAAAAGACCTAAGGAAGTAACCAAAAGTGTGGGGAAGGGTTCCTAATGACTCTTGAAGTATAATGTACTTAGTAAAGATTGATACTGATGTGTGAGAAGATCCTAAGAAAGGGTTTGGGGTTCTATAGGGGAGTTCTAGTGAAGAAGCTTAGTGATTTGAAGGCCTAAATTGGTCTTGGAAGTTGTGAATCTTCTAAGTATCAACTATACCTTGGAGGAGAAGTTGATAGATAGGATCTTGGGAATCTACATTGAGGAAGATAACACAAGGACTAACCATTGGATGGTTAGAAGAGGTTAGAAGCTTAGGGAAAAGACTAGAACCTAAATCGTCTGCATCAGAGTGGTATCAGATTGGGAATTTCTTAAAGGTTGTGTATGTTTGAAGGGGAGGAGAGTCAAGAGGTTGATAGCATGCCTCCAGAGGCAATGAGTAGAGGTTCCATAGTGCACTTGGTCCAAGAGTTTTTGACAAAGGCCAACTTGACAGAATCAAAAGAGAAGAGAATCATTGATTGGGATGATGAGAGTGAAGATGAAAATGAAAGTCAAATAGGGGAGACATATAGAAAAGGGAAAGAAATAGTTGATGACAAAGATGAGGTTTTCTTGGATGCATTCAAATCCATCAACAAGGATAGCATGGAACACATACCTTACTATAGTGGAATTTTTAATGGTGAGGAGTTGTTGGATTGGTTCGAGTCCATTGATAACCAATTTGATTACAAAGAAGTGGTAGAGGAGAAGAGAGTCAGCTATGCCAAAGCTAGGCTCAAAGGATCTGCATTGGTGTGGTAGAACATGATGGATGATGATAGGATAGCTAATGGTAAGAACAAGATAGTTGCATGGGAAAGGATAAAAATTATGTTGAGGGCACAATTCTTGCCTACTGATTATGAAATACAAATATATCAAAGGCTGAAAAATCTAAGACAAAGGGAGTTATTAGTCAACACCTACACTGAGGAGTTCAATAAGCTATGTCTAAGAGAAAGAAGGTAGGAAGAAGAGGTAGAGAAGGTAGCAAGGTACCTCAATGGATTAAGAAAAAGGATCCAATATGAAATCATCATGTTGGCTCCTGATAACATGCACAAATGCCTTCAATTGGCCTTAAGGGTAGAGGAGAAAGCTAGGAGGAAGAATGATAGTGACCTCAAATCAAGAGGTAGGGATAACAACAATAATAGAGGATTTAGGGGTAGGAACACTTTTGGTAGAGGACAAAGCCAAAGTAGGATGGAAGAGACACCATCTAATGATATCAATGGAAGCAATCAATATAGGGGTTCATTCCAAAGAGGATGATATAGAGGAAGAGGACCACCAAGAGGTAGGTTTCAGTCACAAGAGAGGACCAATTTAGTCTTCACTGGTAGATCTACTATAATTGCAATCAAGTGGGGCATACCATGGGTATATGTCCTTCAAAAGGTTCTTCATCATAAATGGGAGAGAGGAGGAATCAGTGGGTACAAGAAGAGGACACCCAAAGTGTCACTTCAGCTATCTCCAAGGGAGGGCTAGTATTGGATGGAGAGAATCTAATATTGAGAAGGACATTTTTGAAGCTTCCTAACACCATGGAGCCACCTCAAAGAAAGAGCCTATCCAAAACTACTTGTAGATCAAAAGGTAAGATATGTAAGGTGATAGTGGACTCTAGATCCACTGAGAACATAGTGTCCAAAGAGGTGGTTGATAAGATAAAGCTTAGGAGGATACCTCATACCACTCCCTATAAGGTATCATGGCTCAATAAGGTATAGAAGATAGTTGTTGATGAAAAAACTATGGTTGAGTTTGAGATTGGAGACTATAAGGACAAGGTCCTATGTGACATATTGCCCATGGATGCATGTCACCTCCTTCTAGGACTCCCATGGAAATATTATGTGAAGGCCATACATGATGGTGAGATGAATAGTTATGTGATCACCAAGCCAGGGAAATTTTTTTAAATGGATCCATTGCAGGAACCTAATGAGGAGAAGAATGTGGGAACTAGTGCTATGCTTTTGAGTGGGAAAGAGTTTCTTAAGGTTATGAAGAAGGAGAAAGAGGTCTATTGTGCAATGGTAATGAAGCCAAAAGAGGAGGCTAAGGAGAAAGTTAGTATACCCTTATAAGTACAAACATTGTTGACAAGTATCACAAGATAGTGGAAAATGGGTTGCCAAGTGCATTGCCACCAATGAGGGAAATAAGCCATCAAATAGACCTCATTATTGGAAAAAACTTTCCAAACAAAGTAGCATACAAGATGACACCAAGCCAAAAGGCAGAGATAGCCAAGAAAATTCAAGATTTGTTGGGTAAGGGGTTGATAAGGAAGAGTTTGAGCCCTTGTGTTGTACCTATTGTCATTGCACCATAGAAGGGAGGTACATAGAGGATGTGCACTGGTTCAAGGGCCATCAACAAGATTACAATTAGCTATAGATTTCCAATGCCAAGAATCAAAGACTTGTTAGACAATTTGGGAGGCTCATGTTACTTCTCCAAGGTGGATTTGAAGTCAGGCTACCATCAAATTAGAGTTAGGCCAAGTGATGAATGGAAGATAGCCTTAAAAACAAATGAAGGGATGTATGAGTGGCTTGTGATGCCCTTTGGTCTCACCAATGCCCCTACCACATTCATGAGGCTCATGAATAAACTATTGGTAGACTTCATAGGTAAGTTTGTAATAGTTTATCTTGATGACATTCTAATTTTTAGCAGGTCTAAGGAGGAGCACATGGAACATTTGGAGTAGGTCTTGAGGAGGTTGCATAAAGTGAAGTTGATGATCAATCAAGACAAGTGTGATTTCATGAAAACTAAACTAGTTTACCTTGGTTTTGTGGTTGCTAATGGCTGCATGAAGATGGATCCTGATAAATTCAAGTCAATCTTGGATTGGCCTACACCTAAATCCATAGGGCATGTTAGAAGTTTTCATGGTTTGACATCATACTATAGAAAGTTTCTGAGGAATTTTAGTCATGTGTGTGCATCTATCCTCAACACCGTTAAGGGTGGAATCAAATGTCAATTCAAATGGACTGAGACAATTGATAAAGGGTTTGAAATGTTGAATAAGTAGATTGCAGAGCTACCTACCTTGAGCTTCCCTAATTTCAACCAGTTATTTTTGGTTGAATGTGATGCTAGCAAGCTAGCCATTGGAGTAGTGCTAAGTCAAGAAGGGAACCCTCTGGTATTCTTCTCTGAGAAGTTGAATGAGGATAAACAAAAGTACTGCACCTATGATTTAGAGTTCTATGCAATAGTTCAAGCTCTTAAAAAGTGGAGACATTATCTCCTACCGAGGGAATTTGTCATCTATACAGACAAGCATGCTCTTAGCTTCTTTAATGGACAAGACAAGTTGAACCAAAGACATATTAAATGGGTTGAATCCTTGCAAGCCTACACCTTAGTGATCAAGCACAAGAAGGGAGTTAGTAATAAGGTTGTTGATGCTCTTAGTAGAAGAGTGTCAACTATTTATGAAATTTGGTTGCAAAGTGTGAGTATGGAAGATTTGTAAGATCACTACAAGGAGGACAAAGACTTCAAGGATGCCTATGAGGCATGTGAAAGGTTTAGGTAGGGATTCATGGTAGAATTCAATGATTATATTGTAGGAGGGACTGTTATTCAAGGGACACCTCATGTGTATACCTCAATGCTCAATGAGGGAGAACATACTGAATGAGAAGCACCAAGGAAGTTTGGGAGGCCACTTTGGAGTGGATAAAACACTAGAGAAGGTGAATAGGAATCAGGGATTTTTTTAGTGGCAAATATGTCACAATCGGGTGATAGAAATTGGTGAATAAAACAATCAAATACAAGTCAGATCATTCACCCAAATTTTATAAAATGGTCATATAGTGGTCAGAATGTTCACCACTATTATTACATAATTTTAGTTTGGTAGTCAGGTTCTTCACCCATATTTCTCTTTACTATTTACTCTTATTTTCCATGGATTAAATTGAGTGTCTCTTTCGAGGATCATCATTCACCAAATTCCCATTTTCCTATGTGAAATTTTTATTTGTCCTAGGACCCAATTCACCATGCATCACATGCAATGGGGTCCCAAGTTCCTACCCTATTCACCCACTCAATTACTTGAAATTATGCAGGGTTTGCCAAATATTAGTTCTTATCATATGTAACGGTCGGCCCATTCACCAAAATGGATGATGTCGATTATGAGGCAAAATCTAATGGCTGATATGAAAATGGTTTATTTGTAGTTGTCTATTTAAGATATATGAGTTTCATTATTGAAACATGCCAGAAAGAAGGAGCCTTCGAGAGATTTTCATTTAGTACTTAGTAGCATAATAATTCAATTGATTCTGAGCTTAGAGATCACAATTGCGATTGGTAGTGAACTGGAATGACTACGACTATGAGTTCGTATTATTTTATTGTAGCCTTAATTTGATGGAGATGTCACAGTCAAATTTAAACAAGAAGAGGACTAATGAAGGTGGAGATATCCAAGAGAGGCCAATGAAATGCAAAAATATATCTTCATACTTTGGCAGGGGTAGACGCAACAGTGTTGGTCAAAGTGAGGAAGGTACATCATTAGAGGAACCTGCACAATCTCAACCTACACAGGACTCTATTCAACAAATTGGGGAGCCTAATAAATCTGGTGACGAAGTTGCAGAACCTGATATCTCTAATGAAGATGACCTTGATGAAGAATATCCAATAAATAACCAATACCAGGATGAATCAATCGACTTCGGTGATGACGATGGTGCAATTAACAGTAACACTAAAGGGAGAGGAAAATGGAAAGAAAAAACTGATCGTCAATGGGAGATGGCTAGGAGATTTAAATTTGATTGGGTAGAAAAGTATCCATTCATTGAGCCTGTGGACAATCCAATTGTAGGTGAGCCACCAGTAGAATGCAGATGTATGATTTGTAGTTAGAAGTATAAAAAGGAAAAGTGGTTGTAGCTTAAACTAGAGACCATAGAGAAACATGTTGGTAAGATTTATGAAACCTCAACTGTAAATGGAAGGGAAATAAAAGTGGTAAGATATAAAACAAAGGAGCAATGTCAACATAAAAGGAATGCTGAGGAATATTATTTGTTTGGAAATTTAAGATGGAGCCTGGTGAAGTTCAAGGTTCTATTAATGCTATTTTTGCAAAAGCAAGTGAAGTAGAAGAATGTGGAAAAGATGTTCAATTAAGTAATGTTTTCCATATTTTGAGCAAAGGGTGTCCAATGATAGACTATCCAGAAATGAGTGGTTTGTTACACTTTCTGAAAATTCCTAACTATCCTTTCAGTCATTGGTCAATAAATAGTGGATGGGAATGGGCAAGTTGTATTGTGCAGGTTGAAATAGAGGATGTAAAGAAAAATAAAAGAGTCAACCTTTATTGCATTGTCCTTAGACAAAGTTACAGCAATAGATAATACATCATGGGTATGCATGCATGTTTATACTATACAAAATAATGTCTGCCAACCACATCTACTAACTGTTGCTAAATTGAGAGACAATGCAACAACAGAAACTTTATTTCAGTTAGTAAAGAGCCATTTAATTGAATATGGAGCTATGGATGAATTGACAATAGTGAAGAAGTTGATCTGCATTGGAGCGGATGGAGCTTCAGTAATGCAAGGTCAAAGGAATGGTCTTTGCACAAACATGCAGGCTTCTTATTCACCATATTTTGTTGGCATTCACTGTATGGCCCACAAGATGAATCTTGCTTTTAGAGTTGTGAGGAAGTTTCCTTCAGTAAACAAGGTTGAAGATTTAGTAAGAGAGTTGTACGCATATTTTTGTCGAAGTTCCAAATGTTTTAGGGAATTTCAGCACTTTGCTAATGGAATTACTAATGGAAACAAGCTTCTTAAAGATGTTGATACCAAATGGATCTCTTTGGACGGACCAGCACATCAAGTATTTTCTAAATATCAATCTTTGATTGGACTAATGTACGAAAATTGGGACAATGCAGAAAATCAAAGATGTGGTGACCTACTTCGAAGGTTGAGAAATTTAGAGACACTTTTGACTTTGGCATCTCTTCTTCCCATGCTAGAAGAAATGATGTTAATTATGAAAAAAGCCCAGCAAAGAGCCATGTATATTGCAGAATATGCTCACTTGCGTAAAATGTCATGCCAAGCCCTCGATAGTCTCTATCATACTGACCTAAATTTATCTGACGATACATTTAATCACTAGCAAAAACTAATAGATTTGGATGATCCTAATAATTATTTAAAGATCATTAAAAATGGAGATTTATGTGTTTGTGTAAGGGGATTTTAGATACCAATGTACTACAGTGCCCCAAAGAAGCGAGCTACAAGAGTTACAAGGGAAGAGTTTACCAAGATTGTCGAGTCTATAATAGCTAATGCAAGGGACATAGCCTATAGAGTTTCCTTTGAAATAAGATCACGATTCCCATATGATCAACTACTTGAGGCCATGGAAATTGTGTTTCCTCAATATTGGTCCTTCAACTCTAAGGAAGATTATCATAAAAGGTTGTTGACTTTGATAAAGGAATTTTGCAAATCTGTAGAATTCAATGGAGTGACTATCAAAGGAATATTAGATGAGGGTCTTCTTAGATAGAAATCAGGCACCTTTTCAAGGACTATGAAGCATCAATATCAATTAATGCATAACCCACATGAAGAGGGCTTGGCAACAAAGCTTTGGATAGAACTAAAATAGAGCACAATGTTGCATGAAGAAATTTCAGAGTACTTCAAGCTTGCTGATCTATGTCAAACCATGATATTGGGTTCAGTGGAGGATGAAAGAGTTTTTAGTGCTTTGGGCTTCCTAAAATCAAAGCTAAGAAACAAACTAGACAATAATTGGAATCATGCTTGAGGGTATACACATCTAGGTATGATGTCAATACTTTTCCTTATCAAAAAGCAATGGAAATTTGGAAGAAAAGATGCAAAAGAAGAGGGGTGGGCAACACCATTAACCAATCTCCTACAGAAACTCCAAGTGGGACAAGTACAGTTGGCAGTGGCACTAGTGATGGGATTGGGAGTCATAGAAGCGGAGGTTAGAGTGAACTTGAAGAAGACATAAATGAAAATGAAGAGAACAATGAAGCAACTGCAATACTAGAATTGGATGATGATGATGACACAGAGATGAATTGGAAAATTTAGGAAATTTCTATTAAATTAGCAGTGGCAACCAATAGGTATTTTTTGATGGTCTTGTCATGTTAGAGAATCAACGGTGGTCGCTAAAGTGCAAGGGAGTTGCCAAAGATATGCAAAATCATGTCGACCGTTGATTCTTCTTTACGGTGTAGGGTTTCAAACTGTGGGCCATGGTGACATGTATGCACAAATGGCACTCCCCTATTGGCCAAAGGAAATAAAGAGATGGAGTGTGGTCAGTGGGTCTTGGGCTAGATATTTTGATCAATAGTCAGTGTGTGATCGCATGGAATATTCTCTCCCCATGCGATCATGCACCCACCATCTGATTAGATGCTGTTGGTTTGTCTGCAATGGGACCACGTGATGATTCATCATCGAGGTGTTAGGTTGTGACTGGCTAAGCTGGTAAAATGTTCAGTTGTCACACGATCGCATGTTAGAAATTTTTGACATGCAACCAAGTGACCGGTTACTTCTTGTGTTGGGTCCATTGGAGGGGAGGACAGTGGTCCCACTGGTGGTTATGTAGCATCCTGTGGGTGGCTGTCACATGATCGCATGTTAGAGTTTTCTGACATGAAATCATGCGACTGGTTGACACCTATTCCTTAGCCCGGTGGTAGATGGTGATGCAACATTTTCTGATTGGTCGATGTGGTGGAGACATGGAAATTATCGATGGGGCCGTGGTCAGAGGGGCTTGCAGGTTGGCCAACATGTTTCAAGATTTATGACTAGCGTGACAGTTTGTCACATGTTCGCATGAACCAATTTCATGCTTTGTGATCATGTGACAAACCCTATGTTTTGGCAGTGGCGGTCATACGGCAAGGTAGAAGGGTGACGTGGAGGTATGTCACATGTTCACATAGCCCATTTCTTGGCTATGCGATCATGCAACAATTTTTCAAGCCTTAACTCTAAGATGAGATGACGTTTTACTTTTCATTCAAGCCTTAACTCTAACCAATTATTCTATCGAGGTAATGAATAGATTACATGTATCCATCAGTACATTGCTTTAATTCTATAATTATTTCAAATTTCAAATTGATATGATAATAAATATACTTAGTACATTGCTTTAATTATACACATCACCTATGGTAAATGGTAATATACTCAGTACATTACTTAAAACTTTACTTTATTTCTATCTAATAAATGCCAAATTAAGAATGATAATTTTCGGGCATATTACTAGTCCTTATAACATTTACTGAAAACTATCGGCGGAAACATGACACATGTCATGTTTCCACTGATAGTTTTTAGTAAATGTTATAAAGACCAGCAATATGCCTAAAATTCATCTTTGGCCATTGATACATATTAAATCCAACAGACGTTTGTCGTTTGAGTCTGACATCATTATCATAGTCATGGGTGATGGGACTGGGACTATGGGACCCGATGCAACGTGTCAGTATTCAAATTTCCAATAACAAATAAATTAATTCAACTATTTGGAAAATAATTTCACCATTTTTTTATAAAAATGGTATCGGTTATTAAAATATTCGCCAACCAATACCCATATTTCAAAACATAATTCACCATCAATATTAATAAATTTATTTTTAAAAAAAAAATTTATCGCCATTTTTTTATAAAAATTGTGTAAACTATTAAAAAATTCGCCACCAAATATCCATAGATTGACACATAATTCGCCAACACTATTAAATTTTTTTCACCCAAATCACATGTGATTCACCACAATTTTATACTTTTCAGGAGGGGGGGTTCCTTAAAGTTATCCCTGATAGGAATTAGTATTGGCCTAATTTACAATTAGATGTTAGGAATTTTGTGGAATAATGACAAGTCTTTTAGAGGGATAAATGATAGAGCAACAATAGTGGAATGTACCAACCTTTATCCATACCTCAAAGGCCTTGGGAGTGCTTGAGTATGGACTTTGTTTTGGGGTTTCTAAAGACACCTAGAGAATATGACAGTGTATTTTTTGTGGTAGACCATTTTAGAAAGATGGCACACTTCATACCATGCAAACAAACCAATGATGGTTCACAAATTGCAGGACTATTTTTTAGGGACATTGTTAGGATCCATGGATTTCCATTAAAAATTGTAAGTGATAGGGACAACAAGTTTATGGGCCACTTTTGGATGACCCTACGAAAGATTCTAGGTACAAATCTATCATTCTCTTCAGCCTACCATCCACAATCAAATGACCAAAAAAATGTGGTGAATAGGTCACTAGGAAATTTGCTAAGATGCTCGACCAAGCAGCATGGACAGTCATGGGATCACATCATTAGGCATGAATAATTTTCCTATAATGACTCCATTAATAGGAGTACAGGTAAAAGCCCCTCTGAGATAGTCTATGGGATTCATCCTAGGAGAATTCTAGAGTTAAGAGATCTCAATTTGTAGAATAAGAGGAGTGCTCAAGGTGAGACATTTGTAGAACAAATGAAGGAGTTGCATGAGTAGGTCAAAAGGACCTTGCAAAAATAGGGAGAGAAGTACAAAGATGAGGCATATCAGTCTAGAAGGGATTTGTAATTAAAAGTAGGGGTTCTAGTAATTTCCTATCTTAGGAAGGAGAGATTACCCAAGGGTCAACCTACAAAGTTTCTTATGAAGAAGATAGGACCCTTGAAGATTTTGCACAAGTATGTAAATAATGCTTATGAAGTGTAATTTCCTCCTAATTTGGGCATTTCACCCATCTTCAATTTTTTTGATTTGTATCCCTATAAGGGACTAGATGTTGACATAGGTCCAACTATTCTTTCAGATTTCGGAGATGATGATTGGGTTAAGAATTTTCCAAGCCTAATCCCACTGAAGTTGGGGAGTATCTTGGATACTAAGGTAATAAAAAAGACAAGGAAAGGTACCAATAGGGAGTATCTTGTTACATGGCAGGGGTTACCTGATGCTGAAGTTATATGGATCTTAGAGCTAGACATCTTGAAGCATGGAGTCACCATTGCAGACCTCCTAACTCAAGGGACTTTAGTTCTTTGTCCCAGGGGAGTATGGTGCAAGGCACATACCACCTACCTTGATGAGTTAGTGAGGGTTTAGGCTTGTCTTAGGATTTTTTTGTGAGTTGTTAAATAAGGTCCATTTGATTGGAACCATGTTTGTGATTGTAAGAGCTAAATGAGCTGAAGGAGAGTTAGTGATCCATTTGGTCTAAATGGCCTAAATAGTCTTAAATAAATAGGTTTGGTTAGGAATGGTCTAAATAAGGTCTTAAAATTTTTAATCTATTTATTTAGGACTTAGGAGTCATTCCTAGCCTTTGAGTAGGTCTAATAAGACAAATGGCACTCTTGGAAAAAGTTGTCAAGCAACTTTTCCAACTTTTTAAAAAGTTTCTCAAAAGGAGGTTAAGGTGGTTGTAACCACTCATGCTTGATATATGAACATGAGAATGATGGATTTCAAAGAGTAATGAATTTTTGGATTAATTTCAATAATTTAGACTTTCCTGTACAGATGTAATGTTCTAGATCTTACTATTTGTAGGCTTTCTTTATGCTTTGTACAACCTTTACGGATTGGTAAGGGTGAAAAAGACCCATGATAGTTTAGAGTAGTGTCTAATCTCCATTATGCATTGATTTTTTTTTTTATAGATTAGTGGAATCAAGTTTGACAATCATTTCAAGCTACTGGCCTGTAAAAGCCATTTACAGAGCCTCCATGCTTGAAATGGCTCTAACCTAGACATCCACTAGTGGAAATGGCTGAAACAATAAGAGATGGAAGGTTAGAGTCTGTATATATGGTTGATGTTTTCATTTTTGTTGTGGAAGAAAAATTTCATGGTTAGATTGGAAGCCCTATGGTTGACTGTTGAAGACAGCTAAGCCAGGACAGTGTATAGAAGGAGTTGGTACACTCACCTATGACCTTGAGCAAAGAACTTAGAGGCATTTTTTAAAATCTTGAAGAGTCCCCTAGAAGATTCAATAGGTTAGGGTAAGTGGTTTGAAGTTTGGAGACCAATTTTATGGTCATTTGTGCAGGCAGGTCCAAAGGCCTAATTAATAGGCTTAAAACTAGGGCCTGCTAGTAATTGGTGTCGTGGGTGCAACCAGAAGTGACAAATTAGGATTTGGAAAGGGTTAGTGGGTAAATTTAATATTTTCAAGGTCTTCTATGATTTTATTTGGGTATTTTTGAAGGATAGTCCTAAAATCAGTCAAAATATACCTACTAGGAATTGAGCCAATTAGGCCTCCTAGTGAATTTGGTACTAAAAGACCTAAGAAAGTAACCAGAAGTGTGGGGAAGGGCTCCTAATGACTCTTGGAGTATAATGACATTATTCAAGAGTGATAGTGATGTATGAGAAGATCCTAAGAAAGGGTTTTGGGTTCTATAGGGGAGTTCTAGTGAAGAAGCCTAGTGATTTGAAGTCCTAAATTGGTCTTGGAAGTTGTGAATCTTCTAAGTATCGACTATACCTTGGAGGAGAAGTTGATAGAGAGGATCTTGGGAATCCACATTCAGGAAGATAACACAAGGACTAAACATTGGATGGTTAGAAGAGGTTAGAAGCTTAGCAGGGATAACTTTAAGAAACCCCCTTTTTGGAAAATTTGTAAAACCCTAGCGAATCATACATTATTTTAGGGGGGAATTTTTTTAATGCAGGCAAAAAAATTTTCAAATCCATGATTTTTCATAGTTTTTATTGGCAATTTTTTCCCTGCCGAATGAAAATTTCATAAATTGCTAGTGAATAATTTTCTCCTGAAGTAAAAAATTATAATATATGAGGCAAATAATTTTCTTTTGAAGTAAAAAATTATAATATTTGAGGTGAATAATTTTCTTATGAAGTAAAAAATTATAATATATGAGGAGAATGATATTCTTTTGAAGGGTAAAAAAATTATTGTATTGGTGAATTTTATGTAACATTTGAAAATTTATTTATTTTATTGGCTAATCATTCATTAATTATGGTAAAAAAATATTTTATTGGTGATTTCCAAGATCAATGGCTAAAGTTTAATTTCAGCCCCAATTTCTTGAAGGAAATAGAGTTGTTGAGGAAGTCACTGGAATGTTGACACGTATCAAATAAGGGTAACTTGTTTGTAGACTACAATGTACATGTGTTGGTATTGATAATCACAGTTCTATTACTATAGTGCAACTTGTAACCTCTTAATTTGGTAAGAAATAAATGCCTTGTTAGTGACAAGCGACATTCTTTAGCTATCACACAACACTTCCAAATTTGTACAGATGATCTAACCACTTTCTGATAGTTCTACATAAATGGGAAAGATTTATTTCTAGATATGAAAGATTAAGTACACAATTTTAATTTCTCACATGCATACATTTAGGGGAAGATTCACATGAAATATTTATAGGCATATTAAGGAAAATGAATTTAATACCATTAAAGAAAGAATAATTTATTGCTAACTAACGATCAAGGATTCAAGGGCTATTTATAGATGATCTAGCTTCATTATTCATCGATTCATCTTTGATAGATAATTTGTTTGTTTAGGGTCTACACTCTGCACTCTGCAAATAATTTGTTTTTACATTTTTTGAAGTTTTACTATTTTAGATGGACACTCCAATTAGGCTAAGATGCACATCTGAGGAGGCCCATAATGCCTTTCTAGGTTCCTTTTCTGATGAAACTTTTGAATCTATTTGTAAGGAGGGTGGGCCTCTGGTAATAGAGGCTGTGAAAATGGTGCGGGGCCAAGAGTTTCTAAACAATGAAGATAGGCACTGAGTCAACATGGATATTATGTCCCATTTTTTGGCATCTCTTCTTGATCTCGAAGGAGAGAAGGTGGACATGTTAATGTTGCTAAGGAGGGTTTTTAAAGAAGAATACCTGGGTGATAATGTTAATGTTGTCATGTTCATAGAAATAGTGGTGGGGATACCTTGGGAAAGTGAAATACCCAAGCTTTTCCTCCCAGGCCAGAATGTGGCCATGCAACCTTTTCTATTGGGCCTGACTGCTAGGTAGTTGAAGTGCCATAGGAAATGGGTATTGATTGCCAAGGATTTTCTTCGTAAGTGGTTTATGCTTGACAAAGAGGAGGCTCAGGCCGGGCAATACGGGTGGCTTGATGAATTCTCCCTGTTAATCCTCTCTACAAAATTCTACTTAGATGGAGCTGAAGGGCAAAATCACTAGTGGATTACTAGTGGTTTTTTTTTCTTATAAAAACATACCTCATTTTTTGGGTTTTTTTTGTTTATAATATAATAGAAGGTTTCTCTTTGTAGTATTGTATTGGAAGTGGACAATGTAATTATAATTTTATGAAAAAGTACAATGAAAATTTTGCAAGCTTTAGCTCATTTCAATTTGTGTTTTATGGGTACAAAAAATGGTTTTTAGACTTCTATGTCATTGTGATTGCAATATTTTAATTAGTTTCTTTATCTATGTATTTGACATGTATGATTTAACTTGTAAGTATGTTTCAATAGAAATATGGAAATGTTCAAACGATGCGGATGGTATTTCCATTTTTAAATCTGAATATTTAAAATGTATCACAGTTGTACAATATAGACAGTTGTAGTTAATATGAAAGATTTATAAAAGTTTAAAGGACAAATGAATTAATAAGGTTAGAGAAAGAATATTTGGTTTTCTAATTATAATGTATCAGAATTATATGTGATTATAATTATCAACATTAAAGTTATAATCAATAAAAAATATCATTTTAACATTAAGTATACTATATAATCAATTTGAAGGATAAATGAATTAATAAGGTTAGAGAAAGAATTTATCATTTTCTAATTATAAGGTATGATAATTATATGAGATTATAATTATCAATGTTAAAGTTATAATCAATAAAAAATATCATTTTAACATTAAGTACATACTATATAATCAATTTGAAGGACAAATGAATTAATAAGGTTAGAGAAAGAATTTATGGTTTTCTAATTAAAAGGTATGAGAATTAGATGAGATTATAATTATCAATGTTAAAGTTATAATCAATAAAAAATATCATTTTAACTTTAAGTATACTATATAATCATTAAAAAATATTACTTTAACTGATAACTCATGTTTGGGAGACCTAGCGAGTCAGCGACCACAAAAATAAGAAATCTCATAATCTCTAAACACTAACTTAAGTAATATTATTAAAAAAATAGTGCATTTAGAATTGTTAATATTCAATTAAATAACTTTAAATTTTAAATGTTATTAACTTATTATCCATTATTAATTAATATCTATAAAGGAAATAATAAAAGTATAACATTTAACAATTTCTGTTGGAAATAACTACCGTTGGATGAGCACAGATCGATGGTGTACAATGGACTTCAGGATGAAAGGGAAAAGTAACCCCATCTTTTCAAACCTATTCTAGAATCATGACATGTGTGAATAAACATGTTCCACTCGTAGTCTCGCACGATGAGTTAATGGGACCCACGAGGCCACCACACTGGCTAACAATGACATAATGATCGGTGGATGATTTTAGATCAAGGACCAAGCTAATATTTAGGGATGAAAGGGAAAAGAAACTCCATCTTTTCAAACCTGTTATGGAATCATGACATGTGTCACTAAACACATTCCACTCATAGTCTCACACGGTGAGTTAATGGGACCCACGGGGCCACCACACTAGCTAACAATGACATAATGAATGTTGGATGATTATAGATCAATGACCAAAGTTGTATATCGGGTCAAAAGGAAAAACAAACCCCATCTTTTCAACCCCATTCCCGAATCATGACACGTGTCACTAAACAAATTCCACTCGCAGTCTTACATGGCTTACCAACAATGTCATTTGATGATGGTGTGACATGTCTAACTCATGAGGTGACTCACCCATTTCATGAAAAGGTAAGTTAATGGGACCCATGGTACCACCACACCAGATAGTGACTAACATTGCATTGACATTATGACCATTGGATGGTTGTAGATCAACTATTGAAGCTGTATTTCATGGCAAAAGGGAAAATAAATATAGTTTCTTTGCAAACCCATTCCAGATTCATGATGCATGTCCACTCACATGGTCAGTGACAAGTGTGACGACTGTAGATTGTTCACTTTTTGAGCTTTATGTTTCCAGTCTAATTTTTCATTTATAAACTGTATAAGTTATTAAGTAGTCTGCAGTATACATTTCTAGGTTGAGGATTGAGGTCCAAGGAAAGAAACAAAGTCTCTCAATTCTTGAGTCTCTTCCCAGTCATAGTCTGTAAAAATCAAAACTAAGGGTAATGGGTAACTACTAAAATCCTGAACACCTATGTCCCGCATTTTAAATTTTTCAAATCTCTTGATTTACAAGTTATATTTATATTATAGAAAAAACATTATCCTTTTACTTGTTAGGGATTAATTTTGAATAACCCCTGTAAATTGTAGGCTTGTAGCTGTGTATAAATATTTGAATTTTCCTATGAGGAAATAGTGATACTAGTTTAGGTTGCCACTTACCAGCTTACCATGATGGGAAAAAAAATATCAAGAATAAGACTATGAGTAAAAAGCCAAGTCACATAATAGAATTCCACAATATCCTTAAAACACCAGGTTTCACTGATTTATTCCATGATATTTATGATCCTGTTATTCATGGAAATAAGGGAATAATGGAAATTAGATTTGCAATTGAAAACAAGTGGAATGATCCAAATAAGCATTCAAAATTTTCTTCATTTAACCCGAAGGTAAATGCAATGGAAAATAAAATTGCATTGTGGAATGTTGGGTCGATACTCATGGTGTTACCTCAAGCATTCTCTTGCCCAAAAATTGTCACGGTCTGCAGCAAAAATTATGATGAAAATAGAAAAGAAATTGATAATAAAAATACTCAGAAGGAAATTTTGTCCATAACCGAGAGTGAATTTACTAGTTTGTTGAACCTAGGGTTTGAACAACAAAACTCAAACGTGCAAATTGACTTGAGAAAGTTGGCAGAGGATTATGAAAAAATAGATGCAACACAGAGAGATTCTTATATCAGAGGAATAGAAAATGGTTCTAGCCTTAGTGTAGATCATATTCCTCCTTATGATTATGAAAATTGTGTGCCATGATGGGTTCAGGACAGTATTTCCTTGCTAGCATTTTTTTGGGGATTGGATAGTAACAAAGAAGTGGGTGCCAGTATTCTTGAAATTATTTTTCATATTCATTTTGAAAAAGAACTAGTAAAATATTTTTTTATTGAGCACATTTTTTATTGTAGGAAAGAACAATTACCAATTATTAAAATAGGTTCACATAAGACATTTAGATTCACAACCTACTTGTGCTATCTTATCTTAGCAAAACATCATGCAATATTTTAGACAAACAAGCTTTGTAGTCAAGGCCAAAATCCAATATATGATTGGACACCTTAGATAAGGATGACTGATAACAGAAGGAACTACAACAATTTTGGAGACTTCTTTTTGGCACCAATGTATGATAAAATTACAAGCACTCCAATGCCTAGATTTCCTATTACATGTAGAGATTTAATTCAACTTGGAAGTAAAATAAAATTGGTTGACTGGTACTTCATGGAAGACTACATAGTATTAAGGTTTTATGGTTTAGTGGTAGAACCCTACAAACTTCCAATACATGTCATAGAGAGGGTATTTGCATTGGAATATGTACGATAGATGGAGAGCATAGATGTACTCTTTAATGGTCAGCAAAAGAAAATGATATTTCCTTCCTTGTCTTTCTCATTTGGAGGGTTGACATTTGAGAGAAGAGGATTCAAAGTGGCACAAGCCTTTTAAATTTTTTTTCTCTTAGATGTTGATAGTCATTGGCAGTATGATCCACTCAACATAATTGGAAAAAATCTTAGAGAGAATGGGAAATCTTCAAGAAAATGTCAACATGAAAGTATGCCATTGATTGAAAAATTTAAAAACATGGATTCCTGGGATGAGGTCAAAAAAGAGATGGAGAAATATGTAGCTGAAAATAATATGTCAATATAGGAATTTTCATCACAAATTATGGCATTGCACAAATAGAAAGGAAAAGTGTAGTCCATGACATCATACAATTTCTAACAGAAAGATACTCAACCATCTACAAAATCTATTCCAAATGACCTAATGGATGAATGTATGGATGATAATTGGACTCCAACAAAAATTCAAGATTTTTGGGAAATGAGGAAGAATCTCAGTGAGCCAAAGACCTCTAAATATTTTTATGAGGTGGAAGAGGTTAAAATATTTACGACTTGTGGAATAAGGAGTAGCTAGCTAAAGAAAATGTCACCAATGATGATGACTATGACTAGGACTGTGTGGATCCCACATCTAGTGTGAATCCAACAATTAGTATAGGAGTTGATAAGTCCACAAAAGATAAATATACCAAAGGGGTAGATAGTATACAAAAAATGGGCTACCAATGTATTGGTGGTCTTGTTAGAAATAGGAAATACTGAGAGGGGGGGGTGAATCAGTATTTCACAAACTTTTTCTTTTGCCCACTTATGGATATAACAGATTACCTTAGTGCATACAAAGATTATCAAGCTGATTAACAAACATAGCAGTAAATAGAAAGAACTCATAACACATGATATGTTCTCGAGGAAACCCTAGCCAAGGGAAAACCCTGGTGGGGATGGTACCCACAAAGATCACTAATCAAAAGTATCCTGTTAGGGATATTGGACCCTGTTAGGAGTCAATTTACAATATATAGTAGATCTATCCTAGTTAAAGGACTTTAGGCCTTGTTAGAAGCCTTAACCCTGTTAGGAGTTAGATTTCAAAACCTAATCACCAGCTGAGCTCACTACCCAAATAGGTAATACAAAATGTTTCTGACTATTGTATGGTACTGCTTACAACTTCACATCAATAGCCTTTACTTCTATCACAATATACAACTATGACAAGTTATCATTTTCTTTCTTTTTACACATCACACATTTTTCATTACATTTCAACTATGCCTAATATATGAGTTATTAGAGCTAATAACTTTATATGGTCAGCTTCCAAAATCTTTATCCAAGAGTAAACATCTAGGATGTCATCCCTTCATAATTTTAAGTAATTATTTTGACAAGAAAAAATAATCCCTTAACTCTTTCACTAATACTGTCTCCAAAACTGTTATGTCTGCAAAAACTATCTTCGGTAAAATTTGAATAACTTCATCCGTACTACTCCAAAATTTATGCATACTGAGATGGGGTATCCTCATACTTTTTATAAGCTTTAGTTAACTACACAAACAAAAATATTGCTCCAGTGGATGTCGCCAACTAAATCTTCATCGGGTGCTTTGTCAGGATCACTGTATCCATACTTAGACAATTTCTTCCTTCAACTTGCCATACTTGCATTCTAGATTCTGCACTCTTAATAGAGATCATATGTTGTCATAATGACAACATCTATGCATCCACATTAGCCAAATTGCCAACAATCTCCCCCTTTGTCATTGGTGGCAACATATGGGAAAATTGGTTAAGTGTGCAGACTAAACTTTAAAGTATTTACACAAAATTGTGGCCAAATGTTATACAACACATATACAATATTGTACTCCATATAATAGCTCCCCCTATGAGTATCCTTACTCAACATATTATCAATTTTTTTCTATCTCTCCCCCTTTGACAACAATGACAAAGATAGGGTGTACAAAAATTTAAAAAAAACTTTATACCTTTATATCAGCTATTGCAAAGCCGGTAGGCTTGCAACACAGTCACCAAACTCTGACTTCCATGATTCAAAATATTTCTCCCATATCTTCCTAATGGATTCAACAACATTGAGTAGAGTACTCAATCCGTATGCTGCTATCTAACAAGCTTGCAGGGAATTTAAGCTAAACTTCTGAAAAGATGTCTTTGCTGAAAGACACTGCTCAATTTGGTCTTCAACAATTTAGGTCTTGATTGAGATATGCTCTCTCAAGATGTTAATCCTAATCATCTTTCTATTCTTCTCCTCTTCTAACATTCTGATTTCATCATTTAACTTCCTTATGTTCTTCTCTATAGAACTTATCTTTACATTTGGGCTTGACAAGGTGTTTGTTTCAGCTGTAATTGCATCTATCTTCTCTCTGATCTTCTTATCTTCTTCATCTGTTAGGATTTCTAATTTTGTGCATTGTATATACAAACTCTTTCCAGTCTCAAAATATTTCCTCAAATTCTTTATGCATACATCCAAATTACCAATATCATTTTGAATATTTACACTTAAATTTTTTTGCATTTCTGCTTCAAAGTCTTCCTAAACTTTTATTCTAGCAATATCCTTTAAGTTAGAAAATTTAGAGTCAAAAGAGTTTATTACTGTTTTAGCTTTCTCAAGTGGATCTAATTCAAATACCTTAGTGTTGATCACACTCTCAAGTTTCTCTGTCAAAACTCTAACTTTGCCTTCAAGGTCCTTCACCTTCTTATTCTTTCCAATAATTTTATTAAGAGATGTGATGAACTCAAGCTGATCATCATCTTTAACCTCTTTTCCAAGGTCTTCAAAAATTAAACCAATTTGTCTCTTCTTACTGTCAGGTGCACTAGGGGTAGTGACCTCTATCAAAATTTGTTTACCTTTAACTATCAGCTCTGTTGGAACTGATTCTGATACAGGTGGTGCTTCCATGGCCTCTGTATCCTTTTCTGATTCTGTAGACTTCTCTTGCTCTTCTAAAGCCAAATTGTCAACAATGTTTCCTAGATCATGAAATACTGCATCATCTAACTCTAGTGTCACTTTGGTTCCTTCAATGTCCATTGATTCTTTGCCAATATTGATATGTGAAGAAGATGGGACTTCTTCAATACCAACTTCCTCTGCATGCGGTTCCTCTGATTGCTTTTGTTGAGGGTCTGATTCAACATGCTTTCCTACAACTATATCTGCAAGAACTTGCATTACTACTTGCTCAGTCTCTTTTTGTACTTCCTCATTTTTGCCTCCCATTATAAGGATTGTTCTTCTCTTAGTTCTCAATAAAGTTCCAAGAGGCTTCAAGAATCTCTTCAAATGATCTTCATCCTTAACTTCACAGAACTATCTGATTACATGATCTCTCATCTTTATGTCCTCTTCTTGTGCTCTCTATTTTCTATTCACAAGTCTGTTATACAAATCTTCTGGGATCTTACCATGAATAGTGCTAAGTTTCTTATTTGTCAAAATCATATGTGTAATCATTGCATTTTCAAAATTCAATCTTTCAAATGATCCATATAGATCATAGAATTTATTTATCTTAGTGAAGTCTCCATGCTTCAATATATCTTCATTAACTCTTTCAATTCTTGGTTTCCAAGTTTTCTTCTTGATTGAAACTTCATCATCATCTTTAATTTCTGCTACTTTTCTAGGTACAGTTGGTACAATCACTTTCGGTCTCTTGCCGGGTCCTATTGCACTCACTTTTACTCTTTAGCTAGGAATAGGAAAAAAATTTTATCTCCTTCATCTTTTTCAAGTACTTCAACCTTTACCTTTACTGCAATAGGATCAACAGGGTCTGCACTAGATGCCATAGGTGGAATTACAAGATTTTCACTTTGCTTCAAGGCTTCTGCAGTCTTCTTAGCTATGTCAAACTCATGACTTGACATACCTGATTCTTTCAGTATTTTCTTCATAGTAGATTCAACTCTCCTACTAGATTGCTTCTTTTCTCTCAAACTTATTGTAGAGGTGAAATTCTCTTCATAGGTTCCAAACCTATTTGCATGACAATCCAACTCACACTTTAATAGTCTATTCACATATCCTACTATTTTTGCTTCAGATATTTCATAGCCAAGAGGGTCTATGAATTCCATTCTAGGCTCAACTGCTTTAATGTAGGTGAAATCAGTGTCTACCATAAAAAAAATGGCATCTTTATGCTTTTCAACTAAGGATTGAGGAATCCTTGATTTGTTCTTAATAATATTCTGAGAAGTCTTCAATACAAGCTTCACACTGTCATTGACTTTATCAATAAGGTGCTTCATGTAAACTGAGTTTATTCTTTCCATTGTGTTCCCATTTTCATTCCAATCAACTATGTGAGGAAATCTTCTCAAAATATGGAAAAACATATAGGTTATTAGAGATGAAAACCTAAACTGTGTGTACTTAGCCTTCTTAATCTTTTCTAAGTTCTCAAATAACTGAATTTTCAAAATTTCACATAGGTCTACTTGTTTCTTCTCAATACACATAAGATAAGCTACATGAACCATTCTTGCAACCATGTCATCTTCCCTTGAACTACCACAAAATTTAGTTGTTAGGATCTTGCAAAGGTACCTAACATCATCTTGCTTAATCTTACTTATCACAATTCCTCTACCATTATAACTAGATTTAGTGTTGTCTAAAACAAACTTTCTCATGTTCTTTTCATTTAGTGGAATCTCTCCAGCTTTGATAATCCAGTAACACCATGAATTAGGTTGGCAGTTATATCAATAACTCTATCCTCCATCCAGAATTTCCCATTGTGGATTCTACTTAAAATGATCTTGGTACATTCCTCATCATTAAATTCATACTTCATGGAATAATTGATAATTTCATTATTCTCTAGGTGCCCATAAGCTGGTTTAACTGACATGTCTTGATTATACAATTTCCTGTAATCATCACTAAAATCTGCATCTCCCAAAGTTTCAAACTTGCAACCTAAATATCCTTTAACATTCTCAATGTGCAATACTCCATCTGGTACGGATGATAGTGCTAGTCTGTTATCAATTTCACCTGGTTCTATTAGTTCTTTCTTAATCTTAGGTCTATTCTTACCCTTAACATTATGAAGCATAGAAATATCCATCTTATCAACTAATTAAAGATCAAAAAATACCTCAACTTTGCAAATCTAGGGTTTTCGTATGATCGTCACTGCAAATTGCTTCCAAACTTCTTCCAATCATCCTCAAATCACTTTTTCTTCTTTCAAATCTCTTTTCAATCACTTTTTAATCATGATAACTTTTATTTTGACCTTATAACACTTCACATTCACTCGATCTGACATCGCATTCATTCATTTTGCCGCTAAAACCTCAAAAAGCTGATTCTACAAACCTGCAACCATAAAACTTTTTGCGACCTCGCAAAACATGATATTTTCTTTTGTGCACTTAACCATAGCATTAGTAAAACATAAAAAACCTATATCTATTTGCACAAAACTTAACTCATTCAAATTTCTAATCTACACTAATCCTAAGTCCTAAACTACAGAAACTTACATAGTTTAAGTACTTAAAGAAGGGTCAGGTAAAGATTCATCCTTACCATTAGTTACATTACCTTCCTGACTACTTTTAGTGCTGAATATATCTCCTTGATCTGTGCCTTTATCAAATTTTATTTTATCTTTATTGCTACAACAACCTTTCTCTTTGTTTCCTACATTTTCATTCCTTCTTGCATTGTTCCTAGGGTTAGGGTTATGATGATAAACTCCATTGTTCATTATGAAAACTCTTTTTGAGTGTCCAAAATTGTTGCATATCTGACAAATGATTCCATTATTTCCAAATCTTTGTCCTTGCTGGTTAATATGTGACCTGCAATTTCTAGCAATATGTCCTACTTTGTTGCATCTAAAACATACTACCACTTTTCTTTGATTCATTTCTTCAATAGATTTCTTATTTTCATTGTTAGTATTCCCAATCATTCTATCATAATTATTCAAAATTACTTCAGGTCTTCCACATTCATTAGCTCTGTGTCCAAAACTATGACAATTATAACAATGTCCATTAAGAGGTTTAAATTGCTTACCTGTGCAATCTCTCTTCATGTGCCCAATAGTATTACAAGAAAAACATCTACCTTTGAATTCTCTTTCCATACCTTTAGACAATTCTTCCTATTTTGATTCTTCTTGCTTTGATTCTTCTTTCTCTCTAGGTGGTTCTTCTTTAGCTGGATCTTTCAATGTGTTCTCATCTAGCTTCATTTCCTCCACACTTTCAAATGTCTTTAGATCTGGCTTCTTACTTTCATGGTTTGTTCTAAACATACTAAATCCAAATCCAGTCCTATCAAAGAATGGTTCTTCAAAAGGAGTTTGTTTTTCAATCTTATCACTATTTGAATATAGCCTTTCAAGTTGTTGTTTAGATTGAGTTAATTCACCTTTCACAATTTTATTATACTTCTCAAGTTCCACATACTGCACTTTTACTTTTTCAGATTTGGATGTTTCCTTTTCAAGTCTTGATCTCAGATCTTCATTCTCAATTTTCAGTTTTTCATTATCAGATCTCAAATTTCCATCTTTCATACTAAGTTTCAGATTTACTATCTTCAGTTCATGCTTAAGGATCTCATTTTATTTTTCTAATTTATCACAATATTCAACAAGCATATCAGATTTCTTTTTAGATTTCAGATCTTCAATCTTACCTTCTAATTTGTCAATAGCATTCTTTTCATCTTCATATTTTCTTCTTAAGGAGTTTCTTTCATTAGTAAGCATATCAATCTGTTCAAGAGTTTCTTCAAGATTCTTTTGAAGTTGATCCATATCCATAGAGATCTTACTCAAGCTGCTAAGCTTTCCTTGAATGTTCCTTCTCCGAGTAACTGTGCTCTGATACCAATTGTTAGAAATAGGAAATACTGAGAGGGGGGGGTGAATCAGTATTTCATAAACTTTTTCTTTTTCCCACTTATGGATATAACAAATTACTTTAGTGCATACAACGATTATCAAGCTGATTAACAAACATAATAGTAAATAGAAAGAACTCATAACACATGATATGTTCTCGAGGAAACCCTGGCCAAGGTAAAAACCCGGTGGGGATGGTACCCAAAAAGATCACTAATCAAAAGTATCTTGTTAGTGATATTGGACCCTGTTAGGAGTCAATTTACAATATATAGTAGATCTATCCTGGTTAAAGGACTTTAGGCCTTGTTAGAAGCCTTAACCCTGTTAGGAGTTAGATTACAAAACCTGATCACCAGCTAAGCTCACTACCCAAACAAGTAATACAAAATGTTTCTGACTATAGTATGGTACTGCTTACAACTTCACATCAATAGCCTTTACTGCTATCACAATATACAACTATCGCAAATTATCCTTTTCTTTCTTTTTACAGATCACACATTTTTCATTACATTTTAAGTATGCCTAATATATGAGTTATTAGAGCTAATAACTTTATATGGTCAGCTTCCAAAAATTTTATCCAAGAGTAAACATCTAGGATGTCATCCCTTCATAATGTTAAGTAATTATTTTGACAAGAAAAAATAATCCCTTAACTCTTTCGCTAATACTGTCTCCAAAATTGTTCTATCTGTGAAAACTATCTTCGATAAACTTTGAATAACTTCATCCGTACTACTCCAAACTTTATGCACACTGAGATGGGGTATCCTCATACTCTATAGAAGCTTTAGTTAACTACACAAACAAAAATATTGCTCCAATGGACATCGCCAACTAAATCTTCATCGGGTGCTTTGTCAGGATCACTGTATCCATACTTAGACAATTTCTTCCTTCAACTTGCCATACTTGCATTCTAGATTCTACGCTCTCAATAGAGATCATATGTTGTCATAAGGACAACATCTATGCATCCACATTAGCCAAATTGCCAATAGGTCTAGGTCCCAATGGACAAGGGGTTTGGTGTGCACCTGACCCATTAGCTCCACCAAAACATGGTGAGAAACTAGGCCTTGGGCTTGGAGTTCAATCATCACATTCATCAACTCAGTCAATTCCATTAGTTCTAGCTTCAAATACAGTTCCACTTGTTGCAAGCACTCAGATTCAATCTAACTCAATTGCCACCCTCACATCTATGGATATCATGGGTACAACTACAACTAGTGGTTTGAAAAAGAAATTACAGTCACATATAGACATGAAAACAATTGTTCCCAAAGATCAAGGTAGTGTAAATAAGAAAAAGGTTATGACAAGTATTAGTACAACAATGCCAATGGTAACTGTGAGTCCAACAATTCCCCAACCTCTAGGACAAAACCCTCAGAACAGTCCAAAAAGTCCACTTGTAATGGGTTAGGGTGTTGCTAATCCTCATGGTGGAATTAGCAGAACCACAGGAAACATACGTAGAAGCTCATATATTAGTGCAATTTCTATTTCACCATTCAAACATTCAGTTGTGTCACAAAACCCTAATTTTCATTACAATGATTTTGTAACTAACTATGAACAATCAAAAAATAGGAATAGAGAAAATAGTAAGAAAATGAAGATGGAAGCAGTTGTTGTAGCTCTTGATGCAGAACCTACATCCAATAGGTTATTTCCCACATATGACCCAAATAAAGATATGATGGAATTCATGGTTTTTATGCCCCTGGATAGAGATAGCAATCCACTAGAGATTCAATTAGATCCATCTCAATTTCAATTTAGCACCCTCCAAATGGATTTATCCAAAATTAAAAAATGTGGACAAGATAAATGTGTCAAAAATGACCAACCAAGTGGTCTACAATTCAGTGATGAAGTTGGAGAGAGTGAAAGGAAAGCTTTAGGGCACAATAGATAAGTTAAAGGTAGAGCTGGCAAATGTAAAGGCAACTGAGAAAGTAGGAGAAAAAAGGTGCAAAGAATTAGAGAGAAGGATAAACATTCATCCTCTAAAGAAGCAATTGGACAACAAGAACATATGGACACATAACTGAAAACTTTGCTGGAAAAATTGGAACAGAGTGAAAAAAAACTTGAGGTTGAAAAATCCTCTTCATTAAGTTTATACAAAAAATTGGAGAATGCGGGACATGCAACCAATAACTTAAAGAAAGAATTCGAGAATGAGAGGGTAAAAATAAAATAGTGGGAAGAGAAAGTAGAGAAAATAAGACAACATGGTGAACACCAATTCTCAAAAATGAGAGAAGACCTAAACATGGAAAATAATATAATTAAAAATTATGAAAACATCTTGAATGACAATGTAAATGATACAGTCAAGCAAATAAAAAAATTCATCTAGGGGAAAATAATGATGTCTAGTGATAGGTTGTGTGATTGGTTTGAACTGAAAGAAATTTTTACAAATGTTTTTGGGAAGCTAAAAGAGCACATTGTGAAGAATAAAAGTTTTTGTCAAAGACAGAAAACAAAAAAAAAATTATACAAGAAATCAACAAAACCAGTGACAAGCATTTGGCAAGCAAGGGAATTTAGGACCATGTTGGTGCAACAATAAAGGTGACCTCTATCTTTCAAATATGTAAGAAACTAATAGAAGCAGATGAAAATCTTGCCTTATTTGGTCCAAAGTTCACCAAGATGAATAGTAAAACAACCAAATTGTTATCTCTTGGTTTGCCGAGTCCTGGACCTGATTACTCATCAACAAATTTTGTTGGAAGAGAAGCTTACAAAAAAATTTGGAGGACACAATGACGTCTGATTTAGGCAACCTTCCTCAGGACATAACTCATGAAGGCATTGAAAAGTCCATCAAAACATTCACAATTTTGAATGCAGTAATGGAAGGAACATTGCTTTCAACTCACTTTTCTAAGTATGGATGGTTGACAAAGTTGCAGGTCATTTACTATAAAATCACAAATTTTTCCCTTCCAATCGACGAAGAATGGAGCATACTAAAGAAACTAACAGAATCATCTTGATCTCATCAATAATAGTATGTGAAAGTACTTTCAGTTCCAATCATCTCTATATCTTTAGTATATATGTTTGATATTATCCTAAATACTAGAGTGTAGAATTGAGTTTAAATTAACAAGTTTGAACTTTGTTTTTTGAACAGGATCAATGTTGCAGTCTTGCAGTTGCCAATGCTAATTTACTAAACCGAAATTTCAAATGAAGAAATGTACAACTAAAGTTGTAGAGATGTTGTAGAATTTTAGTTGTCTTACTGATTTAGATTTTGAGACTTCTCACTTCACATTAGGAAAATTGACTTGAAGCTATTTTTTCTCCCTTGTTTCTATAAAAGGGAATTCAGGGTCATTGGCTTAGGGTAATGAAAATGAAATTGGGCAATGTGCCAAATTGCCAATGGGTATTGAGTCATTAACTTTTGTAAACAAAATCACAGAGTTGTGTTCTTACTAGTATTAATTAATGAATGAATTGTTACATTGTATCATATTTGTAATTAAATTAACGAGAATCAGTATTTCTAACTCTAAGAATTGTAACATATGAATTGCTATGTTGTAAAAAATAATAATGTAAAATCGACAAGAATTGTACCATATGAGCTGAATAATGCAAATCAAAACCATTATTAATTATGGAATTGAATCTTGATGACATTATCAACCACATTCATGTTTTTGAAATTGGAATATGCTATTATGCATGATTGATGATGAGATACAAAAACTGACAGTAGACTTCAAGAAAAAGCTTAGTAAATACCTAGGACCTACTACTTCTACAAAGGTTCAACTTCAAGCTGCCACATCATATCATCATTGAGATTGTCAGATTTAGTGCCATCAACTTCATAGCTTCCTTGGTTCTTTGATATGTTTTCTTCACTCTGCATACCACCACTTAATTGATGTTCACCACTAGCAATACCAGTACATGAGTCAATGACATCATTGTCTCTGGAATTCCCACTCCCAATCCCACTTTGGTTTGAAATGTTTCCCAACCCACTTCTCTAAAATTTCTTCCTCCACAATTTTAGTGTCCTTTCGTAAGGAAAATTATTGACTTCATACTTGGATGTATAGAGCCTCAACCAATTTTCTAGATTCTTGTCTAGTTTGTTTCTTAGCTTTGACTTTAGGAATCCCAAAGTACTTAAAACTCTCTCATCCTCCACCAACCCCAATATCATGGTCAGACATAAATCAACAAGCTTGAAATATTCTGATATTGTATCAGTCAACAATTCACTCTCAACTAGGATTTTCCAAAGCCTTGATACCAATCCATCTTCACGAGGGTTTTTCATAATATTATATTGTTTCCTCATTGTCATTGAAAAATGACTTGATTTCTCTCTCAAATGATTTCCATCTTAAATTCCATTTAGAGTTACTCCATTTAACTCTTTGGTTTTGTAAAAATGATCTATCAAAGTTAGTAGCCTAGATTTAAAATCTTACAGATTGTTCATACTCCAATATTGAGGAAACACAATAGCCATGGATTCAAGTAGTTTGACTAAATGGAATCTTTCTCTAATTTGTGAGGAAAGATCATAGGCAATGTACTTCATAGAAGCTATTATAGACTCAACGATCTTGGTAAAGTCTTCCCTTTTAATACTTGATACTCACCTCCTGAGGTTCTTTCCTAGTTCCTCAGACTCGATCCTGGTAATGTAGTGCATTGGTATCTCAACTCCATGAACTTATGCACATAACTCACTATTTGAACCAATTTTTAAAAAGTTATCAGGATTATCCAAATCTATGATTTTCAGCCAGCTGGAAAATTTTACATCATCAACACATAACTGATAGAGATTATCGAGAATCACACATGTCAATTTATGCGGTGAAGCATATTCTTCAATATACATAGCTCTTTGCTGGGCCTTTTTCATCAAATTTCTCATTTCATCAAGCATGGGGAGAATAGCTGCTAATGTTAATAGTATCTCTACATTACTTAACATTGCCAGCAATGCAAGAAATTTTTGTTTCCCTGCTTCGTCACGACTTGAGTTCATTAGACCAAGAAATGATTGATATTCTAAAAAAAATTGATGTGCTAGTCCATCCAAAGAGATCCATATTGTATCATTATCCTTAAGAAGATTTTTCCCATCGGTTAGTCCTTCAGCAAAGTGTTGAAATTCCCTCAATCATTTTGGACTTTGACAAAAGTATTGGTAGAGCTCTTTGATTAAAGCTTCAATTTTTTGCACTGGAGCATGCTTGCTGACAACTCCAAAAGCTAGATTCATTTTGTGGTCCATGTAGTGAATGGGAGTAATGTAGGGTGCACAAGAAGATTGTATCTTTGTGCAAAGACCACCCTTGTGGCCTTGCATTACTGAAGCTCCATCCACTCCAACACACACCATCTTTTTGGCAATGGTCATGTAATTTTTACCTCCATATTCAATTAGAGAACTCTTTACTACAAATAAATTTTCCATTGTCGCATTATCCCTCATTTTAGCAACAGTTAGTAGATGAGGTTTGCGAACAAAATTATGTATAGTATAAACATGCATGCATACCCAGGAAGTATTGTATACTACTATGACCTTGTCTAAAGACAATGCAATAAAATTTGAATCTTTAATTTTTGCCTTCGAATCCTCTTTTTCAACCTCGGCAAGACAACTTGCCCATTCCTAGCCACTGTTTATTGATGAGTGACTGTTCGAATAGTTACAAACTTTCAAAAAGTGTAATAAATCACTCAATGATGGGTAGTCTATCATAGGATGCCCTCTATTCAAAATATTAAACACAACACTTAACTGAACAACTTTTCCCATTAGTTCTACTGCCAATGCTTTTCCAAAACAAGCTTCAATAGAGCCTTTAACTTCACCAGGCTTCATCTTTATATTATGGTGAAATTCATATAATTCTGCATTCCTAACATGATGGGATTCCTCCTTTGTTTTCCATCTTTTCACTGATTTTTGAACTCCATCTCTAGTTTTCTTTTCATAAACTTTACCCATATGCTTATCTATGGTGTCAATTTTTATCTACAACCTCTTTTCCTTCGTATTTATCTATCTACAAATCTTACATTGGCATTCCACTGGAGACTCCCCTCCAATTGGATTATCCACTGGTTCAATGAATGGATACTTTGACACTCATTCTACTTAAAAATTCCTCGACAGATCTCACATTCTATCATTCTTTGATTTGTATTTTATTTTTTCCCTGAACTGTCATCTTCTCTTACATTCTCAGTCTCATCCAAGTCAATTATATCATTATGGATACTCTGGGTATTTAACTAAAAATCTTCTTCAAGTTCATTGTGATCTAAGATATCAGGTTCGTTGACTTCTTCAATATGTCATGTAGGTTCTGCCTCAGGTTGTGAATCTTGAAAATCTTCTTGCGATGAAGTAGCTTCCCGATTTTGGCCAAAAACATTTCCAACACTATGACCAAAGTATGATGATAAGGTTTTACATTTTGTTGGCCTCTCTTGGCTTTCCCCATATGCCAGAGCCTTAACCTTATTCGTGTTCGACATCTCGATTATTCAACGAAATAAAGGCTACCAGCGTACCAGTGAAAAAAAAATGTATACTTGTTGAAGAAGTGACAAATGACAATAGAACTATAATACATAATGTTTACATAGTCGCAGAATAATAATCACTTACCTTTGCCTCAAATTCAATTATAGTCACAACTTGCCAAAGCGGTCAAGACCCAACAGTCTAAACTTCGCTATCGATCAAATTGAACCGATCAAAATTGTGTACAATAACACTACTGTATAAGTGTATTTATACTAATATTTTTTGGTGAATTGGGTGGGAGGTATTAGGTCGGTGTCCAAAAATTTGGCGAAGCCCGCATAATTATAATACGTCTTGTGTTATTTCCTAAGTGATGATGTGTCATCCAATACCTTAGTATGATTAATAAAGGTGGTGAAAACCCATCGATTTGGGACACGCATCCGTAAAATGGCTGGCGAAGTTGGGGTTGTATATATATATATATATATATACATATACATACAGATACATATTCACATATACATATACATATGCATATAGATACATATTCACATATACATATATATATATATATATATATATATATATATACATATATATATATATATATATACATATATATATATATATATATATATATGTATATGTGAATATGTATCTATATGCATATGTATATGTATATGTGAATATGTATCTGTATGTATATGTATATGTATGTATATGTATATGTATATATGTATGTATATGTATATGTGTATATATATATATATATATATGTATATATATACATATATATAATACACACACACACACACACACACACATATATATATATATATATGTATATGTATATATGTATGTATATGTATGTATATGTATGTATATGTATATGTATATATATGTATATGTATATGTATATGTATATGTATATGTATATGTGTGTGTGTGTGTGTGTATATATATATATATATATATATATATATCTATATATATATATATCTATATATATATATATATATATATATATATATATATATACACACACACATATATATTGGGGAATATAGGTCATCCATTTGGGGCCGCATTGAAAATATCGGTGAATGTTAAAAAAATATCATGCCCAAAACGTATATGCCATGGGCGATAATGTGAAAGAAATGGACAAAATTTAATAAACCATTGGGCGATTGACCCAAGGATTGGTCTCAATTATAATAAATGTGAGGTGATAGGGTCAATCCCATATGGGAAAATATTGACCAATTCTTGGGTTGTCGACATGCGACATTCACAAAATGGAAAATAATCACCACTAAAGTTTTCATTGAAGGTTAGGGAAAAGATTAGAACCCAAACCCTCTGCATCAGTGATGTAAAAAGAGGATTATGGAAGTTGCAAGCTTGAGTCTACCGGATGTAGAGCAGAGGGTAATTTTATACTTCATTGGAACTGATCCAGCAAAGATAGTTTCTATGGGTCAGTTCAAAAGATTGTGTATTTCTTTATATACACTTGTGTTGCAAACAATGAGTTTTGAAGGTGGACATAACCTTCTTTGGTTAATGAGCCTACCCTTCCTTTCTTGACTCCTAACATGGTTTTTCCTCTAACAGTGACTATGTATTGTAATGTTTTTATCATCTCATAAAAGGGCTAGATCTTCTAACAAGGATACTATACTCTCAATACATCATTAGTGGTTGTTAATTCCTACCGCGGTTTTACCTTTAACAGGGTTTTCTTGAAAAAAAAAAATTATGTTAGTGTTAGAATTCATTGTGTTCATTGGATTTGATATTCCTTCTATTCAAAGTTTAAAGTTTAATAATGGCTAAGAGTTTGGAGTTGGGGGACAATTCCATGGAAGTCTTTTACAAATGAGAGATGTCGCTCGGAACGGGTGCCTATTTTCAAAAAATAGGCGCCCATTTTAGGTTCGGGCACCCCATCCTAAATTCAAAAAATGGGTGCCCGTTTCTAAAATTATTATTTTATTTTTTTTAGATTTAAAAATGCATTTTAACACTTTGAATTTTTTTTAAAAAAATGGGTGCCCGTTTCTTAAGAGATGAGCGGGAAGCACACATCTGCCTCGAATTTCATTTCAAATTCAGTTTGGTTTAGGCTTGGTAGAACCAAGCCTATGCCTTGACCTCCAAAAATTTGGTTAAGCCACTGGAATGTCAGATTTCAACGTTGCCATAATTTTTTGAGGGCCTTCTCAATCGTATCATTTTACAAAAAAAAAAACCCATTAGAGTTCTCACTCTCCTGATTTCAAAAATGTAAATTTCATAGTGATGTGATTATTTTTACTATTTTTTCATTATTTATTAGTTAAAAGTGGTACCTAAATGTAAAATAGCGAGGTTCACTAAAATGTTGATAACTTTTTTGTTTTTAGGTTTCTTGGAAAATAAATTATGTGAGATCAATCTAGATACAATTTTTTTGAAGATAAAAAAAAGAATTTTGAAAAAATATGAAATTCTCATCACATTATGGTGTCCGTACACTAGAGGTTTTGAAAATGTATTTTATAGTCAATTAAAAATTAATAAAAAAATATATATTCAATTAAAAAATAAGAAAAATATGTTAATCAATATTTGGTGTCTTAGGTATATTTCCCCAAAAGGATTTACAAAATTTCATTTATTTACGTCAAAATATGGTGTCCGTACATGGCTATGATATGGTCCTGAAATAGGCATTTTGAAAACATGGTTTTTAAACATTCCTACTAAAAAAAAATTTAGACCATGTGGGTATTTAAATAAATTACATATTTGTAAAGTAGACTCTGAGGGCTACATTTTCTATTAATAAATTATTTTGAGATTCAATTTCTAAGTTTCTCAAATTTAGACATCAATTGATATGAAATTTTAAAAAAAGGGAAAACACTTCCTCTTTTTGCCCAAAAGTGGGACTCAACTTCTTGGAGCCACCCTAATCTATCATACAATTGATTCAACCCCCCCCCTCTCATTTGTATTGGTGGATTGTTATTCCTAACAGTTCCTACATTTCTCTCATTAGATTAACTTTCATGGTTCTAGGAGGCAGTTTAGTGTAGTCATTGTCCAAAAGATTAAGTGAAAATTCTCCAATTCCAAATAGGTACAATATCATCTCTCTTTTTCATGATGAGAAACTTTTCTTATTCATCTTAGGTACTTCTCTTCTATACATTTTTGAATCTTTTACTCAAGTGTTTCAACATTATCCCTTTGGAGTACCTAGCTCTGAAACAAATTGTTGGAATATGAAGAGGAGGGTGAATTAGTAATCCTTAATTCTTTGAACCTTAAAAATATTTTTCTAATTAACTCAGTGTCAAGTCAGTCAGACATAATTCACTACTTAATTCTTTGAACCTTAAAAATATTTTTCTAATTAACTCGATGTCAAGTCAGTCAGACATAATTCACTATTTATCAATAATAATAAATAAACTTTAACAATCAATAATAACAAACACAATAACCTACCAGCAATAGAAATACTCCCCTTCCCCCTTTTGGTGTCCATGAGAAGATTTAGGACTCAAATATGGATGTGCCTAATGACTACCAAGATGACCCCTCTACCCAATCCCCAAATCCCCATGAGTCATTAGATGATAAGGACCAAAACAAAGAGGAGTATCGTGGTAATGACTCTGACAAGGGAAAAAACTTTGGTGTAACTTCAATGTGAATACTGTGAAGATGGGGATAATTAGGGAAGCTGAGAATCCCAAAGTTCTTGAGGATGAGGATGGTGGGGTTCAGAAAGAGGAACTATTTGACTTGTTAGCACTCTAAAAAAATTTCATGGCTTTACCAGTTTTCCTCTAGTCTCTACAATGCTTTTCATGCCTCTAGATCAAGCCTTAGTTCAAAAATTTAAAAAAACTAGTCATTGCATGAAAAACCTTTTGTTTTACCCTGGCCTTGTTCTATTTTAATTTTACTTTTTTGGGCCACTTAAAATCCCTTTAGCACATGTGCCTTATTGTTTTATCACCTTGCGGGGTTGGTTGATAAATTTTCCTAAGTTTCTATCACCCGACGGTCTTTAATTTTCCTAAGTCCCAGCACTAATATTTTTCCTAAGTCTCAATAATTAATATTTCCTAATGTTTCAACTTAATCTTTCCTAGGCCTAGTTCTCTAACACCATCTTAATCTAATGGTGGGTGCATCTTCTCATAGACTATGTCAGAGGCTTGTGATCTTACGACGATCATTGATTCTCTTAAATGATGTAACGCTTCAGATAGGTGGGTCCACTACTGCGTGTACACAAATGGTGGCCTTTGACTTGTCCACATAATAGTGAGCTAGACATGTTGTTAGGCGAGCCTGGTATCTCAATCAGAGGATTCAGGATCGACGGTTGGCATATAAGCACATAGAATCTTTTTAGCCCTTCAGATCTTGTGCCAGTCATCTGATCTTCCAGGCAGTATAATGTTCTCGGTGGGTCCTAATTGCCATGTAAGCATAGTTGGCAGTCTCTTATTGGTCCAAAAGGTAATGACTTGGTGCTTGTCAGTGGGACCTAAGTTTCCAGCTTGTCAGAGGGTCCTGACATCTACAGAAAATTGATGGTGGGTGTAAGATCTTAAGGAATGTGTCAAACACATGAGATCTTCAGACAACTGTTGATTTTACTTTTCCTTAGGTGACTAACATGGGTGGGTCCTTTGACATTTGGAGCTGACATGAATGATTTTTATTAGAGGAAAGGATGATGATGCAGTGGGACCATTTTCTAGGTGGTGTAGAGTTGTTCAAATTCTATTGGTCAACACGAGGAATCAGCAAGGTGGTGTCATTGTCAGAAAGGTCAATGACGAGGACAAGATCCACAGTTGGTGTAAGTTCTCATGGGTGGTGTTAGAGCCATGAGATCTTGTCCCCACCATCTGATTTGAAGGCTTATAGAGAGTGGGTCATGTGTCAGTGGTGACTGAGCAATGACAACAAATAACATGGTGACAAGTGGCATAAAGCAGGCCCGAGTGGGGGTCAAAGGGCTTAGAGGTTCTGACAAAATTCTTAGCAGCCTCAAAAAAGTTCAAAGTGGTTCACTCATTTGCAAGGAGAATTGGTGGTTTTCTAAAAGGTCTGGTGATTCAGCAAAGGAAGGTCGCATGATCGCTAAGTATTTTAGTGGTGACTTAAAATTTCTGCACACTAGTGAAAACCTTTTGTATTTCATGGGGTTAAGCAGTGAGTTAGTATTTCATTTCGCAAATAGGAAAAGGCCTTGTCGCGTTGTCACTAGGAGTAAACCCAAGGGTAGCAGTTGAGTTAAGACTTAAAGCCCATGAAATACAAGGATTTGATGGTCATGACTTAAAGATACCTCAAATTTAAATGTGGATCGCCTCTTTGTTGCTGGCACCATAAACTGACCGTTGAAATTCAAATTCAAATTTGCAGAGGGTTTCCAGCAATAGAAAGGACCAAAATTGAATGCTTTTATAGGTGGATCTGGTTGAATTGGTTTTGTCAACTATTACAGTGTGGTCTAGGGTGTTCTATGATCATTTGCAGGGGTCTGTACTATGTTCTTTGTGCTCGAGGCATGTTGCAAGTGGCCAAATAGGTTGAAAAATTGGGTATTTTCATGGTTCACAGTACTTTCTTAGTGGTATTGTCATGATTGAGGATCACTCCAGGATCTATTTTCTCCTGGTTGCCTGGGTTTCTTCCCCTACATTTAATTTTTTACTGATTTGGTTGTTTCTATGGGTGAAATGCTAACCCTAGTCATCTGTAGCTTGTTGCATCCTGTTTTGGGATTTCAAGATGACTAGGGGGGTATATATTGCTGAAGTTTTTCTGTATTAGTGGTTATTGTTGATGGTATTATACTGAACAAGGAGAGCTTGGATTTATGGTTTTGTTTCTCTTTGCATTTTTTTGCCTTGGTAATATATTGATTTTGAAGGTTAATGAGAATACACTTGAATTCCTGTCTCAAACTTTTGATTGTCTTCTTGTTCCGATTGTGCATTCATATATGTTAAGGTCACAAAGTGGATTAGCATATGGTAAAAAAAGAGTATTCTGAGATCAGCTTGGAGTTCCTAACAAAGTTAGGATTAAAGCCTTTAGGGTGATTTCAGTGAGTTCATTGTTAGATTGGAATTTGATGATCAGGTTTGGGAGTGAGGGGAGTAATAGGCAAAGCACTTACTCTGAGTTCATATGTGTTTGAGTTAAGGTTTTAGTTGATATATGCTATCAAGTGACTCTTTGCCCTGGGTTAAGGCACTAATATATTCTTTGGAAGAAGTCCATCATCATCAATCACACACACATTTAAATGATAAAATCTTTAATCAATTAGTAAGGGGTATAGTTGTATATTGTTTTGAGACTCCTTTGGAGAAGTGAGTCAAGGGTACACCCGCCTGAGCATTAAGGCTCAAAGTGTAGGAGGATCTCATTGTTAATCCTTGTTAATTAGCCTTGTTAGCATGTGCAAAAAATTTTCATAGCTTTACTAGTTTTCCTCTAGTCTCTGCAATGTTTTTTAGGCCTCTGGCATTAACCCTTAGTTCAAATTTTTGAAAATCTAGCAGTTGCATAAAAAACCCTTTGTAATGCCTTGGCCCTGTTCTATTTTAAAGTTACTTTTTTGTGCCACTTAAAAACCTTTAAGTGCATTTGCTTTATATTTTTGGTCAGCCCCCATTTAAATTCTTCCTAAGTTTTTACCCCCGGTGGCCTTTAATTTTTCCTATAGTCCTCAGTACCTAATTTTTTCCCTAAAGCATAAGTCCCGCTCTTTAATTTTTCCTATGTTTTGGCTTGAATTTTCTTGGGCCTGACTCTTTGACACCATTTCAATCTGATGATTTTCGCTAAAGCACAAAGGTTTTGTCAAAGGTTTGCAATCTTACGACGGCTGTTCGTTTTCCTTTGTGACACGACATTTCAAACTATGGGTGCAAGGTGACATGTAGGTACAAGTGGTGGTCTGTGATTGATCCATGTATTAACATGGTGGCAATTGTCAGTGGGACCTGAGTTGCAATCTTGTCAAAGGGTCCTGACACTTGCAGTGAATCAATGGTTGGCATAAGTTCTTATGAGATGTGTTAGAGGCTTGCGATCATGCGCCAGCTGCTGATTCTCTTTTATGACGTAGCTTTTCTAAAGCGGGCGGGTCCACTATCTGAGGGTGCTGAAATGATGGCATCTTATTGGTCAATGTTTTAGTGAGTTGGATGTGTTCTCAAGTGGGCCTGGTATCTCAGTTAGATGATTCATGATCGATGGTGGGTGCATGATCTCATGGAATCTTCCAAGCCCTTCAAATCATGTGTTATCCATCAGATCTTCCAGGTGGTATAATATTCTTAGTGGGTCCAATGCCATGCATGCACATTTGGAAATCTCTTATTGGTCCATGTAATTATGATTTGGCAAGAGTTAGTGGGACCTAGTATATGGCATGTCTTTGGGGTTCTGACAATGACAGAGATCAACAGTTGGCGTATAATCTGAAGGGTCTTTTCTGACACATGCGAAGATGCGACGATCATCGATCTTCTTAAAGGTGGGCCCAAGTTTTCATCTAAGGTTTGGTGATCCTGACAAATGAGGTTAGCGGCCTGATGAATTTCAATACTTTTCGCTCATTTACAAAATGAGATGGTGGTACTTTAAATTGACTGGTGATTCAGCGAATGTGTATTTGTGTAATCACTAAACCATTTGGCAGATAGATAAAGTTCTTTGTGATATAGGGAAAAACTTTAGTCACTAGTTTGCTAAATAAAGACAGGGGTTAGCCACTTTCTTTTGTTTGCTAAGTCATGGGGTTAAAGGTGGGTTAGTGTTTTCACTTTGCGAACAAGGATTTCCTTTGTCGCCAGTTCACTAAGAGTTAACCTGAGGTGTCTGGGTGAGTTAAAGTCATAAAGCCCATGAAATGAAAGGATCAGATGGTCATGACTTAAAGGTGATCAAGTTTTAAATATAGATCGCTGATTCACTGTTGGCTCTATGAAACTAACCGTTGTATTTCAAATTCAAATTTGTAAAGGGTTTCCTACGACTAGAAGGACTAAAATTCAATGTAGAAGTGACTGGAGCTGGTAAGAGATGATTTTTTTTCCATTATAGTGTGGTCCAGGGTGTTTCATTATCATTTGCAAGGGTTTTTACTATGTGTTTTGTGCTTGAGGCATGTTTTAGGTGGCTAAACAGGTTGACAATTTGGCAATTTTTTTGGTTCTCAGTACCTTCTCAATGAAAATGTCATGATTGAGGATCACTCTGGGATCTATTTTCTCTTGGCTGCCTGGATTTCTTCCCTTGTATTAAATTTTTTGACTATTTCTAGTTGATCTGGTGGGTGAAAACCTAACCCTAGTCACCCGAAGCTTGATGCATCCTCTTTGAGGATTCCAAGGTGACTAGGGGTATAAGTTGTAGCACTTTTGACTTAGTGAGGGTTCCAAAAAATTTATTTTTGGTCCCTGGTTGTTGATGGTATTATACTGAGGAAAGAGGAGCTAGATTTTGGGTCTTTTTCCTATCTTTGTGTTGCTTTAATTGTATATTGATCCTAAATATGTTAATGAGAATGCTATTGAGTTCCAATCTTGTATTTGTGTATGTCTTCGTGTTTTGGTTCTGAGCTTATATATGTTATTGTCACAAATTGTATTAGCATATGGTAAACAAAGAGTATTGTGAAGTCATCTTTGAGTTCCTAACAAAGTTAGGATTAAAGTCTTTTAGGTGAGTTCAGTGAGTTTACAACCAAATAAGAATCTGATGTCCTTGTGTTTGAGGGAGAGGGTTAATAGGTGTAGACACCTAAACATCCTTTAGAAAATAAAGTATTTTTATTTTCCAAAAAATTTCTAATGACATCATCATTTATTAATTAATTAATTTATTTTTATGTCATTAAATCCTTTTATCTTAATTAAAAACATTTAATTAAGGAATCCCTCACAAAAATGTTTAAATCTTATTTAAACATTATCTCCTTGTTTATTAATTATTTTAATTAATAAATTGACCAAAAATCTCAAAATAAATTATTTATTTATTTTTTGCCCAAAACTTGGCCAATTTCCTTTAGACCACTAACCTCTTCCAGAATATTCTAATCCCTCCTTAATTTTGATTAAAAGGCTAATCCCATCTTTTCTAACCCTAATCCCAACTCAAAATATTTAATTAAGATTAAATATTTATTTTCATATTTATTAAATATATTTTAATAAATATTCCCAAAACTAAAACCTTTGGAATGATTAAACATTTATTCATTCTCCCTAAACCAAGGAAAACTCTAGACTCTTCTATAAACTTCTCACCCCCAACCTCTTCACCCATCCTAATCCTAAATCCCCCTAATCCTAATCCTAATCCTACCCCTAAACATTTGCACAATCCTAACCAAGCTTAAGACTTTCCTAAACCAAAGCAAAGTCTCCCCTTCCAAATATCTCAACCACAAAACATTCAATGCATCCACAAAGTCATCAAAGTCCCTTAAAGGCTCATTCAATGCTCTTACAAGCACTTATGAGGGGAGTTATGAGCTTTGAGCCCCCTTTGTTGACTCATCTTTACCCTTCCCTTCATCCACTCACCTTGTGACATGTGTCACCTCCTGATTGGCTGTAGACTAGCACAATCAATGTGCTCCCCTTTGAATGAATCTTGGCCTCTCTTAAGGATTTCAATCCTGGCCACTCATTCTTCCTTCCCAAATCCTATAAATACCCCTCCTTTCAAGAGCAAATAAATTAGCTTAACTTTCATTCTCATGCATTGTTATCATGCCCTTTTATTTCTAGACTTAGCACAAATCATTCTAATTTAGTTTACTTTCAAGCATTTTAGCTCATCTTAGCTTAGTAATAATGGATTAACATAGTTTTTATTGTTGTTTTGCATAAGCATAGCATCATATCACATCTCTATTTGGTCTAAAATCAATCCTAGATTACTCATCATGTAGCTTAATCTCCATTAAAGCATTTTTTGGATCCTTGAGGCCTTAGGGGCAAATCAGGTGTTCTATACCTATTTTTGTGCCATTTTGGGGTTTTCATAGATTTCAATCCATCTTAGAATGCATTATAGTATGCTCCAAGTGCTTAGAGAGCACACCCACATCCCTCTTATCAGAGAAAATCAAACAGTGCTTGGGTGCACCTGTTTAGGCTCAATCTGAGGTAGCTAGCTTAGAGTTTTCTTTGTTTTGCATTGATTTCATGATTAGACTAACATCTAATCATTGTTTGGATTGAAGTCCTTCAAATTAAGTACCCTCAAAAGCCTAGTCCACATTCTGGCACGCCCAGTGGAACTCAAACCACAATCAGCTTGATCAAATCACACTTTTTCACTCTCAGTGTCACAGAAAATGAAAGAAATGTCACCTGCAAGAAATGAAGTCATGCCTCCAGCCATTTCAGTCATGCCTACAAGCAGTCAAATCATGCCTATGAGCTCTGAAACAATGCCTACAAACTGACAATTTTTCGCCATCAACAATTTCTTTTCTATCTTATTTCTTATTCTGTCGCCTCCGCATAAAGAAATTACGCCTCTGTATAAAGAAATTATGCCTCTGTATAAAGAAATCATGCCTCCGCATAAAGAAATCATGCCTTTGCAGAAATAAATCATGCCTTTGCAGAAAGAAATCACACGTTTGCAAAAAGAAATCACGCATTTAAAAAAAGAAATCACGCGTTTGCAAAAAGAAATCATGCGTTTGCAAAAAGAAATCACGCGTATGTATAAAAAGATTACGCGTATGCATATTTTGGTTATGCTTAGGCATATTTAAATGCTGCCTGTCAGTTTTTTCGTGTCGCTTCTACATTTTCCAGTGTCGCGTATAAGCTGGACAATGTCGCTATTACTGTGTTTTTTGTCTTAATTTGTTTCCAGATTCATAACAGCAAAGGTCAAACAAATCTTGAATGAAATAAAGAGAAATGAACTTAAGTCCTAAGTGTCATTATCATTTTGAAAATCAAACGCAATCTTGAATGATCTAAATTGGAAAGAAAAAGCATCCCTATTCCTTCTTCTTTGAATTTTAGTTCAAACAAAATCTTGAATGATCTAAGGATAAAATAAAGCTCTTTTCAAAGTTCTTAAATCAACTCGCAAATCTCAATCTTGAATGCCCAAAAGGAAAGAACTTGCAAGCATTCAAATCATTTACCTTTTGGAGAAAGAACAAATCAAACCTTAAGCACTTGTGTCTTCAAATTCAAAGTTTAGACAAACTTAATCAATTCGGGAAAAAGAACAACTTGCTTGATGTGCGTCTAGGAGCTTTACATTTTTTGTATAATCCTATTAAAGTAAGCAACGTAGAACATTTGAACTTGGACAAGTTCACTTGTTCTACTTTTAGTGAGGCCTGTCCAGGGAGAAAAGTGCTTCCTCCTCAAAGAACGACCTCAAACCGGTATCCCCCTCGGCTAGTATATAAATAAAGTGAAGGCAAAAAGTACTCACTTATATCTCCTAATCCACGGGCATTTTGTGCCAAATACAAATGTCTAGGGACAGGTAAATATTCCTCCCTCAACGTTTTTGGCTAGGCTCTTAAGTGAGTCATAGGTGGTCAGCATAACTGGGTATGGAGACTCCACGGAACTATTAAAAACCTGATAAAATAGAGGCTACCCTATCTACATCTGAAAGTATCAAAATCCTTGTGCAAGGATCGATTCCAAGGGTTTTACCAGGTCACCTCAAGATTACTCACCATTTGTATTCCCTTCTAGGGGATACCAAGGTGTGGGCAAGCAATTTTGATACTCACCTTCCTTAGGTAGATCTTCTTGAAGTGCATGACAGTCAAATACTTCGTGAAAACATTGTTGGAACATACACTTTTCAAAGCTTTATTAGAGTCAGTTATCTTGTTTGTATCCCACAAGGTTGCTTTGTCCCTTGTGGAGATTGCTTTTCTAAAATTTTTGTCAAAATCCATCCTTTGCCATTGGAAAAACATCAAACTGATCTACAACTTGGTTCAAGATACTTGAAATAGCCATGTCAATCCAAATCCTCCCAAAATCTAGAAAATGTCCAAAGCTTTCAGAAACTCAAATCATGGTCTTCCAGTCATATTCAATCCAGTCTTGTCATCCTTTCCTCCTATCTTAGGTTAGCAGAGTCATCTTGGTCATCCCCCATCCCCTTGTCTATCTTCCTCTGGAGTCAGTCTTCTTCCAATCTTGAGCCAAATCTAATCCTAGTCTGATCCTATCAATCATCCCAATCTGAGTCTTAGTCTAACAATCCATCTTTGTCCTCCATCCTTATCCATCTCATTTGCAAGTCAGCATGTCTCAAAACTATTATGATGAGTTTGGTTATTATATCTCTCCCCTCAATCCATCCTATCCCAAAGATGATGAAAGCCTTGTAGATCACGATGCATATTTTGAAAATCTTAGCAAGTTTTCTCCAAACATCCCCCAACATCCAATCATTCCTCCAAAATATCCTATCATGCCTTGACGCTTATCCACTAGCACTCCCTTTCATGTCCTTGGCAAGGCAAATACATTATCTTATCCATCCACACCTTATCCCTATCTTAAACCTACACATCCTCCATATGCATCCTTCATACCTCCATCTCTTGCTATGGTCATATCCCAATCACCATCATCCCATAGAAACACATCTCGCTACTTCCCTTATCTAAAACCTCCATCCACTCATCCTCCAAATCACCCCCAAATCCAAAATCCTAGTCTTCCCATCCTTTATCCGAACCCTCCATCTACTTATCCTCCAAATCATTCTCAAAACCAAAAACCAAGTCTTCCAATCCTTTCTCCCAACCCACCATCCTCCAACTCCTTGTTTGCACCGTCATCCCCTCAAGAAAGTTCACAATCTTCCACCCCATCTTCATATGGGGAATATCCTAGCTCTCCATCTCCAACATATTCCAATCCTTCTTCACCATGAAAGTCTCCAAGGAGTTTCACAAGGAAGCCAAAAACAAATCCCACTCCTAAAGTTGAAGAGCCAAGCCATCTCAAACCTTTATGTGAAACCATAATTGATGAGGCCCATCCATCGCTCCCATCTATTATCTATCTTCCATACATCCCACTCATTGATCCTCTTCCATCTCCTAGCATCATTGAGTCCCTTCCATCTGAGGTCTCCATCCCATCCCCACCAACATCACCTCCTCCTAGCATTATCCAAAGCACATCCAGTGAACCCCATGAGTTCACCCTTCTTCCTACTATCACAGCTATAGAATCTTCCATCCTTTCATCCATACCATTTGAAAAATTCACCCTTCTTCCTACCATCACAGCTGCAGAATCTTCCATCCTTTCATCCATACCATCTGAAGAGTTCTTCCTTCTTCTAGACATCACAACCATAGAATATCCCATCCTTCCATCCACCACATCTAAAGAGTCCATCCATACATTCCCTAGCATTCTATCCACACAAATCCTTCCATGTCAAGATCTTGTCCAAAAGCATGTTGAAATACTGGCAGAAGAAAATCAAGATCCAATCCCTTCACTTCCTCCATCACATGTTCTATTACTTCCATCACCCCCAATCCAAAATCCTACAATCCCAATTCTTCCAATCCAAGATCCTACAGATCCTCCATCTCAAGATCCATTACTATCCCCTAATCCCAGTCAAAATCCCACCATCCTATCCTCTCCTCTTGAGGATCTTCCAATCCAAACTGTCCCACAACCGTCACTCTATCCTCTTGGATCACTTACATTTGTCAAAGGCAGTCCACTTGAAGAAGAAGCAATAAGTTCTATATCTTCCATCAGGGAACTAGAAACTGGATGTTTATCATATTCCCTAAGTCAGAAATATCCTTGTTTGGATAAAATGCTCAAGAAATGGAATTATCAAGGCAAAGGCCTAGGCATCAATGAACAAGGAAATCTAGAGCCTATCCAAGACAAGAAACATCCAAAGTTATGTGGAATTGGTCACACATCAGAAGAAGGCACTTCCTCCAAAAATGTTGGTACAACTAAAGCTAAATTCAAGCATCCTTCCAAACCCACCATCACATCTCCCGAAACATACAATGCTATTCCTCCTCCTCCATCGTTACAACCAAAGACAACCTATCACATTCCTCCTTCATCCTCGAAATCCATTTTGGGTCCTTATGTCCCAAAATCTTCCAGCACATATCCTCTACATACCAAATCCATTTTGGGCCCTTACATCCCAAAATATCATCCCCCATCTTATCCTACTCAGACCTTCATCCAAAATCCAAGCATCCCTAGTCAAGATCAACAAAGGCACATCTACCAATCTCCTTTCATCTCTCCATCCATATTTCCTCCATCTCACACATCTCCTCATATTCACTCTGATGTTCCCCATAATTTGGATGCCACATCCAATACAAATAAAGGGAAATATCCACAAAGATCTAAGGATTGCCATGTCCAGTCTAAACAACATGCTCAAGCAAAGAAAAATCCAATCAAGCAATCTAACGCATTCCTATGGCCACAAAGGCCCATAAAAGCACAAGAAAAATCTACTACATGGCCACTAAGGCTCAGCAAAGCAAAAGCAAAATCTGATGCATACCAATGGCCACAAAGGCCCACCAAAGCTAAAGCAAAAATGATGTGGATCCCAAAGCAAAAAGATGTAATGCATCTAAAAGAAACAGGCACAATGGCATCCAAAGTTGTTAATCCCCCAGCTACTCAGTCTTCTCCTCCATCTCCTAAATCTATTTTGGGTCCCAAAGATTCAAAATCTCCTAGCATAAAACCTCCATCACATCCACCTCTATCTTCCACATCCTATCCACTTCATCCACCTTCCTTGCGACATGTGCCAATGTTGGTCCTGACAGCATCTCCCTATCATGATCACTTTCCATCTTTCCATCCAAACACTTTCTACCACCATATCTCCCATCTACCCCATCTCATCCGTGCCTTTGCATAATCCCTCCATCCCAATAAAGTTGTACCAACATCTAGAGAAATCGAAAAGGAAGCAACAAATCAGAAAGGCAGCAACAAATTAGAAAATATCAGCAACAAATCAGAAGATCAGTGAAGAAAGATAGCAACACATCAGAAGATCAGAAGGTCAGCATCAAAGTTAGCAAAAAATTAGAAAATCCATAAAAATTGGAAAATTCAAGAGAAAAGTATCAAAAAAAAGAAAAGAGAAAAACATTCATCCTATGGTGAAAACTTGGCAATTCAAGCACCTTGGACAAGTACCATGATGAAAACCTGGCAAACAGGCATCATGCGTAGGTCCCCCCAATTCCTTTCTGCAGTTGGGGGCCATTCCCTTCTATCACCTCTTATCCAACATCTCCTCCATCCCATTTGTCTCTCACCTCCTTCATCCTCCTTTGGATCTTGATGACAAAACAAAGACTACCAAGTATACATGCTTTTGGGCACTTTCTTGGCATCCATCACACCTTTCAGCTGCATATCCTCTATCCAATCCATTCATCCTAGCTTCCATCTACCTTCCTCATCCTCTTGTTGGCATATCTTCCATCCAAGCATACCCCATGCCTCTGAAAATACATGAACTATCCTAAGCAGGGGGCATCTTATTCCTTGGTAACATATTCCTTGGAGACTATCTTTCATCCAAAATATCCCATCTCCCAAATCTTTCAGCAATTCCTCCATCCAAATCCCAAGCATTCCTCTATCCAATCCTCAAGCAAATCTATCATCCACATCTCCTAAGCAGTTCCTCCATCCAAATCCAAATCTTCCTCCATCCAAGTCTCCTAAGCAAATCCACCATCCAATCTCCCCAAGCATTCCTCCATCCATATCCCTCAGCGGTTCCTCCAGTATTCCATCTTCCAATCCTCAAGCAAAACTACCATCCAATCTTCCCAAATCTTCCACTATCCAACCCTCAAGTGTTCTTCCATCCAAATCCAACTCTTCCTCCATCCAAATCTCCTAGCAGTTCCATCATCCTTATCCCTCAGTGGTTCCTCCAGCATTCCATCTTCCAATCCTCAAGAAAAACTACCATCCAATCTCCCCAAATCTTCCACTATCCAACCCTCAAGCGTTCTTCCATCCAAATCCAACTCTTACTCCATCCAAATCTCCTAGCAGTTCCATCATCCTCATCCCTCAGCATTTCCTCCACATCTCCATCACCTGGTATCTTCCGTTGTCATTGGTATCTAGCTATAGGCTAACCTCATTGTAATCCAATGTCATTCATCCCTATCCAAACATTCCTAGCAGTCTTCTAGCCATCTTCCAATCCTATCCACATCCTCTAGCTATCCAAAATCCAACATCCAAGATCAAGCCAACTGACCAAATCACAACCTTAGTCTTGTAGCAAGCCTTGATCTCAATCCAATCATCATTGTTGGGATATGTCCTTCCCAAATCCATGTCATTTCAGGACACATCATCCATCGTCAGTCCATCTTGGCTTTCCAGCCCAACTGGGGCATCATCCTGCATATCTTTGGAGCTTCAGCTTCATCCCCAGGTTCTTTGTACATCCTAATCCTGAGTCTTGTACCATAGCATCAGTCGTGTCTCCACCTAAACTCATTTGTACATATGTGTCTTTAGGTCCCATCCTTTGTGTCTGTCATCCCTTGTCATTATCTTGTTGTACATAGTCCTCATTAGTCCTGCAGTAACATTTGATCAAAAATCTTGTCCTACCCAGCCTTGTACTTTAGCAATATCAATTATCAACTATTCTTGATCACATCAATTATTCTTTGACCGCATCATTTTCCAATCAGCAACATAGCATTCTCCCCATCAGCATCGGGTCTGCACAGATGTATGCTTCTATTTTGTCTAACCTAAGCCTAATCGCGGGTCCCCTCAGTTGTATCCTTCCTGTCTGACCTAATCTTCCACCAAGCACACTAGGTTCATGTTGATGTATCCTTCCACATGTTCAGACCAATCTTCCCACCATCAATCAAATCAAATCTCTCTCCTTGGCAAAGGTTGTCTTTTGGAGTTGTCATTTTGGCCTTGGATTTTGTCCTTTGGGTCTTGTTAATCTTTTACAGCTTCTCGTTATTCTCTACTCAAAGTTGCCACGATCCTTTATATCATGGTGCACTGCGAATGAGGATAATCTGGGGCAAGGTCTTTTGATCTTTTTCTTCTGCCTGCGATTCAGTCATATGTTTGTGGTTTCTTCAGCATCATTTCCACCATGCTTCCTCTTGGGTTCATGCGTGATGCTGGGGCAACCCTGCGTGTCTTTTTAGCATCAGTCCTCTACACCACTGGTGACAAGGCCTCGTGATCCCAGTATCCTTGGTAGGTCTCTAGCATTGCTATATTAAACTAGGTTGTGCTCTCCACATTTGCACCTAGAGCTTCCCCAAATCCCCTGCATCTTGCATCATATATATTAATCTTGCATCTTGTATCTCTCATGTAGCTGCATCCTACATTTGGTATTTCATCTCATCTTGCATTCACCCCTCTTTGCTCTTGGAAGCTTGGTTATTTATCTCCCCTTCTTCCGTAGTCCTTCCTTCTTTGTTTCCTTTTGAGAAAATTCCACAACATTTACTCCTTGTTTTATTTTCTCGAGGGGGCACAACCCCTCATTCCTCTAAATTCTAGCCTTGGGCATCTTATTTTCTTGTCTTTGACACCATGCCACTTGCGGCATCGCATCAAAGAGCGGAAAAATGTAGACACCTAAAAATTCTTTAGGAAATAAAGTATTTTTATTTTTTGAAAAATTCTTGATGACATCATCATTTATTAATTAATTATTTATTTAATTTATTTATTTATTTTTATGTCATTAAATCCCTTTATCTTAATTAAAAACATTTAATTAAGGAATCCCTCCCAAAAATATTTAAATCTTATTTAAACATTATCTCCTTATTTATTAATTATTTTAATTAATAAATTGACCAAAAATCTCAAAATAAATTATTTATTTATTTTTTGCCCAAAACTTGGCCAATTTCCTTTAGACCACTAACCTCTTCCAGAATCTTCTAATCCCTCCTTAATTTTGATTAAAAGGCTAATCCCATCTTTTCTAACCCTAATCCCAACTCAAAATATTTAATTAAAATTAAATATTTATTTTCATATTTATTAAATATATTTTAATAAATATTCCCAAAACTAAAACCTTTGGAATGAATAAACATTTATTCATTCTCCCTAAACCAAGGAAAACTCTAGACTCTTCTAGAAACTTCTCACCCCCAACCTCTTCACCCATCCTAATCCTAAATCCCCCTAATCCTAATCCTAATCCTACCCCTAAACATTTGCACAATCCTAACCAAGCTTAAGACTTTCCTAAACCAAAGCAAAGTCTCCCCTTCCAAATATCTCAACCACAAAACATTCAATGCATCCACAAAGTCATCAAAGTCCCTTAAAGGCTCATTCAATGCTCTTACAAGCACTTATGAGGGGAGTTATGAGTTTTGAGCCCCCTTTGTTGACTCATCTTTACCCTTCCCTTCATCCACTCACCTTGTGACATGTGTCACCTCTTGATTGGCTGTAGACTAGCACAATCCATGTGCTCCCCTTTGAATGAATCTTGGCCTCTCTTAAGGATTTCAATCCTGGCCACTCATTCTTCCTTCCCAAATCCTATAAATACCCCTCCTTTCAAGAGCAAATAAATTAGCTTAGCTTTCATTCTCATGCATTGTTATCATGCCCTTTTATTTCTAGACTTAGCACAAATCATTCTAATTTAGTTTACTTTCAAGTATTTTAGCTCATCTTAGCTTAGTAATAATGGATTAACATAGTTTTTATTGTTGTTTTGCATAAGCATAGCATCATATCACATCTCTATTTGGTCTAAAATCAATCCTAGATTACTCATCATGTAGCTTAATCTCCATTAAAACATTTTTTGGATCCTTGAGGCCTTAGGGGAAAATCAGGTGTTCTATACCTATTTTTGTGCCATTTTGGGGTTTTCATGGATTTCAATCCATCTTAGAATGCATTATAGTATGCTCCAAGTGCTTAGAGAGCACACCCACATCCCTCTTATCAGAGCAAATCAAACAGTGCTTGGGTGCACCTGTTTAGGCTCAATCTGAGGTGGCTAGCTTAGATTTTTCTTTGTTTTGCATTGATTTCATGCTTAGACTAACATCTAATCATTGTTTGGCTTGAAGTCCTTCAAATCAGGTACCCTCAAAAGCCTAGTCCACAATAGGAAAAGCACTTATCATGAGCCCAAGAGTGTTTGATTTAAGATCTTTAGCTAATGTATGCAATTGGGTGACTCTTTGCCATAGGTTAAGGCACTGGTCCATTCTCTAGAGGTAGTCCATCATCATCAATCACACACACATTTAAATGATAAAATATTTCAATTAGTTAGTAAAGGGTATAGTGGTATAACATTTAGTGATTATTTTTGAGAAGTGAATCAAGGGTACACCCACCTAAGCAGTAAGGCTCAAAGTGTAGGAGTATCTCATTGTTGATCCTTGTTAATTGGCCCTCTTCCTTGTTGAATTTGGAGTGGTGATAGAGTCAAAGTTATATTAAAGTTATCCACCAAAGTATAAATCTACAAATTGAAGATCAAAGGGAACTCTCAACAAAAATGGTGACTCTACTAGGGAGAACAACAATGAAAAATTACATCTGTTAGAATCTTTGGTTGTGGTTACATTGTAAATTCAAAATCTTATTGACCAAATTGATTTACCCATCTGAGTCACCAACAAAATGGCAACTCTACTAGGGAGAGTCTAGAGATAAAGGTTTTCAAAGTGTACTCTTATTTTCCTCTTCTGTTCAGTTAAGGATTTCCCACTTTAGTGGGTGGTGACTCAAAAGGTTAGAACCAGTGTCATAAGTTAAAGATGGACAAAAGGAGGAATACTAGGTCTTTTGTCAAGAAAAATCTGGAGGTCACTCTGGAACAATTGCCTAGACAGGAGAAGAAGAGTTGGATCAGGAGAAATGGTGAGTCTACCAGTGCTCCTATAAGAGAACAAAGGAATACCAGAGGTAGAGCACCACATTTTTCCTCAAGAGAGGAAGGTTCACAAGATAGATTTTCTAGATCAGATGGTGGTCACAATGAAGATAAATTTTATGATACCCCAGAGGCTGTATTTCAAGACAAGGGTTGATTTCCTGCAGATCAGGATGAACAACCCAAAGAGATGGGTTTTGAGATTGATTTAGATCTTGATGAGGATAATTTTAGAAGAGAACCCATGAGACCATGAAAAGTGCATTTCCCATATTAGCATCCTACTGATGTTGAAGTATCATCAAGCTCTGAAGACAACATGATAGATCCACATGACCTTAATGCACTTAGGTTGCAGTTGGCAGAGTAGGATGCCATATACAAAAGGTTACAAGAGGAGAGAGAGGCTGAAAAAGTAAATGCTCTAATGGAGAGGTAGTCTCTTTGAAGGAAAATTAATGAAATGAAGGAGAGAAAAAAAATGCTTGCTTCTACTCCTAGGGTGTTGCAGCATGATGTTTTTGGTGATCTTGAAGCTCTAAAAAGTGAGTAGGAATTCTTGTTACAAGACCATGAGTTTGATGAAGAGGGCCCTCTGATCAGACAAGTGGAAAGTTATACTCCTTTGCCTAAGGGTAGGAATGGACATGAGATCACTAGGCCTACTATATTTATTAATGAAAAAGGAAAGTAGAAGATGGTGGGTGTCCAAATAAGAAAACTAGTGACAATACCAGGGGTCCCACCACCTAAATCAAATAGGGAGATAGAGATAGAAAGGAAAAGAAAAGAGGATGAAGCTCTTTCTCAAGAATTGCAAAGAGCTAAAGTTGATGCTGCTATTGCAAAGAAAACAAGAAAGATCCAGTTCTTAAAGGCTTCATCAGCTAATGTTCATGGCCCTTCTACTACTGAACTAGGTATGTCATCTATGAACACTACTATTCCAATTAAAAATGCTACTACTAGTAATCTAATTCCTAATGTATCTACCAAATCATTTGTTGATCCTAATAGAAAGTCAAATGTGAAAGTGGGTGGGAATGTAGATAAAAATAATAATTCTAGTGAGAACACTAGTTTAGGATTTCAAAGAAGACCTATGCAACTAGAATGCTATAGGAAAATTAGTTTTGATGGGATACCAGGCTACCCGAATGCTTTTCCAAATGATATAAGAGATAAGGTACCTAAGTTTTCTGGTAATAATTCTATTAGTTGTGAGGAGCATCTTAGGCTATTTATTGATATGCTTAATGATTATGTGGTAGAGCATGAGGATGTAGTCATGAAATTGTTTGTTTAATCTCTAATGGAGGATGCTAGAGATTGGTTTAAGAGACTTCCTGATAAATTTATTGATACTTGGGATTCTTTTGAGAGGTGTTTTAAAGAGCAATACGGTGATATGCCTAATGCTAGTTTCATGTTGAATGAATTCAATACCATAAGGAAAAATCAGAATAAGTCTTCAGCTGATTTCAACATGAGATTTCAGAAGGGTATGCATAAGTTATTTCAAGTTATGCGGTTAGATGATAATGTCCATCTGACCACATACTTCAATGCATTTGATGGAAATATGGGATACTTGTTGAGGGACAAAGAACCAAGAACTCTTAGAGATGCTTTTAGGATTGCTATCAACATTGAGAATAATATGAAGATATCAGGGAAGTTGGGTGGGAAGAGAGATGACCCTAAGTTGTTTGGGGACAAGAAATACAAAAAAGAAAATGAGATGAATGTTGGAACTAGGAGGCAAGAAGAAGATAAATTGGATAAGGAGCTCAATACATTGAAGGATTTGAAGGCACCTGCAAATAGGAACATCAGTGCTCCTACCAATGAAAGGCTTTAGTTCAACAACATTTTCAATAAGCAAAATAGATTGTAAAATTACCCCTACAACACCCAATGGAAGGATGGAAAGCCTATTGTCCTTGTTGCAAGAGGAAACAATGATAGAGGTGTTCCTTACCCTCTACAAAAAGATTCAATAAATTTCATGGATGACATACCTTGGTGTGTTGCATGCTAGTCACCTCATTCTCTAGAGCATTGTCTGGCTGTACATTCTATGGCTGTAAATCAAGATTGTGGCTGTGAGGCGATAGATCAAGAAGAAGATCAAGATGATGTTGGATGCAACATGGCTACTTCATATCTAGGATATGAAGATGATTCTGATTTTGATGAAGAAGTAGATGTAAATGTGAAGAGACACAATCAGGCCCTTTTTCATCAAGAGGTTTCTTCTAACAGTGAAGACATTGCTAAGAAGACATGTAACATAAACTCCTCTTTTGAGCCAGTAAATTTAAGAAGACCTTCTAAAGAAGAGATGGATAGGATTACTGAAAAAATGATTGCCCAACTACAAACTAGAGGCATGGTGGCAAGGGATACAAATGGAAAAGTTGTAGGAATGTTTATAAAGAGTACCAACTTTGGAGAGCCTAATGAGAACAAATCAAAAGGTGATCACATGGTGAAATTCAAGAATATAAAAGGTAAGAATTGTGAGCCTAAGGGAGTTGGAGTTGAAAGATTTTCTAGTGAGATTGAGAAGACAATTAACAAAATGGCTAAGAATGAAAAAATGAGGGTGGCCAATACACTTAATGTATCAGATAAGCAAAAGGATACCAAAGCAATGCGAATTGAGATTCCTTCCTCTACTCCTATTGATATGTTATCTATATTGTCCCAAATTACAGTTATGGATCCATTGTCAGAATTGTTGAGGATCCCTAAACACAAAGATAGAGCTATTGCATGGGTAGATAATGTTGATAATAATGATGTTGCATGCAATGGATCTTAGGATAAAGCCTTGAAAGGAGTTGCTACTCAGGGAATTGTATCTCAAATTCCTCCTATATATTTGGACAATTCTATCAATGCTAGCCTTGAAAACATTGATCCATTCTTTTTAAGTGTCCTTGTGAAAGGAATGAAGTTAAGAAATTGTATGATTGATAGTGGTGCCTCTAATATTGTTATGCCTTTTAAGATTATAGAAAAATTGGGCCTTAAAGTTGATATAGTTCAAGGTAGATATTGTGCAATGGATCAGAGGGAGGTACCAATCATTGGCACTATCAATGAAATGCCATATAGGCTGTCAGAATATCTAGAGAAAGAATTAACAATGAGTGTTTTGGTGGTGGACATCCCTCCTCATTATGGGATGCTACTATCTAGAAGGTGGAGTGCTGCCATGGGTGGAAGTTTACAATGTGATCTATCCTATGCCACTTTCAAGATTGATGATTAGTTTGTCAAGATTGAGCAAGAGCCAAGAGTATGCCACATGATTGAGAGAAATATTGATAATGAAACTACATGTTTTGTGGATACCGATATCAATGCTTTTAGGGTAGAGATCCAGGTACTTGAGAAGGAACCTATTTTGTCACCTATCTCTGTTGAGGTAAGTGTTAATTCTATGAAGGGTGATTTGTGGGTAATGTACTTTGATGGTGCAAATTGCAAAGATGGAGCAGGAGTAGGTATTTTACTTATTTCTCCTAATGGAAACACCTACAAATTTTCTTTCACATTGAATTTCTTTTGTACCAACAATATAGCATAATATGAGGCATTGTTGTTAGGACTGAGGTTGGCACAAAAACATGGTATTAAGTGTTTAAGTGTTGTTGGTGATTTTGAGTTGGTGATGTCCCAAGTCAGGTCAGTGTATGCTTCCAAGAACAAGAGGTTGAAACAATATAGGAATGCAATTTGGGATTTGATTGAACATTTTGATGCCTTCAATATTGAGTGGAAGGATAGAAGTAATAATAAGATGGCTGAATTGTTAGCTAATATAGCAATCAATCCTGGTGATATTACATTTACTGGTATCTCTAAAGTTGAAATTCACGCTAGGCCTAGTATACCAGACAATATTGAAAATTGGCAAGTTTTTGATGATGATAATGATATCTTGAAGTTTATGAGTTGTGAAGATCAGTATCATGGTCATTTATTTGATTTCTCAACTTTGGTTGAGTCAATAGAAGGAAAGGAGGTTGTCTTTGGCAATGAAGTTATTCAGCTTAGGACTAACAAGGTGCCCAAGGGGCATGTTGTTTTGGAAACTGTCTTTGATAACCAGGATAGAGTTCAAAAGAATATCAAAAGAGATGATCATACTGATCTAGAAGAGATAAATCTTGGAACACATGAGGCACCTAAGAAGGTATACATTGGTAGGGACATGTCTCACAATGTGAAAAAATATTTGATTGAATTATTGAAAAAATTCAGGCATGTTTTTGCATGGTCATATGATGACCTAAAGGTTTATAGAGAAGAATTGTTTCAGCATATCATTCCTTTGAGGGGAGATGCTAAACCCTTTCGGCAAAAACAAAGGCCTATCAATCCTACTTTGGCACCCAAGATACAAGAAGAATTAATAAAGTTAAGAGATGCTGGCATTATCAAGCCCATAAGACATTCTTCTTGGGTGTCAAACCTTGTTCCTATGAGAAAAAAGAATGGTGACATCAGACTTTGTGTGGACTTTAGGAATTTGAACATCAGCTCATTAAAGGATAACTATTGTCTGCCCAATATGGAAGCTATGTTGTAGAGAGTAACCAGATCAAAATTGATGTTTATGATGGATGGTTTCTCTAGTTACAATCAGGTAATTGTAAAAGAGTTAGAAGAATTCAAGATATCTTTCACAACACCTTGGGGGACATTTGTTTATGTTAGAATCTCTTTTGGTCTCACAAATGCTGGTGCTACTTTTCAGAGGGCAATGGATGTTGCCTTTTTAGATTTTATTGATGATTTTCTTGTTATTTATCAAGATGATTTAACTACCTATTCCAAGAAGGAAGAAGACCATTGTACTCATTTAGAGAAAATATTTGTAAGGGCTTTGGAATATGGCATTTCATTAAACCCAAGGAAATTTGCATTTGGTGTCACTGAGGGTAACTTGCTTGGCCACTTGCTTGGGAAGCAAGGAGTTAGAATTGATCTTGAGAGGGTGGCAACCATTGACAATATTCAAAGGCCAAAAAATGTTAAAGTGATTCAGTCCTTCTTTGGTCAAGTCAATTTCTTAAGGACAATTGTGGCAAAGTTTGCAGAGGTTACTAGACCTATTTCTAGGATGTTGAAGAAGGGATCTACAATCAATTAGGAGGGTGAGCCTGATGATCCTTTCAAAAATATCAAGCAAGCTATTAAAAATGCACCCATCCTTAAGGAACCTAATTATAGTATACGCACATCTTTTCCTTTGGATCTTTTCACACTATTGATGTAGTTTTGTTACAAAAGAATAAGGATGGTTTTGAGTAGCCTATTGCATTCTTCAGTAAATCTTTGCAGGCTACTGAATTGAATTATGACATAAATGAGAAACAAGCATATGCACTTGTGAAGGCATTCAAGGCTTTTATGTGTTACTTGATGGGGGTAGTTGTGATTGCTCTTGTGCCAAGTGCAGCTGTGAAAGATATTTTCTCACAGCAAGAGTTGTCTGGGAGAAGATGTAGATGGATCAATAAGATCCAAGAATTCAATGTTGATATCCAAATTACTAAACTGGATAGAGGAAAAGGATTCGAAAAATTGATGGCTCAATCCAATCTTGATGCAAATCAAATAAATCATTCTGAAATTAATTATACATGTGATATGGATGATTGTGTTTGGTATCAAGATATTATCTATTATCTATGAAATATGAGATGTCCAGCAGGAATGAATGATAATTGGAGGAGGACATTGAAATTATAGGCCATCAAGTATGTAATTGTGAAATGTAAATTGTATAGAAAGAATTTAGATTGCATACTTTTGAAATGTGTAGATGAAAATTAGGCTAACAAGTTGTTAAAAGAAATGCATGAGGGAGTTTGTAGTGGGCATTATATGGGTAAAATAACTACTCATAACATCTTGAGAGTAGGATTCTGGTGTCCCACAATCTTCAAGGATGCAGAACAGTTGGTAAGGAGGTGTGATGCTTGTCAAAGGTTCTCTTGTAAGTTTAAATTTTTAGGTAACATGCCATTAAAACTAGTAGAAGTACAAGCTCCTTTCCAATAATGGGGAATTGATTTCATAGGGGAGATACCAAACAATTCAAGTGGAGGACACTCATGGATCTTAGTTGCCATTGATTACTTTACTAAGTGGGCAGAGGCTATACCTACAAGGAATGCAACCAACAAGGTGGTAACTGATTTCTTGTTGAACAACATTGTTACAAGGTTTGGTTTCCCTAAGAGAATAGTAAGTGATAATGCCATGTGCTTCAGGTATGCTGAATATAAGGACTTTTGCAAAGGCTTAGGAATTCAAATTTCTTATTCCTCACCTTATCATCCACAAGGAAATGGTCAGGAAGAATCTACTAATAAGAGTTTGATTAAAATCCTAAAGAGGATTCTTGAAAAGAATAAGAAGGCATGGAATTTAAAACTACCATTAGCTACATGGACTGATAGGGTAACTATGAAGAAGGAAATTGGTTGTGCACCATTTGACCTAGTATATGGAATAGATGCAAGAATGCCTCAAAATAATCTACTGAAAATGTATAAATTTGTGCAATTATATGATGATGACATAGATGATGAAATGCAATTGAGGATTGAGGATCTCATCAGGCTGGATGAAATAAGGAGAGAATCAGTTGCAAGAAATGCCAAGTTGTAGTTGCAGGTTAAGAATTTGTATAAGAAGACTGTTGATAGGAAGTTTGAGCTTGGTGATTTGGTGTAAATTTGGAATGCCAGATTGGAGGATAAGGGAAAACATGGAAATTTTGATCCCATCTGGCTAGGGCCATATCAAATTCATGAAAAATGGGGCCAAGATTCATACATTGTCAAGGAACTAAATGGTAATGTTCAAGAATTGCCTGTTCATTTACAATTTTTGAAGAAATACTTCAATTGAAGGTATTATTGTTTCCATGAACAGTAGTTAGGTTTGTATATATTTTAAATTTTGTAAAAATTTGCTTACCCCTGTCCTATTTTTTTCTGGTCTGTAGAGTTTTGGTCCTATTGCTCTTTGTTGTCAAGTTTTTCTATTAGGTGGTCTGCTATAACCAATGATTCTAGATTCTTGCTGTGCCTACAAGAGCCACACATCCCCAAACAGAGCCACTTTTATCATGCACAAAATTTTCATAGCTTTACCAATTTTCCTCTGGTCTCTACAATATTTTTCAAGCCTCTGGCATTAACCCTTAGTTCAAATTTTTTAAAATCTAGCCGTTGCATAAAAAACCTTTTATAATGTCCTAGCCCTGTTCTATTTTAAAATTACTTTTTTGGGCCACTTAAAAACCTTTTAGAGAATGTGCTTTATATTTTTGGTTGGCCCCTTTTTAAATTCTTCCTATGTTTTTACGCCCAGTGGCCTTTAATTTTTCCTAGAGTCCTCAGCGCCTAATTTTTTCCCTAAAGCCTAAGTCCAGCGCTTTAATTTTTCCTATGTTTTGGCTTAAATTTTCCTAGGCCTGGCTCTCTAACACCATTTCAATTTGACAGTTGTCACTAAAGTGCAAGGGTTTTGTTAGAGGCTTGCGATCTTATCATGGTCGTTGATTTTCCTTTGTGACATGGTGTTTCAAACTGTGGGTGCAAGGTGACACGTAGGTACAAGTGGTGGAATATGATTGATCCATGTATTAACATGGTGGTAGTTGTCAATGGGACCTAAGTTGCAGGCTTGTCAGAGGGTCCTGACACTTATAGTGAATCAACAGTGGGCGTAAGTTCTTATGAGATGTGTCAGAGGCTTGCGATCATGCGCTAGCCACTGATTCTCTTTTATGACGTAGCTTTTCTAAAGCAAGCAGGTCCACTGTTAGAAGGTGCTAAAATGGTGGCATCTTATTGGTCAATGTGTTAGTCAGCTGCATATGTTCTCAAGCAGGCCTGGTATCTCTGTTAGATGATTCATGATCGACGGTGGGTACATGATCTCATGGAATCTTCCAAGCCCTTCAGATCATGCATCATTCATCCGATCTTCTAGGTAGTATAATGTTCTCTGTGGGTCCAATGCCATGCAAGGACATTTGGTGATCTCTTATTGATCCACATAATTATGATTTGGAAAGTGTCAATGGGACCTGGTATCTAGCGTGTCTTTGCAGTTCTGACAATGACAAAGATCGATGGTCGGTGTATAATCTGAAGGGTCTTTTCTAACACATGTGAAGATGCGATGACCGTTGATCTTCTTAAAGGAAAGCCCAAGTTTTGGTCTAAGGTTTGGTGATCCTGACAAATAAGGTTAGCAACTTGATGAATTTCAATGCTTTTTGCTCATTCGTGAAATGAGATGGCAGTACTTTAAATTGACTGGCAATTCAGTGAATGTGTATTTGTGTAATCACTAAACCATTTGGTAGATAGATAAAGTTCTTTGTGAACTGGAAAAAACCTTCAGACACCAGTTCACTAAATAAAGACTGGGGTTAGCCACTTTCTTTTGCTCACTAAGTGGCAGGGTTAAAGGTGGGTTAGTGTTTTCACTTCGCGAACAAGGATTTCCTTTGTCTCCAGTTCGCTGAGAATTAAGCCAAGGTGTCTGGGTGAGTTAAAGTCATAAAACCCATGAAATGAAAGGATCATATGGTCATGAGTTAAAGTTGATTGAGTTTTAAATATAGACCATTGATTCACTGTTGGCGCTATGAAACTAACCGTTGTATTTCAAATTTGAATTTGTAAAGGGTTTCCTGCGACCAGAAGGACTAAAATTCAATGCAGAAGTGACTAGAGCTAGTAAGAGATGATTTGTTTGCCATTGCAGTGTGGTCCAGGGTGTGCCATGATCATTTGCAAGGGTTTGTACTGTGTGTTTGATGCTTGAGGTGTGCTACAGGTGGCTGAACAGGTTGATAATTTGGCAATTTTTGTGGTTCTTAGTACCTTCTCAATGAAAATGTCATGATTGAGGATCACTCCGGGATCTATTTTCTCATGGTTGCCTAGGTTTCTTCCCTTGTATTAATTTTTTTGATTGTTTCTAGTTGATCTAGTGGGTGAAACCCTAACCCTAGTCACCTGAAGCTTGATGCATCCTCTTTGAGGATTCCAAGGTGACTAGGGGTATAAGTTGTAGCATTTTTGACTTAGTGAGGGTTCCAAAAACTTTCTTTGTGGTCATTGGTTGTTGATGGTATTATATTGAGGAAAGAGGAGCTAGATTTTGGGTCTTTTTCCTATCTCTATGATACTTTAATTGTATATTAATCATGAATATGCTAATGAGAATGCTATTGAGTTCCAATCTTGCATTTGTGTATGTCTTCTTTTTTTGGTTCTGAGCTCATATATGTTAGTGTCACAAAGTGTATTAGCATATGGTAAACAAAGAGTATTGTGAAGTCATCCCTGAGTTCCTAACAAAGTTAGGATTAAAGTCTTTTAGGTGAGTTCAGTGAGTTTACAACCAAATAAGAATTTTATTTCCTTGTGTTTGAGGGAGATGGGTAATAGGAAAAGCACTTATCCTGAGCCCAAGAGTGTTTGATTTAAGATCTTTAGCTGATGTATGCAATTGGGTGACTCTTTTCCCTAGGTTAAGGTATTGGTCCATTCTCTGGAGGCAGTCCATCATCATCAATCACACACACTTTTAAATGATAAAATCTTTCAATTAGTTAGTAAAGAGTATAGTGGTATAAAATTTAGTGATTCCTTTTGAGAAGTGAATCAAGGGTACACCCACCTGAGCATTAAGCCTCAAAGTGTAGGAGGATCTCATTGTTGATCCTTGTTAATTGACCCTCTTCCTTGTAGAATTTGGAGTGGTGATAGAGTCACAGTTATATTAAAGTTATCCATCAAAGTATAAATCTACAAGTTGAAGATCAAAGGGAACTACCAACAAAATTTTGACTCTACTGGGGAAACAACAATAAAGAATTATATTTGTTAAGAATCTCTGGTTGTAGTTATCTTGTAAAGTTAAAATCTAATTGACTAGATTGATTTACACATCTGAGTCACCAACAAAATGGTGACTCTAATGGGGAGAGTCTAGAGATAAAGGTTGTCAAGTGTACTCTTGTATTTCTCCTACTGTATTCAGTGTTTTCTTGAGATTTTAGGGTTTTCCCATCTTGGTGGGTGGTGATTCAAAAGGTTAGAACTAGTGCTATAAATTGTAAAAGATGGACAAAAGAAGAAATACTAGGTCCTTTGTCAGAAAAATTCTGGAGGTCACTCTGGAGCACTTACCTAGATAGGAGAAGAAAAGTTGGATCAGGAGAAATGATGAGTCTACTAGTGCTCCCATAAGAGAACAAAGAAATACCAGAGGTAGAGCACCACATGTTTCCTCAAGTGAGGAAGGCTCACAGGACAAAGTTTCTAGATCAGATGGTCGTCACTCTGAAGATAAATTTTATGATACCCCAGAGGTTGTATTTCAAGACAAGGGTTCATTACCTATAGGTTAGGATGAACAAGCCAGAGAGATGGGTTTTGAGATTGATTTAGATCTTGATGAGGATAATTTCAGAAGGGAACCCATGAGATTGAGGCAAGTGCATTTCCCATATCAAAATCCTACTAATGTGGAAGTATCATCAAGCTCTGAAGACAACATGATAGATCCACATGATCTAAATGCACTTAGGTTGTAGTTGGAAAAGCAGGATGCCATATGGAAAATGTTACAAGAGGAGAGAGAGGCTAAAAAAGTAAATGCTCTAATGGAGAGGTAGTCTCTTTTAAGAAAAATTAATGAAATGAAGGAAAGAAACAAGATGCTTGCTTCTGCTCCTAGGGTGTTGCAGCATGATGTTTTTGGTGATCTTGAAGCTCTAAGAAGTGAGTAGGAATGCTTGTTGAAAGACTATGAGTTTGATGAAGAAGGTCCTATGATCAGACAAGTGCAAAGTTATGCTCCTTTTTCCTAAGGGTAAGAATGGACATGAGATCACTAAGCCTACTATAGTTATTAATGAAAAAGGAAAGCAGAAGATGGTGGGTGTCCAAATAAGCAAACCAGTGACAATACCAGGGGTCCCACCATCTAAATCAAATAGGGAGATATAGATAGAAAGAAAAAGAAAAGTGGATGAAGGTCTTGCTCAAGAGTTGGAAAGAGCTGAAGTTGATGCTTCTATTTTAGAGAAAAGAAGAAAGCTCCAATTCTTCCAAGCTTCATCAGCTAATGTTCATGGCCCTTCTGCTACTAAACTAGGTATACCATCTATGAATGCTACTATTCCACTTAGCAATGCTACTACTAGTAATCAAATTCCTAATGAATCTACCAAATTATTTGTTGATCCTAATAGATAGTCAAATCTACAAGTGGGTGGGAATGTAGATAAAAATAATAATTCTAGTGGGAACACTAGTTTAGGATTTCAAAGAAGACCTATGCAACTAGAAGGCTATAGGAAATTATTTTGATGGGATACCAGGCTACCCGAATGCTTTTCCAAATGATATAAGAGATAAGGTACCTAAGTTTGCTAGTAATAATGCTATTAGTTGTGAGGAACATCTTAGGTTATTTGTTGATATGCTTAATGATTATGAGGTAGAGCATGAGGATGTAGTCATGAAATTGTTTGTTCAATCTCTAATGGAGGATACTAGAGATTGGTTGAAGAGACTTCCTGATAAATGTATTGATACTTGGGATTCTTTTGAGAGATGCTTTAAAGAGAAGTATGGTGATAGGCCTAATGCTAGTTTCATGTTGAATGAATTCAATACCATAAGGAAAAATCAGAATGATTCTGCAGCTGAATTCAACATGAGATTTTAGAAGGGTATGCATAAGTTATTTCAAGTTATGTGGTTAGATGACAATGTTTGTCTTACCACATACTTCAATGCATTTGATGGAAATATGGGATGCTTGTCGAGGGACAAAGAACCAAGAACCCTTAGAGATGCTTTTAGGGTTGTTGTCAATATTGAGAACAATATGAAGATATTAGGAAAGTTGGGTCAGAAGAGAGATGACCCTAAGTTATTTGGGGACAAGTAATACAAAAAAGAAAATGACAGGTGTTGGGAGTTCCCTTTGATCTTTCACTTGTAGATTTATACTTTGATGGATAACTTTAATATAACTTTGACTCTATCACCACTCGAAAGTCTACAAGGAAGAGGGCCAGTTAACAAGGATCAAGAGAGATCCTCCTACACTTTGAGCCTTATTGCTTAGGGAGGTGTACCCTTGATTCACTTCTTGAAAGGAATCACTAAATGATATACAACTATATACTCTTTACTAACGACTTTAAGATTTTATCATTTGAATGTTTGTGTGTGTGGTTGATGACAATGAAATGCCTCTAGAGGATGGACTAGTGCCTTAACCTAGGGCAAAGAGTCACCCAATTACATATATCAACTGAAGATCTTGAATCAAACACTCTTGGGTTTAGGATAAGTTCTTTTCCTATTACCCCTCTCCCTCAAACACAATAACATCAGATTCTTACTTGGTTGTAAATTCACTGAACCCACCCAAAAGACTTCAATCCTGACTTTGTGAGGAACTGAGAGATGACTTCACAATACTCTTTGTTTACCATATGCTAACACACTTGGTGACATTAACATATATGAGCTTAGAACCGAAACAAGAAGACATACACATATGCAAGATTGGAACTCAATAGTATTTTCATTAACATATTCAGGATCAATATACAATCAAAATAACACAAAAATAGGAAATACCCAAAATCCCACTCCTCTATCAGTATAACACTATCAACAACTAGTTGGGACCAAAGAAAGTTTGGAACCCCTACTCAGTCAAAATTTTTTAACTTATACTCCTTAGTCATCTTGGAATTCTCAAAGAAAATGCAACAAGCTACGGATGACTTAGGGTTAGGGTTTCATCCACCAAACTAATTGGAAATGGTCATAAATTTATTATAGGGGTGGAAACCTAGGCAACCAAGAGAAAGAAAATCTTGGAATGATCCTCAATCATGAAAAATTCTCTATGAACGTACTTAGAATTATGAACAATTCCTAAACGTCAACCCTGCAATATGCCTTGAGCACAAAACCACATAGTAGAAACCCTATAGATGATCACTCAACACCCTAGACCACACTACAATAGCAAGCACCACCAAACCAATCATAACCGGCCATTAAAACCATAAATTTTGGTACCTTCTTTCACCTAAAACCCTTGGCAAAATTGAATTTGAACTTCAATGGTCATTTTATGGCTTTAATAGAAAATCAATGGTCAACATTTAAAATTAGATCAACCTTAAGTCACAACCATCAGATCTCTCCCTTTCACCGTCTTTTATGATCTTAACTCAACTGCCACCCTAGGTTTACCCTCTAGCGACCCTATGACAATGCATTTCCAATTCATGAAAAGAAAACTTAACCCACCTTCTAACGCCATCACCTGGTGACCATAGGAAAACATTAACCTCAGTCCCACATTTAGTGAACTAGAGACAAAGGTCACCACCAATTTGTGAAACACTTTATCTATCTGCCAAAAAGTTTAGCAATTCCAAAAATGATTGTTCACTGGATTTCCAAAACACTTAGAGAAGTGCCGCTAATTCATGTGAATGAGCGAAGCCTTCATAAATTTATTAGACCACCAAAACATTTATCAGAACCACTAAGCCTTTGCCAGGAAGATCAATAGCCATCTAAAGTTCACATACCCATTTGAGATTCTATCAGATTACACACCCACCATTAGATCAAGAATCTCCTCCCATCTCTGACAACCCTCTAAAAAAAAAAAAAATCAACAACTGTCACAAGATCTTAAGCCTCTGACAAAACCCATAAGATCATACGTCATTCATCAATTCACTGAGAGGATTAGGACCCACTGACACATCTAAAAATTAGGTCCCACTGAAACATGTTGAGTTGTTTACCCATGAACCAATAAGAAAATGCTGACATGGCACACTTGGCATATGGACCCACTTAAAAGGAAGGGCAACGTCACCCAATGAGATCAATGGTGGTCTTAAGATCTCATGCATCTAACACATTGCTTGCAAACATACACCCACCGTTAGATGGAGATGGTGTCAGAGCTCGGCCCAGGGAAAATAAAGGCTGCTGAAACATTGGAAAAATTAAAGGTCAGGACTTAGGAAAATTTAAAACTTGCAGGGCGCTGGGAACTTAGGAAAGATTAAAGGGGACCTTCCAGCATATGAAACCTAACCGTGCGACATGTAAAGAAGTCTTTTTTTTAAAAAGGCACATGCAGATTAAAGGTTTTAAGTGACCCATAAAAAGGTAACATGAAAATAAAATAGGGCCAAGGCAATTTTAAATTTAAGGACCCAACGGCTAGATTTAAAATTTTTTTGCCAAGGGTTTTAGTTGAAGACATGAAAAACATTGCAGAGACCAGGGGAAGAGAGCTAGACCCATGAAATTTTTGGCATGTGCTAACAGTGGCTCTATCTGGGGATGTATGCCTCCTGTAGGCATAGCAAGGACTTAAGCAAGGTAGAACAGGCAACAAGACCAAAAACTGACAGACTAGGACAAAACAGGGCAGGGGCAAGTAGCTTATTTACAGAATTTATAAAATGTACAAACCTAACTACTATTCATGGAAAATAGAATACCTCAATTGAAGTATTTCTTCAAGAATTGTCCATGAACTGGCAATTCCTGAATATCACCATTTAATTCTTTGATAATGTATGAATCTTGGCCCCATTTCTCATGAATTAGATATGGCCCTAGCTAGATGGGATCAAATTTACCATGTTTCCCCTTATCCTCCAGTTTGACATTCCAAACTAACATCAAATGACCAGGTTCAATCTTTCTGTCAATAGTCTTCTTATCATATAAATTCCTAACCTGCAACTGCAATTTGGCATTCCTTGCAACTAATTCTCTTCTAGTCTCATCCAACCTAATGAGGTCCTCAATTCTCAACTGCATCTCATCATCTATGTCATCATCATATAGCTGAACAAATTTATACATTTCCAATAAGTTATTATGAGGCATTCTTGCATGAATTCCATATACTAGGTCAAATGGTGCACAACCAATTTCCCTCTTCATAGTTACCGTATTAGCCCATAGAGCTAATGGTAGCTTTGAATTCCATGCCCTCTTATTCTTTTCAATAATTCTCCTTAGGATTTTAATCAAACTCTTATTAGTAGATTCTACCTGACCATTTCCTTGTGGATGATAAGGTTAGGAATTAGAAATCTGAATTCCCAAACCTTTGCAAAAGTCCTTATATTCAGCAGACCTGAAGCACATGGCATTATCACTTACTATTCTCTCAGGGCACCCAAACCTTGTAACAATATTATTCATCATAAAATCAATTACCACCCTACTAGTTGCATTTCTTGCAGGTATAGCTTCTACCCACTTTGTAAAGTAATCAGTGGCAACTAAGATCCATGAGTGTCCTCCACTTGACTTGTTTGGTATCTCCCCTATGAAATCAATTCCCCATTGTTGGAAAGGAACCTGAACTTCTACTAGTTTTAATGGCACATTTCCTAAAAATTTAAGCTTACCAGAGAACCTTTGACAAGCATCACACCTCCTCACCAACTATTCTCCATCCTTGAAGATTGTTGGCCACCATAATCCTACTCTCAAGATCTTATGAGAAATTTTTTTACCCATATAATTCTCACCACAAACTCCCTCATGCATTTCTTTCAACAACTTGTTAGCCTGATCTTCATCTACATGCTTCAAAAATATTCAATCCAAATTCTTCCTATATAATTTACACTTCACAATTACATACTTGATGGCCTATAATTTTAATGTTCTTTTTCTAATTATCATTCATGTTGTCTAGACATCTCATACTTCTCAAGTAATAGATGATGTCCTGATACCAGATACAATCATCCATATCACATGTGTAATCAATTTTAGAATGATTAACCTGATTTGCATCAAGATTGGATTGGGCCATCAGTTTTTCCAATCCTTGTCCTCTAACCAACTTAGTAATCTGGACTTCAACATTGAATTCTTGGATCCTATTGATCCATCTACATCTTCTTTTGGAAACCTCTTGCTATGAGAAAATATCCGTCACAGCTGCACTTGGCACAAAAGCAATCACAGTTGTTCCCATCAAGTAACACCTAAAAGCCTTGATTGCCTTCACAAGTGCATAAACCTATTTTTCATTTATGTCATACTTCAATTCTATAGCCTACAAAGATTTACTGAAAAATGCAATAGGCTGCTCAAAACCATCCTTATTCTTTTATAACAAAACTATAGCAATGGCGTGAAAAGATCCAAAGGAAAAGATATGCATTGGGACACTATAATCAGGTGCCTTAAGCACTAGTGCATCTTTGATAGCCTACTTGATACTTTTGAAAGCCTCATCAGGCTCACCCTCCCAATTGATTACAGATCGCTTCTTCAACATCTTAGAAATAGGTCTAGTAACCTCTACAAAATTTGTCACAAACCTCCTTAAGAAATTGACCTGACCAAAGAAGGACTAAATTCCTTTAACATTCTTTGGTCTCTAAATTTTATCAATGGCTACAACCCTCTCAGGGTCAATTCTCACTCCCTGCTTCCCAACTAAGTGGCCAAGCAACTTACCTTCGATGATACCAAAAGCACATTTCCTTGGGTTCAAAGAAATGCCAAATTCCAAGGCCCTCACAAATATTCTTTCTAAATGGGTTCAATGGTCTTCTTCCTCCTTGGAATAGGTAGTTAGATCATCTTGATATACAACAAGGTGTTGTGAAAGCTATCTTGAATTGCTCTGATTCCTTGACAATGACCTAATTGTAGCTAGAGAAACCATCCATCATAGACATTAATTCTGATTCTATTACTCTCTGCAACATAGATTCTATATTGGGTAGACAATAATTATCCTTTAATGAGCTAATGTTCAGATTCCTGAAGTCCACACAAAGCCTAATGTCACCATTCTTTTTTCTCATAGGAACAAGGTTTGAGACCCAAGAAGAATTCCTTATAGGCTTGATAATTCTAGCATCTCTCATCTTCATTAACTCTTCTTGCATCTTGGGTGCCAAAGAGGGATTAATAGGCCTTTGTTTTTGTCAGAAAGGTTTAGCATCTTCTTTCAATGGAATAATATGCTCAAAAAAATCTTCTCTATAAACCTTTAGGTCACCATATGACCATGCAAAAACATGCTCGAATTTTCTCAATAATTCAATCAAAGATTTCTTTACCTTTTGAGATATATCTCTACCAATGTATACCTTCTTAGGTGCCTCATGTGTTCCAAGATTTATCTCCTCTAGATCAGCATGATCTTCTCTTTTGATATTCTTTTGAACTCTATCCTGGTTATCAAAGATAGTCTCCAAAACAACAAGCCCCTTGGGCACCTTGTTAGTTCTAAGCTGAATGACCTCATTGCCAAAGACAACCTCCCTTCCTTCTACTGAATCAACCAAGGATGAAAAATCAAATTATTTACCATGATACTAATCCTCACAACCTATAAACTTCAAGATATCATTATCATCATCAAAAACTTGCCAATTCTCAATATTATCTAGTATGCTAGGCCTAGACTGAATTTCAACTTTAGAGATACTAGAAAATGTAATATCATTAGGATTGATTGCAATATTGGCTAACAAGTCAGTCATCTTATTGTTACTCCTATCCTTCCAATAAATATTGAAGGCATCAAAATGTTCAATCAAATCCCAAACTGCATTCCTATATTGTTTCAACCTCTTGTTCTTGGAAGAATATACTGACCTGACTTGGGACACCACCAACTTAGAATCACCAACAACACTTAAACACTTAATACCATGCTTTTGTGCCAACCTCAATCCTAACAACAAAGCCTCATATTCTGTTATATTTTTGGTACAAAAGAAATTCAATGTGAAAAAAAATTTGTAGGTATTTTCATCAAGAGAAATATGTAAAATACCTACTGCTGCACCATCTTTGTAATTTGCACCATCAAATTACATTACTCACAAATCACCCTTCACAGAATTAGCACTTACCTCAATAGAGATAGGTGACAAAATAGGTTCCTCTTCAAATATAGGGATCTCTGCCCTAAAAGCATTAATATCAGTATCCATAAAACATGTAGTTTCATTATCAACATTTCTCTCAATCATGTGGCATACTCTTGCCTCTCATTCAATCTTGACAAATTGATCATCAATCTTGAAAGTGGCATAGGACAGATCACACTGTAAACTTCCACCCATGGTAGCACTCCACCTTCTAGATAGTAGCATCCCATAATGAGGAGGGATATCCACCACCAAAACACTCATTGTTAACTCTTTCTCTAGATATGCTACCACCCTATATGCCATTGCATTGATAGTCTCAATAAATGGTACCTCCCTCTAATCTAGTGCACAACATCTACCTTGCACTATATCAACTTTAAGGCCCAACTTCTCCATGATTTTGAAAGGCATGATAGCATTAGAGGCACCACTATCAATCATACAATTTCTCAACATCATTCCATTTAGAAGAACACTTAAAAATGATGGATCAATATTTTCAAGGCTGGCATTGACAGAACTATCCAAGTATATTGGAGGAATTTGAGACACAATTCCCTAAGCAACAACACCTTTCAAAGCCTTATCCTGAGATCCATTGCATGCAACATCTTTTTTATGAACATTACCTATCGATGCAATAGCTCTATCTTTGTGTTTAGGGATCCTCAATAATTCTGGCAATGGAACCTTAACTATAATTTGGGATAATACAGATAACATATCAATAGGAGCAGAAGAAGGAATCTCAATTTGCACTACTTAATAGCCTTTTGCTTATCTGACACATTAGGTGTATTGGCCACCCTCATTTTTTCAATCTTAGCCATTGTGTTAACTGGCCTCTCAATCTCACTAGAAATCTTTTCAATTCCAACTCCCTTAGTCTCACAATTATTACCTTTTACATTCTTGAATTTCACCATGTGATCACCTTTTCATTTGTTCTCATTAGGTTCTCTAGAGTTGGTACTCTTTATAAACATTCCCACAGCTTTATCATTTATATTCCTTGCCACCATGCCTTTGGTTTGCACTTGGGAAATAATTCCTATAGTAATCCTATCCATCTCTTCTCTAGAAGGCCTTCTCAAATTTACTAGCTCAGAAGAAGAGTTCATATTACATGTCTTCCTATCAATGTCTTCAATATGAGAAAAAACTTCTTGACGAAAAAGGGTCTGACTTTGTCTCTTTACATTTACATCTTCCTCTTCATCAAAATAAGAATCATCTTCATATCCTAGATATGAAGAAGCCATGTTGCATCCAACATCATCTTGATCTTCTTCTTGATCTATCTCCTGATTGCCACAATCTTGATTTGCAACCATAGAATGTGCAACCACACAATGCTCTGCAGAATGAGGGGACTGGCATGCAACACACCAAGGTATGTCCTCCATGACATTTATTGAAGCCTTTTTTAGAGTGTCAAGGACACCTCTATCATTTTTTCCTCTTACAGTAGGGACAACAGGCTTGTAATCCTTCCATTGTGTGTTGTAGGGGTAGTTCTGCAATCTATTCTGCTTATTGAAATTGTTGTTTAACTAAGGCCTCTCATTGGAAGGAGCACTGATGTTCCTATTTGTAGGTGCCTTCAAATACTTCAATGCATTAAGCACCTTATCTAATTTATCTTCCTCTTGCCTCCTAGCTCCAACATTCTTATCATTTTCCTTTTTGTGTTTCTTGTCCCCAAACAACTTTGGGTCATCTCTCTTTCCACCCAACTTTTCTAATATTTTCATGTTGTTCTCAATATTGACAGCAATCCTAAAAGCATCCCTAAGAGTTCTTGGTTCTTTGTCTCTCAACAAATATCCCATCTTTCCATCAAATGCATTGAAATATGTGGTCAGACAGACATTGTCATCTAACTGCATAACTTGGAACAACTTATGCATACCCTTCTAAAATCTCATGTTGAATTTAGCTGCAGATTCATTCTGATTTTTCGTTATGGTATTGAATTCATTCAACATGAAACTAGCATTAGGCCTATCACCATACTGCTCTTTAAAACATCTCTCAAAAGAATCCCAAGTATCAATACACTTGTTAGGAAGTCTCTTAAACCAATCTCTAGCATCCTCCATTAGAGATTGAACAAATAATTTCATGACCACAACCTCATGCTCTACCTCATAATCATTAAGCATATCAAAAAATAACCTAAGATGCTCCTCACAACTAATATCATTATTACCAGAAAACTTAGGTACATTATCTCTAATATCATTTGGAAAAGCATTTGGGTAGCCAGGAATTCCATCAAAACTAATTTGCCTATAGCCTTCTAATTGCATAGGTCTTCTTAAAAAACTTGAACTAGTGTTAACCCTAGGATCAACATTAACATCTATATTTATTTGTGCATTTGACTGCTACCTAGGATCAACACCTATCCTAGTAGATGAAGAAGGAATTGAACTAGTAGCATTACTAAGTGGAATAGTAGTAGTCATAGATGGCATACCTAGTTCAGTAGTAGATGGGCCAAGAGCATTAGCTGATGAAGCCTTCAAGAACTGAATCTTTCTTCTTTTTTCTACAATGGAAGCTTCAATTTCAGCCTTCTCTAATTCTCTTGCAAGGTCCTCATCTTCTTTTCTTCTTCTCTCCATTTTTGTGTCCTTATTTAAATTGGGTGGTGGGACCCCGGGTATTGTCAATGATTTACTTGTTTGATGTCCCACCATCTTTTGCTTTCCTTTCTCACCAGCGGAAACATCAGGCCTAGTGATCTCACGCCCATCTTTATCTTTAGGAAAAGGAACATAACTTTGCAATTGTCTAACCATAGGGCCCTCCTTATCGAATTCCTAATCTTGCAGTAAGCGCTCTTGCTCACTCCTCAAGGCATCAAGATCACCAAAGACATCCTGCTGCAAAGTTTTAGGAGCAGAAGCAAGCATCTTGTTTCTCTCCTTCATTTCATTAATCTTTCTGAGGAGAGACTATCTTTCTATCAGAGCATTCACTTTTTTAGCCTCTCTCTCCTTTTGTAACCTCTTATGTGTAGCATCTTGCTCTGCCAGCTACAACCTTAATGCATTTAAATCATCTAGATCTACCATAATGTCATTAGAACCGGATGACACATCCATATCAGAAAGATTCTGATATAGGAAGTGGACTTGCCTTGGTCTCATGGGTTCTCTTCTGAAGTTGTCCTCATCAAGATCTAAATCAATCTCCAAACCTATCTCTCTAGCTTGTTCATCTTGACCTGTAGGCAATGGACCTTTGTCCTGAAATACAGCTTCTGGGGTATCATAAAATCTATCTTCAGAGTGACTGCCATCTGATCTAAGAACTCTATCCTATGAACCATCCTCACTTGAGGAAACATGTGGTGCTCTACCTCTATTATTTCTTTGTTTTATCATGGGAGCACTAATAGAATCACCTTTCTTTCTAATCCAACTCTTCTTCTCCTATCTAGGCAATTGCTCCAGAGTGACCTCTAGATTCTTTCTGACAAAAGATCTAGTATTCCTCCTCTTGTCCATGATTTACAACATATAGCACTGGTTCTAACCTTTTTGAGTCACCACCCACCTAGATGGGAAATCTTTTTAACTGAATACAATAGGAAAACAAGTTTTCACTTACAACCTTTATATCTATTTGGTCAACAAAATATTTTGACTTTACAATGTAGTCCCAACCAGAAGTCCTAACAGATATACTACTTCATTATTTTTCTCTCGAGCAAAGTCACCATTTTTTTGGGAGTTCCCTTTGATCTTTCACTTGTAGATTTATACTTTGATGGATAACTTTAATATAACTTTGACTCTATCACCACTCCAAAGTCTATAAGGAAGAGGGCCAATTAACAAGGATCAAGAGAGATCTTGCTACACTTTCAGCCTTATTGCTCAAGTGGGTGTACCCTTGATTCACTTCTTGAAAGGAATCACTAAATGATATACAACTATATACTCTTTACTAACTGCTTTAAGATTTTATCATTTGAATGTTTGTGTGTGTGGTTGATGACAATGAAATGCCTCTAGAGGATGGACTAGTGCCTTAACCTAGGGCATAGAGTCACCCAATTACATATATCAGCTGAAGATCTTGAATCAAACACTCTTGGGCTCAGGATAAGTGCTTTTCCTATTACCCCTCTCCCTCAAACACAAGGACATTAGATTCTTACTTCATTGTAAACTCACTAAACCCACCCAAAAGACTTTAATCCTAACTTTATTAGGAACTCAAAGATGACTTCACAATACTCTTTGTTTACCATATGCTAACATACTTTGTGACATTAACATATATGAGCTTAGAACCGAAATAAGAAGACATACACAGATGCAAGATTACAACTCAATAGTATTTTCATTAACATATTCAAGATCAATATACAATCAAAACAACACAAAGATAGGAAATACCCAAAATCCCACTCCTCTATTAGTATAACACTATCAACAACCAGCTGGGACCAAAGAAAGTTTGGAACCCCTAATTAGTCAAAAAAATTTAACTTATACTCCCTAGTCATCTTGGAATTCTCAAAGAGAATGCAACAAGCTATAGATGACTTAGGGTTAGGGTTTCAACAACCCAACCAACTGGAAATGGTCATAAAGTTATTATAGGGGTGGAAACCCAGGCAACCAGGAGAAAGAAAATCCTGGAATGATCCTCAATCATGAAAAATTCTCTGTGAAGGTACTGAGAATTATGAACAATGCCTAAACATCAACCTTGCAACATGCATTGAGCACAAAACTACATAGTACAAACCCTGCAGATGATCACTCAACATGCTGGACCATACTGCAACAGCAAGCACCACCAAACCAATTGAAACCGGCCATTAAAACCATAAATTTTGGTACCTTCTATCACTTGAAACCCTCAGCAAATTTGACTTTGAACTTCAACGGTCATTTTATGGCTTTAATAGCAAATCGGTGGTCAACATTTAAAATCAGATCAAGCTTAAGTCACAACCATAAGATATCTCCCTTTTGCGGTCTTTTATGATCTTAACTCAACTACCACCCTCTGTTTACCCTCTAGCGACCCTGTGACAATGCATTTCCAATTCATGAAAAGAAAACTTAACCCACCTTCTAGCTCCGTGACCTGGTGTCCATAGGAAAACATTAACCTCAGTCCCAGATTTAGCGAACTAGCGAGAAAAGCTCACCACCAGTTTGTGAAACACTTTATCTATCTGCCAGAAAGTTTAGCGATTTCGTGAATGCTTGTTGACTGAACCACCAAAACACTTAGAGAACTACCGCTAATTCACATGAAGTGAAGCCTTCATAAATTTTTTAGACCACCAAAACATTTATCAGAACCACTAAGCCTTCACCAGGAAGATCAATGGCTGTTTGAAGTTTGCATACCCATCTGAGATTCTATCAGATTACACACCCACTGTTAGATCAAGAATCTCCTCCCATCTCTGACAACCCTCTGACACAAAACAAAATCAATGGTCATTGAAAGATATTAAGCCTCTGACAAAACCCATAAGATCATACACCATTCATCGACTCACTGATAGGATCAGGACCCACTAACACATCTAAAAACCAAGTCCCACTGACACATGCTGAGTTGTTTACCTATGGACCAATAAGAAAATGCTGACATGGCACACCTAGCATGTGGACCCACTTAAAAGGAAAGTAAATGTCACCTAATGAGATCAATGGAAGTCTTAAGATCTCATGTGTCTGACACATCACTTGCAAACATACACCCACCGTTAGATGGAGAAGGTGTCAGAGCTGGGCCCAGGGAAAATAAAGGCTACTGAAACATAGGAAAAATTAAAGCTCAGGACTTAGGAAAATTTAAAACTTGTAGGGCACCGGGAACTTAGGAAAGATTAAAGGGGACCTGCCGACACATGAAACTTAACCGCGTGACATGTAAAGCTATCCTTTTTTTAAAAAGGCACATGCGGATTAAAGGTTTTAAGTGACTTGTAAAAATTTAATGTAAAAATAAAGTAGGGCCAGGACAATTTTAAATTTAAGGACCCAATGGCTAGATTTTAAAATTTTTTGCCAAGGGTTTTAGCCGAAGACATGAAAAACATTGTAGAGACCAGGGGAAGAGAGCTAGAGCCATGAAATTTTTGGCACGTGCTAACAATAGGAATGTTGGAACTAGGGGGCAAGAAGAAGATAAATAGGATAAGGTTTTCAATGCATTGAAGGATTTCAAGGCCTTGCAAATAGGAACATCAGTGCTCCTACCAATGAAAGGTCTTAGTTCAACAACAATTTCAATAAGCAGAACACATTGCAGAACTACCCCTACAACACCCAATGGAAGGATGGAAAGCCTATTGTCCTTGTTACAAGAGGAAACATTGATAGAGGTGTCCTTGACCCTCTACAAAAAGCTGTAATAAATTTCATGGAGGACATACCTCGGTGTTTTGCATGCCAGTCCCCTCATTCTGCAGAGCATTGTGTGGTTGCACATTCTATGGCTGCAAATTAGGATTGTGGCAAAGAGGAGATAGATCAAGAAGAAGATCAAGATGATGTTGGATGCAGCATGGCTACTTCATATCAAGGATACGAAGATGATTTTGATTTTGATGAAGAAGCAGATGTAAATGTGAAGAGACACAATCAGGCCCTTTTTCATCAAGAGGTTTTTTCTGATAGTGAAGACATTGATAAGAAGACATGTAACATGAACTCTTCTTCTGAGCTAGTAAAATTAAGGAGACGTTCTAGAAAAGAGATGGATAGGATTACTACAAAAATGATTGCCCAAGTGCAAACTAGGGGCACGGTGGCAAGGGATATAAATGGAAAAGCTGCAGAAATGTTTATAAAGAGTACCAACTCCGAAGAGCCTTATGAGAAAAAATCAAAAGGTGATCACATGGTGAAATTCAAGAATGTAAAAGGTAAGAATTGTGAGCCTAAGGGAGTTGGAGTTGAAAGATTTCTAGTGAGATTGAGAAGCCAGTTAACATAATGGTTAAGATTGAAAAAATGAGGGTGGCCAATACACCTAATGTATTAGACAAGCAAAAGGACATTAAGGAAATGTAGATTGAGTTTCCTCACTCTGCTCCTATTGATATGTTAGTTGTATTGTCTCTAATTATAGTTAAGGTTCCATTTTCAGAATTGTTGAGGATCCCTGAACATAAAGCCAGAGCTATTGCATGGGTAGATAATGTTCATAATAATGATGTTGCATGCAATGGATCTTAGGATAAGGCTTTGAAAGGTGTTGCTGCTCAGGGAATTGTATCTCAAATTCCTCCTATATATTTGGATAGTTCTATCAATGCTAGTCTTGAAAACATTGATCCATTCTTTTTAAGTGTCCTTGTGAATGGAAAGAAACTAAGAAACTATATGATTGATCATGGTGCCTCTAATAATTTTATGCCTTTTAAGATTATGGAAAAATTGGGCCTTAAAGTTGATACAGTTCAAGGTACATGTTGTGCAATGGATCAGAGGGAGGTACCAGTCATTGGGACTATCAATGCAATGCCATATAGGCTGGCAGCCTATCCAAAGAAAGAATTAAAAATTAGTGTTTTGCTAGTGGACATCCCTCCTCATTATGGGAAGCTGCTATCTAGAAGTTGGAGTGCTGCTATGGGTGCAAGTTTATAGTGTGATCTATCCTATGCCACTTTCAATATTGATGATCAATTTTTCAAGATTGAGTGAGAACCAAGTGTATGCCACATGATTGAGAGAAGTATTAATAATGAAACTACATGTTTTGTGGATACTAATATTAATGCTTTTAGGGTAGAGATCCCTGTGCTTGAGAAGGAACCTATTTGTCACCTATCTCAGTTGAGATGAGTGTTATTTTTGTGAAGGGTGATTTGTGGGGAATGTACTTTGATGGTGCAAGTTACAAGGATGGAGCAGGAGTAGGTATTTTACTTATTTCTCCCAATGGAAACCCCTACAAATTTTCTTTCACATTGAATTTATTTTGTACCAACAATATAGTAGAATATGAGGAATTATTGTTAGGACTGACATTGGCACAAAAACATGGTATTAAGTGCTTAAGTGTTGTTGGTGATTCTGAGTTGGTGGTGTCCCAAGTATGGTTAGTATATGCTTCCAGGAACAAAAGGTTAAAATAGTATAGGAATGTAGTTTGGGATTTGATTGAAAATTTTGATGCCTTCAATATTGAGTGGAAGGATAGCAGTAACAATAAGATGGCTGACTTGTTAGCCAATATAGAAATCAATCCTAGTGATATTACATTTATTGGTATCTCTAAAGTTGAAGTTCAAACTAGGCCTAGTATACCAGATGATATTGAAAATTGGCAAGTTTTTTATGATGATAATGATATCTTGAAGTTTATGAGTTGTGAGGATCAGTATCATGGTCAGGAATTTGATTGTTCAACTTTGGTTGATTCAATAGAAGGAAAAGAGGTTGTCTTTGGTAATGAGGTCATTTAGCTTAGAACTAACAAGGTGCCCAAGTGGCTTGTTGTTTTGGAGACTGTCTTTGATAACCAGGATAGAAGTCAAAGTAATATCAAAAGAGAAGATCATGCTAATCTAGAGGAGATAAATCTTGGAACACATGAGGCACCTAAGAAGGTATACATTATTTGGGACATGTCTCACAATGTGAGAAAATATTTGATTGAGTTATTTAGAAAACTCAGGCATGTTTTTGCATGGTCATATGATGACCTAAAGGTTTATAGAGAAGACTTGTTTCAGTATATCATTCCTTTGAAAGAAGATGCTAAACCTTTCAGGCAAAAACCAAGGCCTATTAATCCTACTTTAGCACCCAAGATGCAAGAAGAATTAATCAAGTTGAGAGATTCTGGAATTATCAAGCCTATAAGGCACTCTTCTTGGGTTTCAAATCTTGTTCCTATGAGAAAGAAAAATGGTGACATCAGACTTTGTGTGGACTTCAAGAATTTGAACATCAGCTCATTAAAGGATAACTATTGTCTACCTAATATGGAAGCTATGTTGCGAAGAGTAACCGGATCAAAATTGATGTCTATGATGAATGGTTTCTCTAGTTATAATCGGGTAATTGTCAAAGAGTCAGAACAATTCAAGACAACTTTCACAACACCTTGGGGAACATATGTTTATGTGAGAATGCCTTTTGGTCTCACAAATGCTGGTGCAACTTTTCAGAGAGCAATGGATGTTGCCTTTTTAGATTTTATTGATGATTTACTTGTTGTTTATCAAGATGATTTAACTATCTATTCCAAAAAAGAAGAAGACCATTGTACTCATTTAGAGAAAATATTTGTAAGGGCTTTGGAATATGGTATCTCATTAAACCCAAGGAAATTTGCAATTGGTGTCACTGAGGGGAAGTTGCTTGGCCACTTAGTTGGGAAGCAAGGAGTGAGAATTTATCCTGAGAGGGTAGTAGCCATTGACAAGATTCAAAGGCCAAAAAATGTTAAAGGAATTTAGTCCTTGTTTGGTCATGTAAACTTCTTGAGAAGATTTGTAACAAACTTTGGAGAGGTTACTAGACCTATATCCGAGATGTTAAAGAAAGGATCTGCTATCAATTGGGAGGGTGAGCCTGATGAAGCTTTCAAGAATATCAAGTAGGCTATCGAAGATGCACCTGTGCTTAAGGCACTTGATTATAATATCCCAATGCATATATTCTCCTTTGCATCTTTTCATACTATTGCTGCAATGTTGTTGTAGAAAAATAAGGAAGGTTATGAATAGCCTATTGTATTCTTTAGTAAATCTTTGCAGGCTACTGAATTGAAGTATGACATAAATGAGAAATAAGCATATGCACTTGTGAAGGTAGTCAAGGCTTTTAGGTGTTACTTGATGGGGATAGTTGTGATTGCTTTTGTGCCAAGTGCTGAATAAAAGATATTTTCTCATAGTAGGAGGTGTTTGGGAGAAGATGCAAATGGAACAATAGGATCCAAGAATTCAACATTAATGTCCAAATTACTAAATTGGTTAGAGAACAAGGATTGGAAAAACTGAAGGCTCAATCCAATCTTGATGCAAATCAGATAAATCAAGTTGAAATTGATTATACATGTGACATAGATGATTGTATTTGGTATCAAGATATCATCTATTACTTGAGAAATATGAGATGTCTAGTAGGAATGAATGGTAATCAAAGGAGGACATTAAAATTATAGGCCAACAAGAATGTAATTGTGAAATGTAAATTGTATAGATAGAATTTGGATTGCATAATGTTGAAATGTATAGATGAAAATTAGGCTGAAGTATTGTTGAAAGATATGCATGAGGGAGTTTGTGGTGGGCATTATATGGGTAAAACAACTACTCATAAAATCTTGAGAGTAGGATTCTAGTGGCCCACAATATTCAAGGATGTAGAGTAGTTGGTAAGGAGGTGTGATGCTTGTCAAAAGTTCTCTCGTAAGCTCAAATTTTTAGGCAATGTGCCTTTGAGGCCAATTGAGGTGCAAGCTCCTTTCCAACAATGGGGAATCGATTTCATAGGGGAGATATCAAACAAGTCAAGTGGAGGACACTCATGGATCTTAGTTGCCAGTGATTACTTTACAAAGTGGGTAGAAGCTATACCTACAAGGAATGTAACTAGTAAGGTGGTAATTGATTTTTTGTTGAATAATATTGTTACAAGGTTTGGTTTCCTTGAGAGAATAGTAAGTGATAATGACATGTGCTTCAGGTTTTCTGAATATAAGGACTTTTGCAAAGGTTTGGGAATTGAAATTTCTTATTCCTCACCTTATAATCCACAAGGAAATGGATAGGCAGAATCTACTAATAAGAGTCTGACTAAGATCCTCAAGAGGATTCTTGAAAAGAATAAAAGAGCATGGAATTCAAAACTGCCATTAGTTGTATGGGCTGATAGGGTAAATGTGAAGAGGGCAATTGGTTGTGCACCATTTGACCTAGTATGTGGAATACATGCAAGAATGCCTCAAAATAATTTATTGGAAATGTATAGGTTTGTTTAGTTGTATGATGATGATATAGATGATGAGATGCAGTTGAGAATTGAGGATCTCATTAGGCTAGATGAAATCAGGAGAGAGTCAGCTACAAGGAATGTCAAGTTGAAATTGCAAATCAAGAACTTGTATGGTAGGAAGGCTATCGAGAGGAATTTTGAGCCTGATGACCTAGTATTAATTTGGAATGCTAGACTGGAGGATAAGGGAAAACATGGAAAGTTTGATCCCATCTGGCTAGGGCCATATCAAATTCATGAAAAATGGGGCCAAGATTCATACATTGTCAAGGAACTGAATGGTAATGTTCAAGAATTTCCTGTTCATGGACAATTCTTGAAGAAATACTTCAATTGAAGGTATTTTTTTTTCCATGAATAGTAGTTAGGTCTTTACATTTTGTAAATTTTGTAAAGTTGCTTGCCCCTGTCTAGTTTTGTCCTAGTCTATAAGGTTTTGGTCCTATTGCTCTTTGTTGTTAGTCTTTTCCAGTGGGATGGTCTACTTTAACCAATGATTCTGATTTCTTGCTATGCCTACAAGAGCCACACATCCCCAAACAGAGCCACTATTAGCACTCTGAAAAATTTTCATGGCTTTACCAATTTTCTTCTGGTCTCTACAATGTTTTTCATGCCTTTGGCTCAAGCCCTAGTTCAAAAATTTAAAAAAACTAGCCATTGCATGAAAAACCTTTCGTTTTACCCTGGCCATGTTTTATTTTCATGTTACTTTTTCGGGCCACTAAAAATTCCTTTAGCGCATCTGCCTTATTTTTTTATCACCTTTCGGGATCAGCTGATAAATTTTCCTAAGTTTCTATCACCCGGCGGTCTTTAATTTTCCTATTTCCTTGCACTAATATTTTTCCTAAGTCTCAGCAATTAATATTTCCTAATGTCTCAACTTAATCTTTCTTGGGCTCAGTTCTCTGACACCATCTTAATCTAATGGTGGGCACATCTTCTCATAGACTATGTTAGATTCTTGCAATCTTATGACCATCATTGATTCTCTTACATGACGTAATGCTTCAGACAGGTGGGTCCACTGCTACATGTACACAAATGGTGGCCTTTGACTAGTCCACATAATAGTGAGTTGGACATGTTGTTAGGTGGGCTTGGTATCTCAATTAGAGGATTTAGGATCGACGATTGGCGTATAAGCACATAGAATCTTTTGAGCCCTTCAGATCTTGCGCCAACCATCCGATCTTCTAGGTGGTATAATGTTCTCGGTGGGTCCTAATTGCCATGTAAGCATAGTTGGTAGTCTCTTATTGGTCCACGAGGTAATGACTTGGTACTTGTCAGTGGGACCTAAGTTTTCAGCTTGTCAGAGGGTCCTGACATCTGTAGAAAATCAATGGTGGGCATAATTTCTTAAGGAATGTGTCAGACGCATGAGATCTTTAGACAACTGTCGATTTTACTTTTCCTCAGGTGACTGATGTGGGTGGGTCCTCTAACATTTGGAGTTAACATGAAAAATTTTAAGTGGAGGAAAAGATGATGATGTAGTGGGACCATTTCCCAAGTGGTGTAGAGTTGTTCAAATTCTATTAGTTGACATGAGGAATCAGCAAGGCGGGGTCATTGTTAGAAAGGTCAGTGATGATGACAAGATCCATAGTTGACGTAAGTTGTCATGGGTGGTGTCAGAGCCATGAGATCTTGCACCCGTCATCCAATTTGAAGGCTTACAGAGAGTGGGTCCTGTGTCAGTGGTGACCGAGCAGTGACAACAAATAACATGGTGACAAGTGGTATAAAGTGGGCTTGGGTGGGGGTCAAAAGGCTTAGAGGTTCTGATAAAATTCTTAGCGGCCTGAAAAAATTTCAAAGTGGTTTGCTCATTCACAAGGAGAATGAGTGGTGTTCTAAAAGGTCTGATGATTCAGTGAAGGAAGGTCACGTGATTGCTAAGTATTTTAGCAGTGACTTAAAATGTTCTGCGAACTGGCGAAAACATTTTGTTGCTAGTTTGCTAAATAAGAGACTGGGGTTAGTAACTTTCCTTTGCTCGCTACTTCGCGGGGTTAAGTGGTGAGTTAGTATTTCATTTCACGAATAGGAAAAGGCCTTGTCACATTGTTGCTAGGAGTAAACCTGAGGGTAGCAGTTGAGTTAAGACTTAAAGCCTACGAAATAGAGGGATCTGACGGTCATGACCTAAAGATAGCTCAAATTTAAATGTGGACCGCTGATTCACTATTGGTGCCATAAACTGACCATTGAAATTCAAATTCAAATTTGCAGAGGGTTTCCAGTGATAGAAAGGACCAAAATTGAATGCTTTTCCAGCTAGAATTGGTTTTTTTGACTATTTCAGTGTGGTCCAGGGTGTTCTATGATCATTTGCAAGGGTTTTTACTGTGTTCTTTATGCTCGAGGCATGTTGCAGGTGGCCGAATGGGTTGACAAATTGGGTATTTTTATGTTCTCAGTACTTTCTCTATGCTATTGTCATGATTGAGGATCACTTTGGGATTTATTTTCTCCTGGTTGCCTAGGTTTCTTCCCCTGCATTTAATTTTTGACTGATTTGGTTATTTTAGTGGGTGAAAACCTAACCCTAGTCATCTGTAGCTTGTTGCGTCCTATTTTGGGATTTCAAGATGACTAGGGGGGTATATATTGCAAAAAATTTTATGTATTAGTCATTGTTGTTAATGTTATTATACTGAACAAGAAGAGCTTGGATTTAGGGTTTTGTTTCTCTTTGCATTTTTTTGCCTTCATAATGTATTGATTCTAAAAGTTGATGAGAATACACTTGAATTCCTATCTCAAACTTTTGATTATCTTCTTGTTCTGATTGTGGATTCATATATGTTAAGGTCACAAAGTGGATTAGCATATGATAAACAAAGAGTATTGTGAGATCAGCTTGGAGTTCCTAACAAAGTTAGGATTAAAGCCTTTAGGATTATTTCAGTGAGTTCATTGTTAGATTGGAATTTGATGATTAGGTTTGGGAGTGAGGGAAGTAATAGCAAAAGCACTTACTCTGATTTCATGTGTGTTTGAGTTAAGGTTTTAGTTTATATATGTTATCAAGTGACTCGTTGCCCTGGGTTAAGGCACTAATCTATTATTTGGAAGCAGTGCATCATCATCAATCACACACACATTTAAATGATAAAATCTTTAATCAATTAGTAAGGGGCATAGTTGTATATTGTTTTGAGACTCCTTTGGAGAAGTGAGTCAAGCGTACACCCACCTGAGCATTAAGGCTCAAAGTGTAGGAGGATCTCATTGTTGATCCTTGTTAATTGGCCCTCTTCCCTATAGACTTTGGAGTGGTGATAGAGTCAAAGTTATATTAAAGTTATCCATCAAAGTATACATCTACAAGTTGAAGATCAAAGGGAACTACCAACATGACCTATTTGTTAGCACATGCAAAACAATTTCATGGCTTCATGTCCTTTCCTTTGGTCTCTAAAATATTTTTCATGTCTCTGGCCTCAAGTCCTAGTTCAAAATTTTAAAAATCTAGCCATTGCATGAAAAGCCCTTTGTTTTACCCTGGCCTTGTTCTAATTTTGTGTTACTTTATTCAGGCCACTTAAAACTCTAAAACTCATGTGCTAAATTATTAACCCTTTTTCGTATGATTGCATGAACCTTTTTCATGTCATGCGATCTTGCGACTAAAGGTTTTATTTTCGGGCCCCTTTTAATAATTACTCATTTGCCTAAGTCTCCTAGGTTAATTTTTCCTAAGTCTACAAGCCTGGTGGTGCTTTAATTTTTCTTGGGTTCGGCTCTGACACCTTCTTGATCCTATGGTTGTCGTAAGTTTGAAAGGGTTTTGTCAGAGGCCTACAATCTTATGCTAGCCATTGATTCCTTTTCATGATGTATCTTTTCTAAGCGGGCGGGTCCACTATCAAAGGGTGCTAAAATGGTGGCATCTTATTGGTTGGTGTTTTAGTGAGTTGGATGTGTTATCAGGTGGGCCTGATATCTCAGTGAGAAGATTCATAATTAAAGGTGGGCACATGATCTCATGCAATCTTCCAAGCACTTGAGATTATGTGTCATCCATCTAATCTTCCAGGCTGTATAATGTTCTTAGTGGGTTTGGTGACATGCATGGACAAATGGAAGTATATGATTGGTCCATGTATTAATACATTGCCAGTTGTCAGTGGGACCTAGTTTTTGGATACGTTAGAGGGTCCTGACATTGTCAGTAAATCAATGGCAGGTGTAAGTTCTTATGAGATGTGTCAGAGGTTTAAGATCATGTGCCAGCTATTCATTTCATATCCTGTCAGAGGGTTGTTAGGGCAGGGTAAGATTCTTCATCTGATGGTTGTCTTATGATCTAGAGGAATCTTGGAGGTCTATGTGAAGATAAGGCAACCGTCGATCTTCTTGATGCGGGCCCAGTAAAAGTTTCTTGGTCTTTTTGGAAGTTTGGACAAGGTTTTGGCGGCCTGACAAATTTCAAAGGGGTTTTACTTGTTTGCTGAATAGAATAGCAGTCTTCTAAAAGGCTAGCGATTTAGTGAACACTATGTTCATCTAATCGCTAAAATATCTGGTGGTAGTATAAGGTATTCTATGAATGGTTGATTCCCTTCAGTTGCTACTTCACTAAATGTGACTGAGGTAATATTAAAAGGTAAAGACATAAAACCCATGAAATAAAAGGATCCGACGGTCATGATATAAAGTTGACCTAAATTCAAATGTGGATCGTCCAATTGCTACTAGCGCTTTGAAACTAGCCATTTAATTTCAAATTCAAATTTTGTAAACAATTTCTTGCGACCAAAAGGACTAAAATTCAATGTTTAAGTAGTTGCAGTTGGTGGAATTGATTTTCAAACTATTGCAGTGTGGTCCAGGGTGTTCTATGATCATTTGCAGGGGTCTATACTATGTTCTTTGTGCTCGAAGTGTGTTGCAGGTGGCTAAATAGGTTGACAAATTGGGCATTTTCTTGGTTCTCAGTACTTTCTCAGTGGTATTATCATGATTGAGGATCACTCCAGGATCTATTTTCTCTTGGTTGCCTAGGTTTCTTCCCCCGCATTTAATTTTTGACTGATTTGGTTGTTTCAATGGGTGAAACCCTAACCCTAGTCAGCTGAAGCTTGTTGCATCCTATTTTGGGGATTCCAAGATGACTAGTGGTGGTATATATTGAAGAAAGTAGTGTTTTTTAGGTGTGGTTGTTGATGGAATTATACTGAACAAGGAGAGCTTGGATTTAGGGTTTTGTTTCTCTTTACATTTTCTTTCCTTGGTAATGTAGTGGTTCTAAAAGTTAATGAGAATACACTTGAATTCCTATCTCAAACTTTTGATTGTCTTCTTGTTCTGATTGTGGATTCATATATGTTAAGGTCACAAAGTGGATTAGCATATGGTAAATAAAGAGTATTGTGAGATCAGCTTGGAGTTCCTAATAAAGTTAGGATTAAAGCCTTTAGGGTGATTTCAGTGAGTTTGTTGTTAGATTGGAATTTGATGATCAGGTTTGGGAGTGAGGGGAGTAATAGGAAAAGAACTTACTCTGAGTTCATGTGTGTCTAAGTTAAGGTTTTAGTTGATATATGTTATCAAGTGACTCTTTTCCCTGGGTTAAGGCACTGATCTATTCTTTGGAAGCAGTCCATCATCATCAATCACACACACATTTAAATGATAAAATCTTTAATCAATTAGTAGGGGGTATAGTAGTATAATATTTTGGATTCATTTGAAGAAGTGAATCAAGGGTACACCCACCTAAGCATTAAGGCTCAAAGTGTAGGAGGATCTCATTGTTAATCCTTGTTAATTGGCCCTCTTCCTTATAGACTTTGGAGTGGTGATAGAGTCAAAGTTATATTAAAGTTATCCATCAAAGTATAAATCTACAAGTTGATAATCAAAGGGAAGAACCAAAAAAATGGTGACTCTACTGGGGACAACAACAATGAAGAAATATATTTGTTAGGATCTCTAGTTGGGATTATATTGTAATATTCAAAATCTTATTGACTAGATTGATTTACCCATCTGAGTCACCAAAAAAATGGTGACTCTACTGGGGAGAGTCTAGAGATAAAGGTTTTTAAGTATACTCTTGTATTTCTCCTACTGTATTCAGTGTTTTCTTGAGCTTTTAAGGTTTTCCCATGTAGGTGGGTGGTGAATCAAAAGGTTAGAACCAGTGCTATAGATTGTTGAAGATGGACAAATGGAGGAATACTAGGTCCTTTGTCAGAAAAAATTTAGAGGTCACTCTGGAACAATTACCTAGATAGGAGAAGAAGAGTTGGATCAGAAGAAATGGTGAGTCTACTAGTGCTCCCATAAGAGAACAAAGGAATACTAGAGGTAGAGCACCACATGTTTCCTTAAGTGAGGAAGGTCCACATGATAGATTTTCTAGATTAGATGGTGGTCGCTCTGAAGATAAATTTTATGATATCCCAAAGGTTGTACTTCAAGACAAGGGTTCATTGCCTACAGGTTAGGATGAACAAGCTAGAGAGATGGGTTTTGCAATTGATTTAGATCTTGATGAAGATAGTTTCAGAAGGCAGCCCATGGAACCAAGATGAGTGCATTTACCACATCAGCATCCTACTAATGTGGAAGTATCATCAAGCTCTAAAGACAACATGATAGATCCACATGACCTAAATGCACTTAGGTTGTAGTTGGTAGAGTAGGATGCCATATACAAAACGTTACAAGAGGAGAGAGAGGCTAAAAAATTTAACACTCTAATGGAGAGGCAATCTCTTTTAAGAAAAATTAATGAAATGAAGGAAAGAAACAAGATGCTTGCTTCTGCTCCTAGGGTGTTGTAGGATGATGTTTTTGGTGATCTTGAAGCTCTAAGAAGTAAGTAGGAATTCTTGTTGCAAGGCCATAAGTTTGATAAAGAGGGCCCTGTGATTAGGCAAGTGCAAAGTTATGCTCCTTTGCCTAAGGTTAAGAATGGACATGAGATCACTAGGCCTATTGTAGTTGTTAATGAAAAAGGAAAGAAAAAGATGGCAGGTGTCCAAATAAGAAAACCAATGACAATACCAAGGATCCCACCAACTAAATCAAATAGGGAGATAGAGATAGAAAGAAAAAGAAAAGAGGATGAAGCTCTTGCTCAAGAGTTGCAAAGAGTTGAAGTTGATGCTGCTATTGCAGAAAAAAGAAGAAAGCTCTAGTTCTTGAAGGCTTCATTAGCTAATATTCATGGCCCTTTTGCTACTGAACTAGGTATGCCATCTATGAACACTACTGTTCCACTTAGCAATGCTACTACTAGTAATCTAATTCCTAATGTATCTACCAAATCATTTGTTGATCCTAATAGATAGTCAAATGTGCAAGTGGGTGGGAATGTAGATAAAAATAATAATTCTAGTGGGAACACTATTTTAAGATTTCAAACAAGACCTATGAAAATAGAAGGCTATAGGCAAATTAGTTTTGATGGGATACCAGGCTACCCAAATGCTTTTCCAAATGATATAAGGGATAAGGTACCTAAGTTTTCTAGTAATAATGCTATTAGTTGTGAGGAGCATCTTAGGCTATTTGTTGATATGCTTAATGATTATGAGGTAGAACATGATGATGTAGTCATGAAATTGTTTGTTTAATCTCTAATGGAGGATGCTAGAGATTGGTTTAAGAGACTTCCTGATAAATGTATTGATACTTGGGATTCTTTTGAGAAATTTTTAAAAGACCAATATGGTGATAGGCCTAATGCTAGTTTCATGTTTAATGAATTCAATACCATAAGGAAAAATCAGAATGAGTCTACAGTTGAATTCAATATGAGGTTTTAGAAGGGTATACATAAGTTGTTTCAAGTTATGTAGTTAGATGACAATGTCTGTCTGACCACATACTTCAATGCATTTGATGGAAAGATGGGATACTTGTTGAGGGACAAAGAACCAAGAACTCTTAGAGATGCTTTTAGGATTGCTATCAATATTGACAACAATATGAAAATATCAAGGAAGTTGGGTGGTAAGAAAGATGACCCTAAGTTGTTTGGGGACAAGAAATACAAAAAAGAAAATGATAGGAATGTTGGAACTAGGAGGCAAGAAGAAGATAAATTGGATAAGGTGGTTAATGTATTGAAGTATTTGAAGGAACCTTCAAATAGGAACATTAGTGCTCCTACCAATGAGAGGCCTCAGTTCAACAACAGTTTCAATAAGCAGAATAGATTGCAGAACTACCCCTACAACACCCAATGGAAGGATGGAAAGCCTGTTGTCCCCGCTGCAAGAGTAAATAATGATAGAGGTGTCCCTAAACTTCTACAAAAAGATTCAATAAATTTCATGGAGGACATACCTTGGTGTGTTGCATGCTAGTCCCTTCATTCTACATAGCATTGTGTGGTTGCATATTCTATGGTTACAAATCAAGATTGTGGCAATGAGGAGAAAGATCAAGAAGAAGATCAAGATGATATTGGATGCAACATGGCTACTTCATATCTAGGATATGAAGATGACTCTAATCTTGATGAAGAAGCATATGTAAATGTGAAGAGACACAATCAGGCCCTTTTTCATTGAGAGGTTTTTTATGACAATGAAGATATTGATAATAAGACATGTAACATGAACTCTTCTTCTAAGACAATAAATGTAAGAAGACCTTCTAGAAAAGAGATGGATATGATTATTGTAGAAATGATTTCCCAAGTGTGAACTAGGGGCATGGTGGCAATGGATATAAATGGAAAAGCTGCAGGAATGTTTATAAAGAGTACCAACTCTAGAGAGCCTAATGAGAACAAATCAAAAGGTGATCACATGGTGAAATTCAAGAATGTAAAAGGTAAGAATTGTGAGTCTAAGGGAGTTGGAGTTGAAATATTTTCTCGTGAAATTGAGAAGCTAGTTAACACAATGGCTACGAATGAAAAAATGAGGGTGGCCAATACACCTAATGTATTAGATAAGCAAAAGGACACTAAGGTAGTGCAGATTGAGATTCCTCCCTTTGCTCATGTTGATATGTTATCTGTATTGTCCCAAATTACAGTTAAGGTTCCATTGTCAGAATTGTTGAGGATCCCTGAACACAAAGACAGAGCTATGACATGGGTAGATAATGTTCAAAATAATGATGTTGCATACAATGGGTCTCAGGATAAAGCTTTGAAAGGTGTTGTTCCTCAGGGAATTGTATCTCAAATTCCTCCTATATATTTTGATAGTTTTTTCAATGCTAGTCTTGAAAACATTGATCCATTCTTTTTAAGTGTCCTTGTGAATGGAATGAAATTAAGAAAATGTATGATTGATAGTGGTGCCTCTAATACTATTATGCCTTTTAAGATTATGGAAAAATTAGGCCTTAAAGTTGATATAGTTCAAGGAAGATGTTGTGCAATGGATCAGAGGGAGGTACCAGTCATTTGGACTATCAATGCAATGTCATATATGCCGGTAGCATATCAAGAGAAAGAGTTAACAATGAGTGTTTTGGTGGTGGACATCCCTCCTCATTATGGGATGCTGCTATCTAGAAGGTGGAGTGCTACCATGGGTGGAAGTTTATAGTGTGATTTGTCCTATGCCACTTTCAAGATTGATGATCAGTTTGTCAAGATTAAGTGAGAACCAAGAGTATGCCACATGATTGAGAGAAGTATTGATAATGAGACTACATGTTTTGTGGATACTAATATTAATGCTTTTAGGGTAGAGATCCCTGTACTTGAAAAGGAACCTATTTTGTAACCTATCTTTGTTGAGGTAAGTGTTAATTTTGTGAAGGGTGATTTGTGGGTAATGTACTTTGATGGTGCAAATTGCAAGGATGGAACATGAGCAGGTATTTTACTTATTTCTCCTAATGGAAACACCTAAAAAATTTCTTTCACATTGAATTTCTTTTGTACCAACAATATAGTAGAATATGAGGCATTGTTGTTAGCACTGAGGTTGGCACAAACATGGTATTAAGTACTTAAGTGTTGTTGGTGATTCTGAGTTGGTGGTGTCCCAGGTCAAGTTAGTATATGCTTCCAAGAACAAAAGGTTAAAAAAATATTGGAATGTTGTGTGGGATTTTATTGAACATTTTGATGCCTTCAATATTGAGTGGAAGGATAGGAATAACAATAAGATGGCTGACTTGTTAGCCAATATAGCAATCAATCCTAGTGAGATTACATTTACTGGTATCTCTAAAGTTGAAATTCAGGCTAGGCCTTGTATACCAAACAATATTGAAAATTGGCAAGTTTTTGATGATGATAATGATATCTTGAAGTTTATGAGTTGTTGGTTAGGAATTTGATTACTCAGCTTTGGTTGAGTCTATAGAAGGAAAAGAGGCTGCCTTTGGCAATGAGGTTATTCAACTTAGAACTAACAAGGTGCCCAAGGGGCTTGTTGTTTTGGAGACTGTCTTTGATAACCAAGATAGAGTTCAAAAGAATATCAAAAGAGATGATCATGCTGATCTAGAGGAGATAAATCTTGGAACACATGAGGCACCTAAGAAGGTATACATTGGTAGGGACATGTCTCACAATGTGAAAAAATCTTTGATTGAATTATTGTGAAAATTTAGGCATGTTTTTGCATGGGCATATGATGACGTAACGGTTTATAGAGAAGACTTATTTTAGCATATTATTCCTTTGAAAGAAGATGCTAGACCTTTCTGGCAAAAACAAAGGCCTATCAATCCTACTTTGGCACCCAAGATGCAAGAAGAATTAATAAAGTTGAGAGATGCTAGAATTATCAAGCCCATTAGGCACTCTTCTTGGGTTTCAAACCTTGTTCTTGTGAGGAAAAAAAATGGTGATATCATACTTTGTGTGGACTTTAGGAATTTGAACATCAACTCATTAAAGGATAACTATTGTCTGCCCAATATGGAAGCTATGTTGGAGAGAGTGACCAGATCATAATTGATGTCTATGATGGATGGTCTCTCTGGTTATAATCAAGTAATTGTAAAAGAATTAAAAAAATTCAAGACAAATTTCACAACACCTCGGGGGACATATGTTTATGTGAGAATGCATTTTGGTCTCACAAATGTTGGTGCAACTTTTCAGAGAGCAATGGATGTTGCCTTTTCAGATTTTATTGATGATTTCCTTGTTGTTTATCAAGATGACTTAACTTCCTATTCCAAGAAGGAAGAAGAACATTGTACTCATTTAGAGAAAATATTTTTAAGGGCTTTGGAATATGGTATTTCATTAAACCAAAGGAAATGTGCATTTGGTGTCAATGAGGATAAATTGCTTGGCCACTTGGTTGGCAAGCAAGGAGTGAGAATTGATCCTGAGAGGGTAGCAACCATTAAAAAAATTCAAAGACCAAAAAATGTTAAAGGAATTCAATCCTTCTTTGGTCAGGTAAACTTCTTGAGAAGATTTGTAACAAACTTTGCAGAGGTTACTAGACCTATTTCTAAGATGTTGAAGAAAGGATCTGCAATCAATTGGGAGGGTGAGCCTGATGAAGCTTTCAAGAATATCAAGCAGGCTATCAAATATGCACCAATGCTTAAGGCACCTAATTATAATGTCCCAATGCATATCTTGTCTTTTGCATCTTTTCACACTATTGCTGCAGTGTTGTTGCAGAAAAATGAGGATGGTTTTGGACAGCCTATTGCATTCTTCAGTAAATCTTTGTAGGCTACTGAATTGAAGTATGACATAAATGAGAAACAAGAATATGCACTTGTGAAGGAAGTCAAGGCTTTTAGGTGTTACTTGATGGGGGTAGTTGTGATTGGTTTTGTGCCAAGTGTAGCTATGAAGGATATCTTTTCATAGCAAGAGGTGTTTGGGAGAAGATGCAGATGGATCAATAGGATCCAAGAATTCAACATTGATATCCAAATTACTAAACTGGTTAGAGGACAAGGATTGGCAAAATTGATGGCTCAATCCAATCTTGATGCAAATCAGATAAATCATTCTAAAATTGATTATACATGTGATATGGATGATTGTGTTTGGTATCAAGATATTATCTATTATCTAAGAAATATGAGATGTCTAGTAGGAATGAATGATAATCAAAGGAGGACATTAAAATTGCAAGCCATCATGGATGTGATTGTGAAATGTAAATTGTATAGAAAGAATTTAGATTGCATACTTTTGAAATGTGTAGATGAAGATCAGGCTAACAAGTTGTTAAAGGAAATGCATGAGGGATTTTGTGGTGAGCATTATATGGGTAAAACAACTACTCATAAAATCTTGAGAGTAGGGTTCTAGTGGCCTACCATCTTCAAGGATATAGAACAGTTGGTAAGGAGGTGTGATGCTTGTCAAAGGTTCTCTGGTAAGCTTAAATTTTTAGGCAATGTGCCCTTAAGGCTAGTAGAGGTACAGGCTCCTTTCCAACAATGGGGAATTGATTTCATAGGGGAGATATCAAACAAGTCAAGTGGAGGACACTCATGGATCTTAGTTGCCACTGATTACTTTACTAAGTGGGTAGAGGCTATACCTACATGGAATGCAACCAAAAAGATGGTAACTAATTTCTTGTTGAACAACATTGTTAGAAGGTTTGGTTTCTCTAAGAGTGTAGCAAGTGATAATGCAATGTGCTTTAGGTCTGCTGAATATAAGGACTTTTGCAAAGGTTTAGGAATTCAGATTTATTTTTCCTCACCTTATCATCCACAAGGAAATGGACAAGCATAATCTACTAATAAGAGTTTGATTAAGATCCTCGGGAGAATTCTTCAAAGGGCATGGAATTCAAAACTACCATTAGTTATATGGGTTGATAGGGTAACTGTGAAGAGGGAAATTGGTTGTGCTCCATTTGACCTAGTATATGGAATACATACAAGAATGCCTCAAAATAACTTATTGGAAATGTATAAATTTGTGCAATTATATGATGATGATATAGATGATGAGATGTAGTTGAGAATTGAGGATCTCATCGAGTTGGATGAGACTAGAAGAGAATCAGTTGCAAGAAATGCCAAATTGTGGCTACAGGTTAAGAATTTGTATGACAAAAGGACTGTTGAAAGGAGGTTTGAGCCTGGTGATTTGGTGTTAATTTGGAATGTTTGATTGGAGGATAAAGGAAAGCATGATAAATTTGATCCACTATGGTTAGGGCCATATCAAATTCATGAAAAATGGGGCCAAGATTCATATATGGTCAAAGAATTGAATGGTGAAGTTTAGGAATTACCAGTTCATGGACAATTCTTGAAGAAATACTTTAATTGAAGGTATCTTTCTTTCCATGAATAGTAGTTAGGTCTGTATAAATTATAAATTCTATAAAAATTTGCTTGCCCCTATCCTATTTTGTCTTGGTCAATAAGGTTTTGGTCCTATTGCTCTCTATTGTCAGTCTTTTCCAGTGGGCTGGTCTACTTTAACCAGTGATTCTAGATCCTTTTTATGCCTGCAGGAGGCATACATCCCCAAACAGAGCCACTGTTAGCATGTGCAAAAAAATTTCATGGCTTAATGTCCTTTCCTTTGGTCTTTGCAATATTTTTCATGTCTCTGGCCTCAAGTCCTAGTTCAAAATTTTAAAAATCTAGCGGTTGCATGAAAAACCCTTTGTTTTACCCTGGCCTTGTTCTTATTTTTTGTTACTTTATTCAGGCCACTTAAAACTCTAAAACACATGTGCTAAATTGTTAACCTCTTTGTCACATGATTGCATGAACCTTTTTCATGTCATGTGATCTTGTGACTAAAGGTTTTATTTTCGGGCCCCTTTTAATAATTGCCAATTTGCCTAAGTCTCCCAGGTTAATTTTTCCTAAGTCTACAAGCCCGGCGATGCTTTAATTTTTCCTAAGTCAGTGCCTTAATATTTTCTATGTTTTGACTTAATTTTTCCTAGGCCCGGTTCTGAAACCTTCTTGATCCTATGGTTGTCGTAAGTTTGCAAGGGTTTTGTCAGAGGCTTGCGATCTTACACCAGTCATTGATTCCTTTTCTTGATGTAGCTTTTCTAAACGGGTGGGTCCACTGTCAGAGGGTGTTTAAATGGTGACATCTTATTGTTTGGTGTGTTAGTGAGTTGGATGTGTTATTAGGCAGGCTTGATATCTTAGTCTGAAGATTCATAATCGATTGTGGGCAAATGATCTCATGGAATCTTCCAAGCCCTTGAGATTATGCACCATTCATTCGATCTTCTAAGTGGTATAATGTTTTCGGTGGGTCCAGTGACAAGTATGCACAAATGGCGGTATATGATTGGTCCATGTATTAATACATTGGTAGTTGTCAGTGGGACCTAGTTTCCGAATGTGTCAGAGGGTCCTAACATTGTAAGTAAATCAATGGTGGGTGTAAGTTCTTATGAGATGTGTCAGAGGTTTAAGATCATGCATCAACTATTGATTTCATATCCTATCAGAGGGTTGTTAGGGAAGGGTAACATTCTTCATCTGATGGTTGTCTTATGATCTAGAGGAATCTTGGAGGTCTATGCGAAGATAAGGCAATCATCAATTTTCTTGATGCGGGCCCAGTAAAAGTTTCTCGATCTTTTTGGCGGTTTGGATAGGGTTTTGGTGGCCTGACAAATTTCAAAGTGGTTTCACTTGTTCGCTGAATAGAATAGCAGTGTTCTAAAAGGTTGGTGATTTAGCGAATGCTATCTTCATGTAATCACTAAAATATCTAGCGGTAGTATAAGGTATTCCAAGAATGGCCGATTCCCTTCAGTCACCAGTTCGCTAAATGTGACTGAGGTCATATTAAAAGGTAAAGACATAAAACCCATGAAACAAAATGATCTGATGGTCACGATATAAAGTTGACCTAAATTCAAATGTGGACCACCGATTTGTTGTTGGCACTTTGAAACTAGTCATTTAATTTCAAATTAAAATTTTGTAAAGGGTTTCCTATGACTAGAAGGACTAAAATTCAATGTTTAAGTAGCTGGAGCTGGTGGAAATGGTTTTCAAACTATTGAAGTGTGGTCTAGGGTGTTCTATGATCATTTGCAGGGGTCTATACTATGTTCTTTGTGCTCGAGGCATGTTGCAGATGGCTGAACAGGTTGACAAATTGGGCATTTTTATGGTTCTTAGTACTTTCTCAGTGGTATTATCATGATTGAGGATCACTCTTGGATCTATTTTCTCCTGGTTGCCTAGGTTTCTTCCCCTACATTTAAATTTTGACTGATTTGGTTGTTTCAGTGGGTGAAATACTAACCCTAGTCATCTGAAGCCTTTTGCATCCTATTTTGGGGGTTCCAAGATGACTAGTGGTGGTATATATTGAAGAAAGTAGTATTTTGTAGGTGTGGTTGTTGATGGTATTATATTGAACAAGGAGAGCTTCGATTTAGGGTTTTGTTTCTCTTTTCATTTTGTTTGCATGGTAATGTATTGATTCTGAAAGTTAATGAGAATACACTTGAATTCCTATCTCAAAATTTTGATTGTCTTCTTGTTTTGATTGTGGATTCATATATTTTAAGTTCACAAAGTGGATTAGCATATGGTAAACAAATATTATTGTCAGATCACCTTGGAGTTCCTAAAAAAGTTAGGATTAAAGCCTTTAGGGTGATTTTAGTGAGTTCATTGTTAGATTGGAATTTGATGATCACGTTTGGGAGTGAGGGGAGTGTTAGGAATGAATGAAAAGTGTTTTGGAAATCATTCTATAGCAGTTGTTGTTCCATTCATGACTTGGATTGTCATTGATGTCAACATAGTGATATTCTGGATATTAGCAGGAAAGCAAGTATAGTTTTGTTTTGCGCACATGTTTTATTATAGATTGGCTTTTGTGCAATTGATGGTATGTTCTTTGGTGTGTTATTAACCTATGGTTAATAGTGCAAAAATAAATTCATTCATTTGTAAGAGTTATGAGCATTTTGGTGAAAGCAGTGTTTAGACAGTGTTTCTGTCTAGCGATGTTTGGAAATCGGAGGATATCTCTTAGCTGGGATGGAATCTAATTTTGTGGAATTAAAGGGATGTTGGAGACTCATTAATGATGATGTGGTTCATAGAAAAAACTTTGAGGATATGTTTGGAGAAAGTTACAGTAACTGGAAGCTGAGAGTTTTATGTGAATTCTGTGTGTAGCGTGTAGAATTTATTATTTTGTAATTATGGACCGACTCATTTGTAATTATTTGAGTTTGGTATATAAGAAGGAATTTTTTCCTTGTTTTAATGTGTACCATGAAGATTGTGATGTGAATATATGCATGAAGTAAAGAAAAGAGCTAATTCAATGATAAAGGAAGACTTGTGAGTATAGAGATCTGGAATTGTGATCTTGTGTAGCAGAGAGTGCCATTTTGGCATAGTGTGAAGGAGGTAATATATTTCATATTATTCTATTGAATAATTCTAAGATCTTTTGGACAGTGGGTTCAGAGATCTTGCCTTGAAACTATTTGGGCAGTGGGTCCTTCTGTCTTCCATAAACTCTTAATCGGGTTAGAATATTTTAACAGGGATTCAAAATCTCCTAATAGGGATTTATATGTACTGAATGTATTGCATAAGACTCCTAACAGGGTCCATCTTCTAACAAGGAACTTTCATATTAGTGCATCATTTTGTGGGCATCATTTCCACTGGGGTTTACTCTTTTCAAGAGGTTCCCTAGTCAACATATCTTGTGTTATTGTGCAATTGTCTATGGTTATCTTTCTATGGTTGATCGGTACATTACTTATATTGTTTAAAGCTATTGAATGGTTAAATTACCTAATAACTAATTCACCCCCCCTCTTAGTTATCTTGGGGATCTTTACTTTCTAACAATTGGTATTAGAGCAGCAGGTCCTTGAAAGAAAATTTTAACAACTTAAGGAGATCCATAGCGAATTTCAGAAAAGAAAGCCCTAAGTTTGATGGAGTAAATTTTAATAGCTGGAAAGAAAAGATGAAGACACATCTATTGTTTTTAGGACCAAGTTATTGGTTGATTACAAACAATGAGAAGACCATCATTGAGGAAGACAATCTAGAGGCAGGAACTAAAGATGAACTAGATCTATTCATGTGTAACATACTTGCAAGAGAAGCACTTTTGTCAGCACTACCAGAGAATGAATATAGTCAGGTAAGATGTTTGAAAACATCTCATGCAATTTGGAAAGCTTTACATTCTACTTTTGAAGGTGATGAACATGCAAAGAAGGCTAGATTACATAATTGGATTTGTGCATTTGAAGATATTAGAATGATGGAAGATGAATCTATTAGAAGCTATATTGGTAGGATGTCTGAGATTGTAATAGGAATAAAGGCTTGTGGAGGTGATAAGATAGAGAATGAAGTGATATGGAAAATTCTAAGAACTTTGACACCAATATTCAAGCAAACAACACAGATGATTGAACAAGTGATACCTTGTACATCAAAATTTTCAAGAGAGACTCTTCTTGGAAGATTAGAAACAGTAGAGATGAACTTAAGATTATCAGGAGAGCGACCTAGAATGGAAACAACATTTAGTGCTCTTAACATTAGACCTACAAAAAGTACTAGTGTGAATGGAGATTATGCCAGCAGTAGCAGATCTAAGGAAGATAAGAAGATTGAAGAAGGCATTGCATTACTTGTAAAAAGAGAACCAGATGGTAAGAAAATCTTTAAATGTTGGACTTGTTAAGAATATGGTCATTTTGCATTTGAATGTCCTAAAAGAGTTAATAAATATAGAAGCAACTTTAAACCTAGGAGATCTAAAGAATGTTATTATGCAAATGATGAAGATCTTGAAGCAGAAATTGAAAAACATTTAAGTGACAGTGATAATGATAACTTTGAGGAAATAAGATTTGTAGAAATTAAAGAAGAAAGTTTTGAATCTGATAAAAGGGAAGAAAAAGAATTAGTTTCACAAGTTGAAAAGAAATCTGGTTGGATGATAGATAGTGGTTGTTCACATCATATGACTGGAGATAAAAGAAAGTTTGTTAAGTTAGATAATTATGATGGAGGAATTGTTAGGGTTGGTAACAATGCACCTTGTTTGATTAAGGGTATATGATCTATTACTCTTGATGGGAAGACTAACACTGATGATGTTTACTTTGTTGATGGATTGAGACATAATCTACTAAGCGTTGGACAATTGGCTAATAAGGGTTATCAAGTTTGGTTTTTTGAGAAAACTTGTGTGATAAAAGATAAAGATGGAAATCTGATTGGAAAAGGATCTAGAACCAGAGGTAATGTATTTTAGTTGAATCCTATTGAGATGACATGTTTGATAACTAGGATTGATGATAGTTGGTTATGGCATAAAAGGTTTTTTCATATAAACTTTGATAATATTGTCAAGGTGAGCACTACACTTTCGGTGAGAGATTTACCTAGAATTATGAAACCTACTAACATGATTTGCAAAGAATGTATGATGAAAAAGTAGAAAAGGAGTTCATTTCCCAACAAGAAGTTCACATCAACAGAGAAGCTAGAGATTGTTCATATAGACTTGAGTGGTCCTACTAGGACTAGATGATTCTATGGATAAAGGTATTTTATGATTCTTGTTGATGATTTTACAAGAATGATGTGGATTGCATTTTTGAAAGAAAAATCTAAAGCATTTGATAAATTTAAGATCATGAAAAGCAAAATTGAGAATGAATTTGGAATGAAGATTAAGTGTCTAAGATCTGATAGAGGTGGTGAATTTACAGCTAGAGAGTTTAACACCTTTTGTGAAATGAATGGTATTAAGAGACAACTTTCAGCCCCTAGAACACCAGAACAAAATGGTATTGCAGAAAGAAGGAACATGTCAATAACTAAAGCAGAAAGAGCTATGTTGTTTGAAAATGATTTGGCTAAGAATTTTTGGAGAGAAGAAGTGAACACAATAGTATACACTATGAACAGAGTACAAATCAGAGCAAATACAAACAAGACACCTTATGAATTATGGTTTGGACATACACCCTTAGTTAAGTATTTTAAAAATTTTGGAAGTAAATGTTATATAAAGAGAGATGATGATATAGGAAAGTTTGATCCTAGAAGTGATGAAGGAATATTTCTTGGATATTCTTTAAAAAGAAAAGCATATAGATGTTATAACAAAAGAACTAAGACTATTGTTGAAAGTGAAAATGTAAAAGTTGATGAGAAGTTTAAAATTTAGGAAAGAATGCTTGATTATGAATCTGATGGAGAAGCACAACCTCAGCCTAACATTGAAAATACAGAATTATTTTTTGAAACTAACAATGATTTGCTAAATGAAAGTCATACTGAAGAAAATAGAGAAGAAAACAGAGAAGAAGATAGAGAAGAAAACAAAGAAGAAAGCAGACAAGAATCTACAGTCGGAACAAGATCAGTAACTATGACACCTAACAGATATACTTCAAGACATCACCCTATTGAGCAAGTTATTGGAAGTTTAGATAGAGGAGTTTTGACTCGAAATAAGGTACATTTATGTTTGATTTCTCAAATTGAACCCAAGACTACTAATGAAGCTTGTGAAGATGAACATTGGATCAATGCTATGAAAGAAGAACTAGAGTAGATTGAAAAAAAAAAGACATGGGAATTGGTCCCTAGACCTGAAGACAAGAATGTGATTGGAATAAAGTGGGTATTTAGAAACAAGATGAATGAACAAGGAGAAGTGATAAGAAACAAAGTAAGATTGGTATGTAAAGGATATTCACAACAAGAAGGAATTGACTATGAAGAAACTTTTGCACTTGTGGCTAGACTTGAAGCAGTAAGAATGTTTCTAGCATATGCAACTTACAAGAAATTCAGAGTGTATCAAATGGATTTGAAGTCAGCATTTTTGAATGGTGAATTAGAAGAAGAAGTCTACATTGAGCAGCCTGAAGGTTTTCCTTTGACACAAGAAGGATATATGGTATATAAGTTAAAGAAAGCTTTGTATGGATTAAAACAAGCACCTAGAACCTGGTATGCAAGATTGGATAAGTATTTATTGAAATTGGGATTTATAAAAGGAACAATAGATAGTAACTTATACACAAAAGAAATTGAGAATGGTTTGTTGGTTATAGTTATATTTGTTGATGATATTATCTTTGGAGGAGAAGATGAAGCTAGTGAAAAATTTGTAGATGAAATGAAGACTGAATTTGAGATGAGCATGATTGGAGAAATGAAATATTTTTTGGGATTATAGATAACATAAAGCAAGGAAGGTTTATTTGTAAGCTAGACTAATTATTTGAATGACTTATTGAAAAGATTTGGAATGGAAGATTCTAAACCTGTTGGAACACCTATGGTAACCAAACATAAGTTATCTAGCAAAGATGAGACACTAGCAGTTGAGCAGAAAAAGTACAAATCTATGATTGGAGGATTGTAGTACTTGATACATACAAGACCTAATATAGCACATTCAGTGGGGATTGTAGCAATATTTCAAGTAGAACCTAGAGGATCACATTATACAGTAGTAAAGAGGATACTGAGATATCTAAAAGGAACAATGGATTATGGATTATGGTATGAGAATTCTGAAGATTTTACTTTATGTGCCTATACTGATATAGATTAGGGAGGTAGCGTTGATGACAAGAAAAGCACCAGTGGTGGAGCCTTTTTCCTTGGAGGTAAATTGGTCTCTTGGCTAAGTAAGAAGTAGAATTGTACTTCACAAAGCACAATAGAAGTAGAATATGTTGCAGCAGCAAATAATTATAATCAAATTATTTGGATGAAGTTGATGTTGAAGGATATTGGAATAAAGTTTGATGAGCCTATTTTTATACATTGTGATAACACCAGTACAGTGAGTATGTCAAAAAATCTTGTTTTACATTCTAAGACTAAACATATTGAGATCAAGTATCATGTTGTAAGAGAGAAAGTTGCAGAAAAAGAAGTAAGATTGGAGTACATAAGTACAAAGGAGCAGATAGCAGATATATTTACAAATCCTTTACCTAAGGATACATTTGTGTATCTGAGAGGTATGCTTGCGGTTATGCCCCAATCTATTTTTGAGAATTGATGTAGATGATTACATCCATCCAGTGGTATATGAGCCCTATCTTTCGTTTGGATTGGATGTTGGAACTTCCTCTATGGGGGAGTTTATGAGCAGAGTCATGAGGACTCTTGTTATTGTATTTTTCTAAAAATTGTCTTTTGACATTAAGTTGTTGTTGGCTTAGTGATGGAATTTCTATCATTGATGTCAATGGGGGAGAGATATACATGAAAAACATTTTGGATTGTATGAGAGAGTTGAATAGGAAAACGAAGCAAGATTTGATTTGATATCTTGCAGTGATGTTGCAGTATTGGATTTTTGGAACATTCGATGTTTTTCATCTATGTTGCCATCAATGCCAATGGGGGAGATTGTTAGGAATGAATGCAAATTTTTTTGGTAGTCATTCTGTAGTAGTTGTTGTTGCATTCATGACTTGGATTGTCATTGATGTCAACACAGTGATATTCTAGATATTAGCAGGAAAGCAAGTACAGTTTTGTTTTGCACACATGTTGTATTGTAGATTGGATTTTGTGTAGTTGATGGTATGTTCTTTGGTGTGTTATTAACCTATGGTTAACAGTTGAAAAATAAATTCATTCATTTGTAAAAGTTATGAGCATTTTGGTGAAAGCAGTATTTAGATAGTGTTTCTGTGTAGCGATGTTCAGAAATCGGAGGATATCTCTTAGCTGGGATGGAATCTGATTTTGCACAGTTAAAGGGATGTTGGAGACTCATTAATGATGGCATGGTTCATAGCACAAAATTTGAGGATATGTTTGGAGAAAGTTACAGTAACTGGAAGCTGATAGTTTTATGTGAATTCTATGTGTAGCGTGTAGAATTTATTATTTTGTAATTGTGGACCGACTCATTTGTAATTATTTGAGTTTGGTAGATAAGAAGGAATTTTTTCCTTATTTTAATGTGTACCATGAAGATTGTGATGCGAATATATGCATGAAGTAAAGAAAAGAGCTAATTCAGTGATGAAGGAAGACTTGTGAGTACAGAGATTTGGAATTGTGATCTTGTGTAGCAAAGAGTGCAGTTTTGGCACAGTGTGAAGGAGGTAATATATTTCATATTATTTTGTTGAATAATTCTAAGATCTTTTGGACAGTGGGTACAAAGATCTTGCCTTGAAGCTATTTGGGTAGAGGGTCCTTCTGTCTTCCATAAACTCTTAATCGGGTTAGAATCTTTTAACAGGGATTCAAAATCTCCTAACAGGAATTTATATGTACTGAATGTATTTCATAAGACTCCTAACAGGGTCCATCCTCTAACAAGGAACTTTCATATTAGTGCATCATTTTGTGGGCATCATTCCCACCGGGGTTTACTCTTTTCAAGAGGTTCCCTAGTCAACATATCTTGTGTTATTGTGCAATTATGTATGGTTATCTTTCTATGGTTGATCAGAACATTACTTATATTGTTTAAAGCTATTGAATGGTTAAATTATCTAATAATTGACTGCCCCCCCCCCCTCTTAGTTATCTTGGGGATCTTTACTTTCTAACAGGGAGTAATAGGCAAAGCACTTACTCTGAGTTCATGTGTGTTTGAGTTAAGGTTTTAGTTGATATATGTTATCAAGTGACTCTTTGCCCTGGGTTAAGGAACTAATCTATTCTTTAGAAGTAGTCCATCATCATCAATCACACACACATTTAAATGATAAAATATTTAATCAATTAGTAGGGGGTATAGTTGTATAATATTTTGGATTCCTTTGAAGAAGTGAATCGAGGGTACACCCACCTAAGCATTAAGGCTCAAAGTGTAGGAGGATCTCATTGTTGATCCTTGTTAATTGGCCCTCTTCCTTATAGACTTTGGAGTGGTGATAGAGTCAAAGTTATAGTAAAGTTATCCATCAAAGTATAAATCTACAAGTTGAAGATCAAAGGGAAGAACCAACATTGTCTCTGGTCATCCTCAAAGAAAATACTAGAGAAATAGAGCTAAACCTACTGAATTATTCCAAGAAAAATATGTTGGATGAGTTCGGGTCTATTAATTGGCTCTATCATGAATTGGGGGAGCTCAAGGAAAAATAAATGGAACCGACAACAACACAGATCACAAAGAAACTAAGAATTACTTTCAACTAGATTCTAGGGTTAACTTGATGGAGGAAAACATACAGAACCTTGAGGAAACCCTAAAAGGAATAAAAAAAGTAGAGCTTCAATATCCAAAAGGCTTCAAAAAAACACATCAAGTGGCTCATAGAAAAAATGGAAGATAAGTCAGATGGGAAGGAAGTGTAGATAATAAAAGAGAAAAAAGAGTAGAAGCCTAACAAAGGTCCAAGAAAGAGAACAAGGGATAGATCTGAGAAGAAAAAGGATGAAGAAAACTCCACTAATATCTAAAAGATCAAGGAGGCTACTGAGAAGATGGAGCTTCTTGAGACTAATTCGGCCACAATGCTCATGAATCTCTCCTGATGTTTCTTTTAGGTTTTTTTACCTATCTCTATTTTTTGTTTGTTCTATCTCTATGGTGGTAGTACTCTCGGCCCTACCAGTGGCCTGTTTCATTTTTTTAGTTAATGTTGTCTTATGACTTGAACAGTTAAAGATTTTCTTTAAGTTGTTTTGGGTTTCAAGCACCTTGTAAAACCTATTTTACATAATAAAAAATAAACACAATAACCTTACGATAAGATTCCAACATTTTAAAAAATTTGAGCAGTGTGATGAGTGGGAAGTGAGGTCAAGGATTGTTAAACCCTCATATCTCTGCGTACAAAGGAGTGGATGATGGAGAGAGTCACGAGCCACCTGATGCATGGCTGGTCTTGGGTTCTCCCACTTCTTTCTACATTTTTAGGAGGTTTTAGGTTGTCAAGACTAGAGCATTTGTTCAAGTTTTTTTGGCTCTATTTGTGGTGGAAGGTTGGTCTTTCTCAGAACTACCTTGTTTCTCTAGTTCTATGCGTCTTTAGAGATTTCAGAGAAGAGGCTTGGTGGTTTGTGAGATTGATGACTTCCCTTGTCTTAGCTTGGAGAAGGATATAGATTTCTTATTGTTCTTTCCATGCTTGTATTTGGGTTTTTTAAGTGTTTCCTTCTGTAATACCCCAAAAATGGGCTATAAGTTCATTAATCTCCTACATCTTCAATTCGAACGAAATCAACATCAAAGTCCTAATCTAAGGCACATCTAAACATCATCGAATCATAATTGATTATCTTAAATTCTGCATCGGGGAATATTCCTAGTAATATTCCTAATCATCATAATTATCTTTAATTTTATAATTATTTGGCAATAAATCACATTTCTCCTAAAGTTTGATTAATTGAATATTTTCATATTTAATTAATTAGATTTAATATTTGCCACTTAATTGTGTAATTAAATTTAATTCTATCTATTATTAATTGTATTATTTAATTTTGACAATAAATCCAAATATCCTATGAATAATTGATTAAATTCTTATTTAATTAATTAAAGCAAGTTGTCATTATTTAATAATATAGTTTTTATTAAAAATTTGATTAAATAATTGATTAACCCATAAATCAATTGTTTTATTTTTAAAAGCAGTTAAGTTGGAAATAAATCACTTTATTATTAAATTAATTCATAAATAAAACATGCACAATCATAAAAGCAAACAACTATCAATTATCAATTAAAGCTAAACTCTATTTTGAGTTAAAGCTTAGCTTTTGCATGTTTTTGTGAGTTAATTATCCTTTATTTAAAAATAACTCAAAAATCAACTTGAGTTATTTGAGTGATTTATGGATTTTTTTCATGCACCTCCAAAGCCTTGGATTTCTATAAAAACAATGCTCAGCTCTTCATAATTCATCTCGCAAATTGCAAACTTACTCTACAGGAATCATAGCATATCAGATTTGGAGAATTTGCACAATTGGAGCTTGAAAGAATCAACTTGCGAATTCAAAGCTTTGTGAGATGAATTTCAATTGCATAGTTTTTATATCTTAGCATAGAATTTCATAGTTTTCATATCATTGTTAGAATCTTCATTGTTAGATCATTTAGCATTCATTTCATATCAGTTTTCAAAAGCATTCATAGATTCATATCAGTTTTTATCATTCTTATTGCATAGAAAATATCAAAAATATAGATTAATTGCATTCAATTTCATATCCATCTTTTGCATTCAAATCCTTCATTTAGGTGTCGTCTAGGTCACTGATCTCGATTACAATCTGAGAACATTAATCTCGCACCTACTAGAAGGCAGTAAATCGCTTGGGTAGATTAGATTTCAATTTTGCACGATTTTGATTATCACTAACCTCTAATGTTTTACTGAGTGTTGTGTCTATAGATCAGGTACAATTTTCACACACACACCTTCTAGAGCAGAAATGAAGCTGGTAAAGATATTTTAAGTTGCCTCCATTTGGGTGTTTTTTCTTTTTAAGTTTTCCTCCTTCATGCTTCTATTTGGAAGGTTTTTCTCTTTGGTTGGTTCATTTATTGCATAGCTCCTATCAAGGTGGAGCATACCCCTATTGAGGTGGGGATTCATCATATGGATTTATGGCCGTGGAGACCTTCTATGCTACTATAGAAAGGAAATGGAAAAAAACTAGTCAAACTCTATATTTAGCTAGCTTGAACAAATTTTTTCTGACCCAAGGAGAAGCTAGTTAAATGTTAGGGAGGTTACAATCATGAGAAACTACTAGATATTTGGCCCTAGATGTGTTCAATGGTTGTGAAATATTTTACTCTGGAAGGATGATTTGGTGTTTTTTATTATTAATATCAGCCTTTTATCAACCATCTTCACAATTGCAACCTAATATCCATTCAATTTTCCCACTTCATTCTACAAAAGGTAATGTGAAAGAACTCATAAAGGCCAAGAAGAGTGGTGAAAGTTACACTATCCTGTGTATACCCACCTCTTCAAAACTATTTATGTTTATGATGCTGACCCCTTTTTATTGCTTCTAATAAAATATTATATCTTCACTCATATATAATGATACAATGCTATGATACTTGGATCATTTAATTTATATCATGGTAATTAGAGGATGATGGTTATTTTCATATGATGATGTTATTTATGGGTAAGTGCACAAAAATGGGGCACCAAAAAGGGGGTATAAGATGCCAATTTTTTTATTTTTTTATTTTTTTTGAAATTAGAAAACTCTAAACTTCAATGAGAAATTGAATATAGTTAGACTCAAAATTTTAAGATGTGATAAGAAGTAGAGTTGTAATACTCTGAATCTAGTTTCTAAACTACTAATTTATTTTGAAACTGGTATAGATTAAGGCCCTCAAAATGGGGATCACAAAAAGTGGTCTTGGTTTTTATGAAACAAATATAACGTAGCCTCTGGTGTGCTCCCCCTAAAATGTTAACTTTTCTTTTGAATTTTATTAATCTCTCTGGTAAGAATTTATCTAACACCATGTAGTTTATCCTGTATTTTTATGCTAGTTTTTTTATGAATATATAATTTTTTATGAATTTCCTAACTGCAGACATCCTACTAAGATGAAATTTTTATTTCCTCCCCATAGAGATCATTGAAAACTAAATGAAAATTATTATTTTTAAAATGTGTATAATTGAGTCTTGTTTGTAAAAATGTAACTTTTTGAAAAATTTGATGAACAAGCCAAAATCTATGCCCAAAATACTACACATTGGGGTGAACCCACAATAGTGGGTTTCACTTTTTCGCCTGAACGGACACTAAACTCTACATTTTAAAAAAATCTTTCAGATTCAGATGCATATTGTTGTTAAACTGTTTGAAATCAGAAGATGAAGTAAATTAGAGTCTTTTAGGATTTTCTTTCTAGATTATAAATATATTTTTTATTTTTATTTTTGAATTGATTTGAATGATATTTTCTTTCTCCCATGAAAATTGTATGTTGCTCAAAACATCATTTTCAAAGAGTTACATTGTTTCATAGAGCATAACTTTTTTTTTCTTCTAAAATAGATATCAATGTGATTCTTTTGAATTTAGTTTTTTAACATCCATATGGAGGGCATGCGATTGGTTTGACGACATTATCATGAATATTGAATATTTTATTAACATTTGAAGTTGACTAAACTATGATTTTGACATAACTTCACTACATTGATTATAACTTAATGGTATTTATCCAATTTTATTTTTATTTATTTTGATACAAAGATAACTTCAATACCTAGGGCATAAATATTTTTTATAATTTTTTTCCTCTCATTTACTATTTTTTCACAACTTGTGTCCGTTTTCTTGTCAAATTTGATGGACTTGCTTTAGTCGGTGGATTTAGTATTCACCATTGTCAATAAAGTTTTTTGGCCACATTTCAACTTGGATAATCGGATTATGAGTGCTTTGTAGAATTATGATTTATGGTCGGGTAAATTGTTGGTTGGAAAACTATTTTCTCCCCATGATCTTATGACAAGCCATGAACATGTAATGGCGTATGACATTTTTAAATGGGTAATGGAAAAGCGTAGCTTTCAGATTGTTACAACTAATTTACATATTGTAAGCCCAGTTTTAGGTTTGGACCTTTCAGAGAAGATAAGGTGACTTGCTCACATGGTTTTGGATCTTCTAGTTTTTCCATTGCCTCTAGTTCTCCCACCTTTACATCCGATGTCTTTTGTAGGGGTTCCTGATCTCAACGTCCCCCTGTCTCCAACTTTGTCAACAAATGAGCCTCCTACTGCTCTGGTCTCACTTGATGGTTGGGACCTGATAATACCCTCAGCCCCTCCAGCAGGTTGTGAATTGGCTTGGGTCCATGTGCATCATCCTCCTTCTCCCAGTCCTATGGATGTTTGCTAAGAGTGTTTTGTTTAGAAGTCTTATATTTTTTTATTTTTTGCTACATTTTCTCGATAACCCCTAATAGTGGGTTTTTGTGGTAAATATTCATGATGATATGTCATACTATATCCAGATCGATTGTATAAATGAAGTGATTTTGGGGTTTTCTTTTGAAATGCCAATTGTTAATATCATTTTCTTATGTATTCAACAATGATTCTGGGGTTTCTTCCTAATTCTTCCACGGATGAGTCCTTGAATTAGTTTATATATTAATAAAATTATGGTGGCTAGTCCACTTTGGCTTTAAAAAAAAACATTATAATAATTAAAAAAAAATTTCTTAGTAGTACCTTACTGCATAGATAGGTTTTTCAAAAGGATTCATTTGATATGGCAAACTATAAATTTGAAGTGATTTTTTTTTAGCATTTTAATAGGTGCAAAGGAGACTCCACTGTAGGTATGAATGAGGAGTATAGATGTTATATCAATGTTTTTTATCTAAAAGGATTTGAGATAACCATTTTTAATTAATTCCTTCAAATGGAAGATCTCAAGTCTTAAATAATCATATTTTATTAAAAATGTGTTATTTCAACAAAAATCATCATGTCTAAAAAAGTGTAACCCACAAATGTGGGGTCACCCATTGGTTTTTTGGCAAAAATCAGACATACATACAAAATAAATTAGAGATGAAAAGCTTAACATAATCAAAATTCAAAATAAATTATATGGTTAGATAGATAATAGAGAGATCTACAATATATTAATGAGACATCTAATTTTAATGTTATTGAACCATGAGTAAACCTGACGGCCACACAAAAAAATGTGAATTTTTTTTATGTCTATTGGAAAATACATGTCAGGCCTATTTGAATCCTCCAAGCCTTTGGATTGGATATCGAAGGAAAATCCAAGCCTTAGGATTGGCAGATTCCAATGTATCTTAAAGCGTGTATGTTCCTATAGTGTGTACACACTATTCAAATTTATGGCTTCAATAGCTTGTGTGTGGTATGTAACATCCATAAAATGTTTAAGGAAGTGAGAGAGAGAGAGAGAGAGAGAGAGAGAGAGAGAGAGAGAGAGAGAGAGAGAGAGAGAGAGAGAGAGAGAGAGAGAGAGAGTTTATGCATTTTATCTAACAAATATTCACTTTTCATGATGTTCAAGGTGACAGAAGAATATTCTATCAATTGCACCACCTTCTTGTTTAAAAATCAACATCAAATTGTGAAAGCCAATCATTCTTCACCAAAATTTATTGATTGAGGTAAGTTTTTTTATTTTTTACGTGTGAAATGTGAATAAAGAGTCTTTTGGTTTATAATTGGTATGATATAGACTTGTCAATACATAATTTGATATAATTGTAATAAATTTATATTATAATTTGACTTATTGTAATAAATTTGTATTATAATTTTAAAATTGTAATGAATTTATATTTAGAAATCATCATCATGTCGAGGAAATGAGAAAATACTCTAAGACCAAAAGAGCATGAAAGAGACAAAGAGAAGAAAATGGAAAGAATGAGACAACTCCATCAACCCAAAAAATTGCATACCATAGAAGAAGATTTTTCTTTGGATGAGGAACATGAAACATCAATACAAAGTAAGAGAGAATTGGAATTTGAAATAAAAAGACAACAAATGAGAAACATGCGTGCAACAATACAATTCAAGTATGAAGATGCGGGCACATCATCTATGAGTTCCTAATTTGAAGAGACATCATCATCCACTATTGGAGGAATACCATTGTATCATGTTGAAGGCAGACCATTTTCTACATCCCAAGGTGTGGCCATACCTTTGTATCATGTTGAATGCACACCATTATCTACATCCAAAGGTGTACTCTCTCTCTCTCTCTCTCTCTCTCTCTCTCTCTCTCTCTCCCCCTTATCAAGAAATAGTATTAAGTGGCAAGGTTAAGACATACAACTATGATAGGGTTTCTTTTTAAAATAGGGCTATCAGGGCTAGACATGAAAATAGAGAAACAATTTTTGGAGGAGAAGTTTTGGAACAAGTGGGCTTAGTTTTAACATATGTTGAATAACTTTAAAATAATTTGGAGAAATATGTAAATTTCTCATTGGATAGCACTAGTACGACATACCTAAACAAATGAGTTTGGTTATGGGAAGATAACCACTAAAGATTATGAGTTTGAATATGGGAGATGAGATGTTTGGAGTATGTTGAGAACCTTTGAAGGTTTTGGGTTAGGTCTTGGAGTTAATCCTTGGTTCAAGGAAAGATTAGAGCATTTTTAAAAAACAATGGATAAATCTAATATTCTCCTATGAAGATTACAAATCCACCACTATCCTCTACATCAAAATGAAACATACATATTCTAATAAAGTATAAATCATAGAGTAACAATATACATTGATAAACATACACACGTAACTATAAGGCATGGGAAATTTAAAAAGAATAAGACATCCACATAAATATAAATTAGTATAAATCAATAAACCTGATAGATGAATTGCATACCTAGAACATAAACTATATACACTTGTAGGGCATGGGGATAAATATATATGTCTAATAATGTCATACATCAAATATATCCAATATAATTAAACTGGCTTCCTCAAAGCCAAATGGATGTATGATGTGTCACTTATACAATATAAAAAAAAATATGTCCACTAATGTCATATAGGCATACAATCTATATCCCTAATCTAGTCCCTTCCCGCTAGGGAAAGAAAAAAAATCTTGAGCTATCTTCAATCATTGCGTCAATGGAGATGCTATGGATGATGTATTATTCTGAGTGCGCTCACTAGTCTTCCTATCTAGATTCTTCTGTAGCTTGAGTTGATAAAAAAAAAAGCATCAATAACTAATATACATCGAAATTCAATTATGCAATGACATAAAATATAATATTCTCTTACCACTATCAAATAGTCACTATGTGAATCCACCAAATGCAGATGCTGATGATGTGGGGTAATAAGTCCCTAAAATAATGATCAAAATAATAATTAAAATACATACATGAATATTATTAAAAAATTCAATACAAACTATTAAAATAACAACTAAAATTAAGTGATCTCTTTCATACCTCATTTAGTGCTTCAGAACTAGCTACTGTTGTAGATACTCCATGATCCCAAGTATCACAAATAGAAGGAGTCTCTGATGTCAATAACTCAAAATGAACCAACAAAAGTATTATGTAGTTATCAAGATTACATATATTTTTTACAACCCTACTAATGAATAAATGGTATCTTTGTCAAGGTTCCACCATGTCCTTCAGTATGCGGTGTCGATGTCAAAGCTCCAACATTAAACTAGTGAACATGTACATGAAAATTTGTAATAAAACTATTTATATAAGAATTTACTACTAAAATTTTAATTATAATGCATTATTACATGTATACTTGTGGAATCAATGATGATGTCACAAAGCCAGGTGAAGGAATGTGATCATTGCAATGACCAATTTTCTTAGTTATTCATTAATTTATTAATTAAATATAATAAAGTAAATCAAATTAACATGCAAATAAAGATACGTCAATGAGAGTGGCATGATGCCCTTCACTCTCTATTGTCAATGTCGATGGTCCAATAGTGAACTAATGCACATGCATAATAAGTTATGATACAATCATTCATATAATTACATAATAATAAAATATATTAATTAAAATTCTTTATACGATACATACTTGTGGAGTTGATGATGAAGTGTATAAGGGGACTAGAGGATCATTTCCACTGCCACTGAAACTCTTACCCTAAATTTTGATCATAATGAATAGATACTAAATTAATTCATTATTATTTTATAAATGAAATATGATGAAATAAATTTAATGAACTTACAAATATTTACCTATGTGTTAATGCCAAATGTCATATTTATAAAATGATCATTCATCATTCCATGATCCTCTTCCTCTCTCTTAATAGTACCAAATATGCACAAGGATCCACATGACTAAGAAATATGCTCCCTCAAAGACTAACCATGGTGAACCTCAACTAAAGGAGTGGCACACTGAATGAGAGTCTTTATCAAAGCACTAATTATGCCTAGTGTTCCCACCACTACACGTTCCTTCAAAATAGAAGAAATAATTATATGATCCACTTGTCCACTAGTAAATTTTAGCTTGTTTTTCGATGAGAATTAATCAATTTTTAGAAGCCAATTTCTCAACCAAATGACATAAATTTTGTCAAAGTTTTTTCATCAATTATACAACATAGAAAATTGTCATTGCAATTGTGACATATATGGTGGTTGAATTATTGACGGGTCCAATGTCAAAATAATCACTTCAACCTCGAAGGATTATTGGCCATGCCTTACATCTATGTGACCAATGTTGGTCAAAATTGTGAGGTCTTATGGTCAAAATAGTTGTCGATTGTATAGCATTCTCATCAAAATGACAAAACACCATGGGTATAAATTATGACAAAGCGTGGTCAGAAAAGTCATCGAGTATATAGCATTCTCGTCGATAAGATATTCTTTTAACCATCAAAAAAGTGACCGAATATTTAATTTTTTTTAAAATAAAATAAAATATATTATCAAATTAAGCATAGCGATAATATGCTTAATCTATTAGTAATTATCTACATTTAATCTGCCACTTACTAATAGTTATGTACTACACATGCAATGTATTGTCAGTTTGAAGATAGTCTGTGCCATGTGTGATGGGTAAGTAATGAGAAAGTTATGATGACTTAATTGTAGAACTACTAGTCCCTTGAAATGTTCAATATTTCTAAAGTTCTTCAAAATGCTTAAACTCACCAAGACTCTTCACCAATATACCTCCCATCACACCATCCAGACCCATCCACTCATGTCAAGATCTTGTCCAAAATCATGTTGAAATATCCATTGACCTAAATCAAGATCCTTCCCTCTCACTTCCTTCATTACCTAATCACTTTTGGAGTATATTCTAAAGTCCTTGAATCCAAGAAAATGTAAGTCAATAACACCAAATATATCACTTAAACTCACCAAGAATCTTCACAAGACTTCTAAGTGATATATTTTGTGTTATTGACTTACATTTTCTTGGACTCATAAGATCTTGACATGAGTGGATGGGTGTGGTAGATGGGATAGGGGGTGTATTGGTCAATGTGATATGCTCATGAAGACACAGTCTGGTGTTTATATTATTAAACTCTCTATTCAATGCAACATTGATAGGAAAAGCATTCATTGATTTGTATTATAAGTTTTGATCATTCAATGTACTGATTATATTGTTTTTAAGTCTTAAAATAAAACAATTTCAGTCCTTTTATTGACTATTCCTAGATAGTGATTGGTGTGGAAACAATCTTTGTCTTGAAGTACCAATGATTTCCTAGGCTCTTTCAAATAGCTGGAAATTAATGATGTATTCAATATTTCTAAAGTGCTTCAAAAGGATTAAACTCACCAAGACTCTTCACCAATACACCCCCCATCCCACCATCCACATCGATCCACTCATGTCAAGATCTTGTCAAAAATCATGTTGAAATATCCATTGACCTAAATCAAGATCCTTCCCTCTCACTTCCTTCATTACATAATCAATTTTGGAGTATATTATGAAGTCCTTGAATCCAAGAAAATGTGAGTCAATAACACCAAATATATCACTTAAACTCACCAAGACTCTTAACAAGACTTCTAAGTGATATATTTGGTGTAATTGAATTACATTTGCTTGGATTCACAAGATCTTGAAATCAGTGGATGGGTGTGGATGGTGGGATGGGGGGTGTATTGGTCAATGTGATCTTCTTGTGAAGACACATTCTGGTGTTTATATTATTAAACTCTCTATTCAATGCAACATTGATAGGAAAAGCATTCATTAATTGGTATTATAAGTTTTTATCATTCCATGTACTAATTATATTGTTTTGAAGTCTTAAAATCAAAGAATTTCAGTCCTTTTATTGACTATTGCTTGGCATGCAAATAATATTTGTCTTCAAGAACCAATGATTTCCTAGGCTCTATCAAATAGTTGGCAGGCAATGATGTATTCAATATTTCTAAAGTTCTTCAAAAGGATTAAACTCGCCAAGACTCTTCACAAGACTTCTAAGTGATATATTTGGTGTTATTGATTTACATTTGCTTGGATTCAAGGACTTTAGAATATTGACTTACATGGGGGGTGTATTGGTGCAGGGCACCTAGGCCATTCAGTTTTTCTTTGGGACTTGAGTTCTATATTTTATTTTTCTTTGTAATAAAGGATGTCTTCTAAATTCCTAGACCATCCTATGGTTTGGTTTTAGTCCTTCTTCTGTGGAGGTGTGTATGGTCGAAGAAGACAATGTAATGAACTACCAAGCAATAAACTTTTAATTCTTTACAAATAGTCACTTCTCTACTCATGAAGACATGGTCTGGTGTTTATATTATTGAACTCTCTATTCAATGCAACATTGATATGGAAAGAATTCATTGATTGGTATTATAATTTTTTATCATTCCATGCACTGATTATATTTTTTTGAAGTCTTAAAATCAAAGAATTTTAATCCTTTATTGACTATTCCTGTATAGTTCTTGGCATACAAACAATATTTGTCTTGAAGAACCAATGATTTCCTAGGCTCTATCAAATAGTTGACAAGCAATGATGTATTCAATATTTCTAAAGTGCTTCAAAAGGCTTAAACTCACCAAGACTCTTCAAAAGACTTCTAAGTGATATATTTGGTGTTATTTACTTACATTTTCTTGGATTCAAGGACTTTAGAATATTGAATCACATTCAAGGTACCATTACATAGTTTATTGCACCTATAATTATGCCTCCATAAAAATAAGGTATTTACTTGGCAATGATACTGAGTTGAGAAACTGGAATAATTTAGATCTTGTGACTCTTTATCATCAATGTGAACAAGACGACATAGTTCCTAAAAAGCACACATGGTTTCTACATCAAACCCTCCTGAAAACTGCAAATATGGAAGACAAATAAATAGAAAAAGAAAACATTACTCAAAGCAATATAATAAAAATTGAGGCCATTTATCCACATGTCACATGAAGTGAATATTTACCTGATGAGCTCTCAAATAAAAATGCACACCCTAAAGCAGCAAGAATTCCTTTGTAGGCTCCTTTTCTGAGTTTCCCATCGAGTCTAGCTCTATAGATATTTGTCTCATGCATTTCTTTCCTAGCTTAATGGAACCTAGCTTTATTTGTATCAAAGAAGATCATTAAACTATGAGTTTGAGCATAAGCATAAATTCATAAATTCAAAAGGACAATAGTACAAAAAATGGGCTTCTAAATGATTACTGATAGCTAATAAGCATGCATGACATACCATATAATGATCTCTACCTAGCACCATTCTTACAGTAAGATGACCCAAAAATTCATTTTTTAAATCTGTACTAGGAATGTATGTTTCAGGTGAAGTTGAGAGAGAACAAATTTTGAATTGAAGGGAAGCTTCCATGAAGTGAGAAGCCTCACTGATGTCTCCAACCAATTTTAGTTTTATGTCAAAACTAATAATTTCTACCAATTTAGGGCTCATAGCCTTAATTTTTTATATTCAAGTCCAATCCAATCATGATACTCATCGAATGCATGATTTGTTTCATTTACACATCTATAGTGAATACAATGCCAAAAATGATAGTTTGTCATATACACTAAAGGAAAATTTATATTTTCAAAGAGGCTTGAAGCATAAAATAGTTCAGAATCTTCAGAGCCTAAGGAGAAATCAAAACATCAGAGTCTTTTCTCATCAAAACATCATTCTATAAGTGAATATTCAAAGATCCTAAGGAGAAATAAACAAGGTAATATAATCACCATAATATATAAAAACTAGTGAAATCAAGGACAACCAATATAGAGATATGAATTTATGATGTTTTACAAAGACATGAGGTCCAACATGGAAAAGGATAAAATCAATGGTAAAAAGACCAATGAAGTAAAGTGAGAATAGAGACTTTTGAAATGTTATAGATTCAAATATGGACAAATAAATGATGCATTGATAGATATAGAACATCAAAAGTTACATTTGCATATATTAATTGAGTGAGTAGGTTACTAGACACATGTTTTTAGTTCATATTCATTTGGTATAGCTAAAAATGAAATGCATAAAGAAGTTTTATAGCATGAACATGAGATAGTGGTATCTAAACAAAGGTAATTTTTTGAAACTTGCATTCAAGGTATTGAAGGATACTAGATGAACAATCATTAATATTGTGACTCAATGCCCATTTTACTACAAGGTAAGTGCACAAAGATGGGGAACCAAAAAGATGCCACTTTTCTTTTTGGCCCCCCATCACGCATAGTGCACATGCACTAAAGGGCATGCGCCCTATAGGGTGCATGCCTTTTGAAAAAACCCTCTTAAAGCTTGTTGTAGGGTTTGAAAGCTCATTTTGCTTTCTCAAACCCACATTTTTAGCTAAGAAGGGATTCTAAAGTGTGCATGCACTATTATTTTGGCTTATGAAATGATTGTTTTAGTTCATCCATCCATCAAATGTCTCCATGGCATCATCAAGTTTGATCTAGAAGAAGAGATATGCTTTTTTATAGCCCATGCGTCTTATTTGTTTTAAAATTTTAGTTTTGTTGCAATTTGTTTTGTTAAAATTTGTTTTTGTTTAAATTTTTTATGTAATTAACATTATAAAATGTAGTTTCTTTAACTACCAAGAAGAAATAATCTCCCTCAACCAAACTCTCCACCAAACCCTCTGTCTCCTCATGAAGAACCAAATGAAGAACCGAATGAAGAAACAAATGAAGAAAATGAACCTCAATTGCCTCAACCAATTGAGAAACCTCCTCCTAGAATACAACAAAATTTCATGAACCAAATTGAAAGAGGGAAAAAAGAATTAGAATCTTTAGTTAATAGGTTAAAACATTCTAGTGGTACAAATTCTAGAAGGGAAAGACATGTAAAATCATTGGAAGTAATCTTGACCCGCGTAAGCGTAGTTAGTGGGATAATTAATTTATGGAGGGATAAAAGAGAAGAATAAAAACAATATTATAAAAATAAATTATCTTATGTGGACATAAAAAATAAAAAAAAATCATAAAAGATGACATTTGCCAGCTATTTCAAAAACTAGGGGACATAGATACTCTTGGAACTACAACAACAAGGTTGCCAATTCATTGGTGCGTAAATGAATACATTAAAAAAAAATTGGGAGAGATGGTGGATGGTCTTTGATTTGCCTCCTTGTAACAATCATGAGGTTCCTATATATTTCTTGAGGAAACTCTATTGTGAATTTTTACTCAAGGAGGTGCCAAATTATTTTGACATTCTAGATTCTCAAGGTAGAGGAGGGGGCTCATCATTTGATCAAATAGGGGCACATCATGACCCTAACACACCTAGGGATGCTATTGGCAAGCCACAGGTGGATCATGTTAGTATTCTTGTTATACACTAAGTTTGCACCCTTGTTTCAAGCTCTCGTAGTCTTGATAACCTATTATAACATGGGAATCATCTTCAGGTTGTGGGACCTATGCTAACTGAGATGAGACCTCTAGGTTCTAAGTTGATTCCTCTTGGATAATCACCTTAATTTTCTTCTAGACATGAAAAGTAAAATTTTGAGGGAAAGGGATAGAAAGAATTCTTGGAAAGGGAAATGACTGAAAGAAAACTACCTACTAGGTGATGCACCGAAATGAAGGGTTTGGATCTTAGTATAGAGGATGAAATTAATGAACAACTTAGGTCTAGGAGATCAAAACTCACTGAATAGGCTTGTATAAGAATTTCATAGACGGGTCTGCAATAGAAAGAGGCTATTCAGGGAAAGAAAAAGATTTCACAAACAATAGCATTTATAAGAATTTAGACATAATTTATGACCTGCAAAAAAACATTCACTTCTACAACTCGACATAGGAATGGGACAAGATTTTTAGGGGGTTGAAGTATACCCACAAAAGCATTCACATTCAATTATCCACAATAACACACAATAGTTGTAGAAAGAGAGAGGGATCAGGAACCCTCAGATATCACTGAAAACATCATATACTTTAATCCAATAAGAGATAATTCAAACAAGGAAAGCATAGGGACATGAAGGATTGTCACAAAATACCTCTGCAATGTTTGTATTATCAATGAAAGATTTACAATTGTATAAGCCAGAGGGTAGAAATAATACCATAGATGACCCTTAAGAAAAATGAAATTCTTTTACAATTGTCCAACTCTGAGCTGAAAAGCTCCAAAAATATAGTATATACATCTCCTCTTTTTGCACGTAGGTAGAAATTAAAACCTAACTAGGGTTTACAAAAATCTACAATAATTACTAACCCTAACTCAACCAAGTCTGATCATGAATATATCTCTGCAACATTATGGCCGATGAAACCTCAAGTTTGTGTGCCCATCGCTATACTACATCAACCTACAGAGAAGCAACCTAGATTCATTCACTTTCCTACACAAATTCTTGCCATGAATGCATAACTGGTACATTTCTAAGACAAGAAATGACCCATGATGGCTACCCAGACTTCCTCATCATCCTCTTCAACTAAAAATGTCCTGAAGACATAAATTCTCAGAGCTACCTCACCGCTTGTGACCTGCAAATCAAATACTGGCAAAAAACCCTCTTAGACACATTTGAATTTGAATTTCAATGGCTAGCTGATCATTTTAAAATGCAACCATCAATATCCTTTTATTTGCTGGCAAATGAAAAACCACGATACACTGAGAAAACAACTTTAAAACCCTTCTAACAAGTCAAAACCATCGTGAAAGTCAGCGGCCAATGAGAAACAAGCAAATCGACATGTCAACATATTTGGACCCACCTCGAGCCCTTCTTCCTTTAAGTCATTCAGTGACCACGCGATTGAAAACTTGTCTCATTTAAGAAATCCTTTCAATCTTGGGCCCATTTATGCCACTTGGCAGTCTTTTATTTACTCTGGCCACTACATCAGCAAACACCTCAGCAAGCTCTGATAGTAGACCCACTCAAATTGAGATTCTAATCTAATGGAGGGTGCATGATCTGATGACCACAAAATATTCCTTCAGATCATATGCCTACCATAGATCTTCATTAAGCCATGACCCCACTGACACATCAGTTCACCTGGAAGTCCATCATCAGCGCTGGGAAACCAATCACCTCTGAGCAAGTCAGCATACCTGGCAACATGGTATTGTGGATTTTCTATTTACTTTGACCAATCAAAAGATGACATGTCATCTTGACCTGGCATTGGACCCACTAACGAGACCTGAACATTTGGTAGATTGAATAGCAGGCACAAGATCACATGTGTCAGAAATCCTCTTCGTAAAGATATGCCAGTCGTCGATCTTCATCCTTCTGACATCCCTGTAGAGAGACTCCAACACAGGCCCACTAACAAATCTTAGTCATCGCTTTGTGGACCAATAGAAAATGAGCACATTAGAAAATGAGGACCCACCCACAAGGCTCTAACAACAAATTGAAATTGATAGTTGGTGCATAATCTCATGGCTCTGACACAACCCATGAGATAATGTGCTAGCCGTAGGATTAAAAGGGACACAATCTGCCAGGCCCATTCTGATATTCTTTACAAATCATCATCTCTTGATCAATCAAGAGCTTCCAAATAGGATGATGTGGCATCAGACCCACTGACACACTGCAATACTTCATTGAAAGGGAATTGATGGTCGGTGCATGATCTGATGCTCTGACACAAACCCTTCAGATCATGAGACAATTGTTAGATCTTTTAACTGGGACCCCACATAAAAAGACCGCTGGACATCTTAGCGAACACGTGACTAAAGGGAATTTAACCACTCGCTGAGTCACTAGCCATTTAGTGGTCACCATGAAACATTAAGCGACTAAGAGAATGACTGTAGTCATCGAATCACCAAATGGAAAAGGTAACCGCCGAGGAAATAAGAGAATAGGTGACTGACCAATGAGAAATTAGCGCACATGGGTATTTGAAACTTAAGTGGCTAATAAAGTAACAAGGAACTAGAATGAAGGCTTATGGTTTCCAGGGTTTTATGCCTCCAATGGCTAGTTTTATGAATTTTTTATGTGCAGACCAGGGAATGAAACAAATTGCAGAGACCAGAAGGAAGGACATAAATCCATGAAATTTTTAGGGATGTCTGGCAGGGTAAAAAAAAAGATTTTGGAGTAGGTTTTAGCTAAATTTACATGTACATGGGAATTGGGGTAACATTTTGGTGATTTCTGCTGGATGTCAACCTGCTAGACATTGAAAACCAGTGGCCTTGACATAATCCATTGGGCATGGGGTCATCAAAAATAAAAAATTCTTATAGGGAGACAGAACTAAAGCTATGCTCAGGGCACTTCTTGAAAAGTAGGAAACTAACCTAGAAAATAGGGAAATAAGCAAAAACACACATATCTACAAGAATTATAGAGAGGGATTAACCTCAAAATAGGGCTTTAAGTGGAATCCATTTATTGAGATAGGCAAGGGAACTCCTTCAAGATTTGATAACTAAAAAGCATTAGGCCCCTTGCACTCTATTATAACAAATGGTCCACCCCAAAATGAATCAAATTTTGTATGTCTGTTAGGCTTGGATCTGAACTCATCCCACTTGAGGACTACATCCCCAACTTTGAAGTTTCTAACCCTAGCTCTTTTATCAAAACTTTTCTTTGTTTGGATCTAATGGAATTACATATCCTACATTGATTTGTCTTTGATTTCCTCTAACTCCATGAGCTGAACATACCTGATTTGTAAAGGATCTCCTTCTTCAAATAGGGCATATTGAGTGGCTAAGTCCAGGGCTAGTAACTTAGTTAAAATGGACAGCTTAGCCTCCTTTCCATACACTAACACATAAGGATAGTTCCTAATGATCTTCTTTGGGGTAATTCTATCTAACCACAAGGTAGACTTCAACTTTGTATGCCAATCTCTCTAATTGTCTTGCAGAGTCTTCTTGATTATCCTAATCAAGTTCTTATTTGTTGATTCAGCAAAACCATTACCCTAAGGGTAATAATTTGAACTGGTATTCAGATAAATGCCATTCTTGATTTCCCACTCTAAGACTTTGAGGCCTGTGAATGATAATGCATTATCTAATATTATGGAATCTAGAATGCCAAATCTATGAATTATGTCATCATAAAAACTCAATACAACATTCTCATTGGCTTCTTTTAATGCAACTACCTCTATCCACCTAGTGAAATAATCTGTTGCAGTGATTATCCTTTTATGTCCTACACTAGATGGAGGATTGTTCATGCCAATGAAATCTATACCCCATTTCATGAAAGGTTGCTCTGTTCTGATTGGCTATAGGGGCAAGACTGCAAGCCTTTCTTTTCTTGCAAACATGGCACACCTAATGCATTTTCTCACAACCTCATGACTATCCTTGAAGATAGATGGCCAATAGTATCTAGCCCTCATGATTTTAAAAGTAGTAGTCCTAGGAGAAAAGTGACCTCCAGAAGGTCCATCATGAAACTCAAATAGGACATCAGCTATCTTTTCTAAATCTATGCATCTTAAAAGGACACCATTGTGATCCTTTCTGAAAAGAACTTCATTTATTAGCACAAAAGGAATAGATTGTAATCTATAATATCTTCTCTTTGCTGAATCTAAACTTGCAGGACATTGTCCTATCCTCAAGTAATTGACCATGTTAGGAAACCAACTAGTTGCCTTGGCTTGTTCTTCTATAGAATGTACAACCAAAGATGCATCCATTTGTTCTGATTTCTTTGAACTTTCACCCCCTACCAGATGTTCACAAAGACCTCTTCCTCTAACCAACTTTGTAGTTTGAATATCTCTGTCATATTCCATCACCTTGGTGATCCAACCAACTCTTTTCTCATTTAGGTCTTTGGAAAGAAAAAATTCTTTGACACTTGGATGAGTAACCTTCAAGTGTACCTTGCTATGGGTCAAAAAATATCTAAACTTTTTAAGGCTCTTCACCATAGCAAGTACATGTTTCTCTACAAAAGATTATCTCTGTTCATACTCCTCTAAACTTTTGCTAAAGAAAGCAATAGGCTGCTCCAATCCATCTGAATTTCCTTGGGTCAATAATGCAGATATAGCATCATGACCCCCATAAGCATTAAGGATAAAATCCTTACAAAAATTTTGGTTTAGGAGAGCAAGGGCTTCTATTAAGGCCTCTTTGATAGCTTGGAAATTGAATCTCCCTTCTTTGGTCCAACTAAAAGTTGAACTCTTCTTTAACATAGCTGTCAAAGGCTTTAGTAAATCTACAATGTTAGGCAAGAACCTCCTAACAAAGTTAATCTTTCCTATGAAAGATTGGAGACTTTTCTTATGATGTGGCAATGGTAGCTCTAAGATGGCTACAATTCTCTTAGGATCTACTATGATCCCTTCTTTGGATACTACATATCCCAACAATTTTCCTTCATGAACTACAAACACACATTTCTTGGGATTAAGAGATATCCCAAATTCTCTACACCTTTCAAAAATCTTCCTCAAATGTTTGATGTGATCTAATGCATGCTTTGAATAGACAGTTATGTCATCTAAGTAGACCAGTAAAAAATTGTACATTAGGCTCTTCAAGGCCATCTCCATTGCCTTTTGAAAAGTAGCACCTGCATTTGACAAACCAAAGGGCATCTTTTGATAAGCCATGGTTCCCCACTTGGTTGTAAATGCAGTCTTGTATTGATCCTCTTCATTCACTAACATCTGATTGTATCCTGAATAGCCATCCAATAATGAAAATCTCTTAGATCCAGAGACACATTGTAAGATTTGTTCCATAGAGGGTAATGGATGGCACTCTTTTAGAGAGGTCCTGTTAAGATCCCTGAAGTCAACACATAACCTCAACTCCCCATTCTTCTTCTTGATAGGAACAAGGTTGGAAACCCAACTAGTATGCTTGATGGGGTAGATGATACCACTTTATATTAATTTGAGCACTTCCTTATGCATAAGTGGCTCAAGTTTGGGGTTAATAGGCCTTTGCTTATGCCTTACTAGTTTGGCATTAGGTTCAATTTCAATAGTGTGCTGAGAAAGAGTAGGATCAAAACCCTTGAGGTCTTCATATTGCCATGCAAAAATATCACTGAATTCTTTGAATAATTAGATGTAATCCTACTTTTCCAAATCAGTGTTTACTTTTCCAAGTTGCAAGCTCCTACCTGGTTCCAACTCTAACTCAACACAATGTTCTTGTTGAACTACTAGGCCAACATTTTTTTTCTTAACTTCATCATCCTTGTTGAAGACAGTCTCTAAGGTGACAAGACCTCTAGGCATCTTATTAGTTAAGTTGTATCACTTGATCACCATAGTTTTGTGATAGCCTATCTTGATTGTATTCTAAAAAAGCATCTTCTTCAAACAAGAATTGCAAAATTTGTTCATCATTGTCAAAAACTTTCCAGTTGACATCATTATTAGGAATAGAGGGTCTGACAATCACGTTGATATGCTGTTATTCCATTTCTTTTGAAATGCTATTTGGAATGTCATACTGAGATCCAACAACAGCTAACCTATCTACATTTTGGTTGAGCTTCCTAGGGATAGCAACAATATTGAAAGCACAAAAATATTCAATTGCATCCCAAAATCTATGTTTGTATGCTCTCAAGGTGTCATTCTTGGTTTCACTTATCCCTCTTACTTGTCTAACAACTAACTCACTATCACCGTAAACTTTTAAGGCCTTAAGCCCTATTTTCTAGCCCACTATAGTCCATTGACTAGGCTTTGATACTTTGTAGTATTACCAGTGTAGGAGAAACTAAATCTAAAGGTATTATAATACCTTTCTCCTTTTGGGGACACTAACATAGCACCACCACCAAAACCATGTCTACTTCTATCTCCATCAAAAAATAGTTCCCAAACCTAATTATTCTGATCCTTTGAATTGGTGTCTTCTTTGAGGAGGCTTGGCTCTATGACCCCACTTTCTTGTATTAAATAACTTCCCAAACCAAAATCCCAAACAAGATTTTCTTGGGCCTCTAAAGCTCTTTCATCTAGAAAAATATCATAGATACTTTCTATCTTTGTGCTTTCTTCACTAATAGTTTGGAAGTCATTGTTATCAAATATAGGGAAATTTACATTGATGGCATTGGATACATATGGTTCTATATGGTGTGCTACCAATGGTTCTGACTTAATGGTGACCTTGGTCCCATACCTTGTATGAAATAGCATGTGAGACTAGTCAGAAGATAGGTAGCCTCCTATCTTAGTTGTAAACTCCCTTGACAAACATATAGCAAATAATGCAGGGAGATATGATATATATATCAAGGAGGATGGAAAAATTAGGACTAGTATGAAGGATTAGACTAGTATCCTTAGCCACACCTATAGTATTGACTAAGGATTGATCAATTTGTGTTACCTTCTTTTGGAAGGGCTCATATTTTAGTCCTAAATTGTCAGCTACTTTCTTGGGCATTACAGTGCTAGTAGCTCCACTATCTACCATACAATTTTGTAATAAAGATTTTCCAATGATTAAAGATACATAAAAGGGAGGTGGTTTTGAATTCCTACCTTGCATGACATTTCCTTTGGAGTTGCTACTTGGAGCCTCCTTTTCTTGATCAGTGTTAACCAACACTGGCTTTGCAGTTTCTTTTGTAGGTTGAGGAGCTGTTACTTCAGTCATGGCCTTCTTCAAAATTTTAGGCTATCTTGGAAGAGCCAAAGAGTCCCACATGGACATGGTAATGTCGACCTTCTTCATGTTGTCAACAATGTTAAAAGGTGTCACAGTGTGTACTATTTTTTGTGCTTTCACTATGATGGGCTCCACCTCTTTGGAATGTTGGTCTTCTTTGCTTGTGATGGTAGGAGCCACCTTAGGTATGGCAGGGGTAACCTAATGTAGTGGTTCTATAGATGTAGTGGCTTTAGCATTGGAATCTACTCTCTCCATGTCTTGAGCTCATCTTTTTGCTCTTGTATAGGCAACAAAAGAAACCTCATCATTGACTCCATTGAAGTCAGGTTGCTCCCAATTGAAAAGAGCAGTCTCATTCTCTTGTGATTCTTGTTGAGGCATTGTCCCATTGGATGAAGCCTTTGATTGAGCTTGTGAGGCATTCTGAACCATTAGAGCTTGGTTGATCCATCCATTTGAACAAGTGGTTTGATTGTGAGGCTAATTACAAGGAATGCACCATTCATTATCCATAGCCATATTATTTTGACTAGGGAGCATATCCCTCACTAGATTTGCAAAATTTAGAGGTGCAGGGTTATATGGTTGGAATGGTCTCTGATTAAAACTTTGTCTTTGTCTTTGATAGCCTCCTTGGTATGGTAGCCTATTATTTTGATAAGGCTATCCTTGATTTTGATATTGTTGATTAGGACCTTGGCCTTGTGGCTGAAATGGTGGTCTGATTCCTTGACCTTGTTTCTTTAGATTTGTGACCTCCTTAGTCAAGGTCTGCAGCAAGTTTGTCATCTCTTGATGACTGCTTTGTTGACTATTCTTTATTACTTGTATCTCTTGAGAGAAACTAGTTGTTAGCTCTCAACCACTAGTACTAGATTGAGGTGTTGATATGGTAGGAATAGGGGTAAATAGGGGTACTTGTGTAGGTGAAATGGGTTGAAGGCTAGGAAAATTGGGCATTGGTGCTCTTCTAGCTATCATGCCTACTTGAATCAAACAATTTTCAGCTCTGAAAACTATGTCAAAAGCTTGGGGTAGAGAAGTACCACCCATAGACTAGATCATGACAAAAATTTGACCATTCAAATTTTGCAAATAATATAGGAAAGCATGATCAACTGATGGTCTTATTGATACTAGAATTCTATTCCATGTTTTGAGGAATCTACTATTGTAATCTGTCATTTTTTTCTTGAGGGTCTCTCTTAATGGTTGTTAACTACTCAACTAGAGACAAGTTATCTGATTTATCCTCAAAATGCTTACTTAATGCATCCCCTAACTCATCCCATGAAGTAATAGAACCAACAATTAGAGTTATAAACCATTCAAGAGCCTTACCTTTTAGAGAGGCTGCAAATAATTTTGTGGCCACATCCTCTTGACTAATATTATGTATGTTGTAGATGATGGTCACATCTCTTATGTGTTCAAAAGTAGTTGTCTGCCCTTCACCAGTGAAATTAGGTATACTCTTAAGTGCCACCAAGGGCACATCATGATGTTGGGAAAAATTTAATGGGCTACCTTCATTGAAAGGTACAAAGGCAAACTGCCTAGCCATTGTAGGAGTTGGAATCTAAAGATTAACAACTATATGAGCTATATTTGCTGCTAGATTTGAATCCTCTTCTAGATCTCTGGCTAGAGATCTGCCTCTTCTTCTAGAATGAAAGGGAAAAGGTCTCCTTTCTAAGGTATTAGGAGGTTTTGATTGAACTCTCCTTGAAGGGGATGTTATTTGAGTTGATCTACCTTTGTGACTTCCTTTTGAGGGCAACTCTAAAAATTTAGTGGGCTTTGAGCTCCTAGTCTCAATCTTTCTCATAAACCTTAAAAAAGGTTGGCCTAGATCTTTGAAATCAGTGGAGTCACTAGATATACTTGATAGAACAACTTCTAAAAGCTTTCATCATGCAATCTATATATCAGAGATAACATAACTTTAACATGAATCTGATTCTTTTCCTATCCCACTGGGCATGCCAGAATTGTTATACACTAAGTTTGCACCCTTGTTTCAAGCTCTCATAGTCTTGATAACCTAGTATAACATGGGAATCATCTCCAAGTTGTGGGACCTATGCTAACTAAGATGAGACCTATAGGTTCTAGGTTGGTTCCTCTTGGATAATCACCTTAATTTGCTTCTAGACATGAAAAGTAAACTTTTGAGGGAAAGGGATAGAAGGAATGTTTGGAAAGGGAAATGACTGAAAGAAAACTACCTACTAGGTGATGCACCGAAATGAAGGGTTTGGTTCTCAGTATAGAAGATGAAATTAATGAACAACTTAGGTCTAGGAGATCACAACTCACTAAATAGGCTTGCATAAGTGTTTCATAGAAGGGTCTACAATAGAAAGAGGCTATTTAGGGAAAGAAAAAGATTTCACAAACAATAGCATTTTTGAGAATTTAGACACAATTTATGACCTACAAACAAACATTCACTTCTACAACTCAGCATAGGAATGGGACAAGATTGTTAGGGGGTTGAAGTATACCCACAAAAGCATTCACATCCAATCATCCACAATAACACACAATAGTTGTAGAAAGAGAGAGGGATCAGGAACCCTCAAATATCACTGAAAACATCATATACTTTAATCCAATAAGAGATAATTCAAACAAGGAAAGCATAGGGACATGAAGGATTATCACAAAATACCTCTGCAATGTTTTCATTATGAATGAAAGATTTACAACTATATAAGCCAGAGGGTAGAAATAATACCACGAATGACCCTTAAGAAAAATGAAATTCTTTTACAATTGTCCAACTCTAAGCTCAAAAGCTCCAAAAATACAATATATACATCTCCTCTTTTTGCACGTAGGTAGGAATTAAAACCTAACTAGGGTTTACAAAAATCTACAATAATAACTAACCCTAACTCAACCAAGTCTGATCATGAATATATCTCTACAACATTGTGGCCAATCAGACCTCAAGTTTGCATGCCCATCCCTATACTACATCAACCTGTAGACAAGCAACCTGGGTTCATCCACTTTCCTGCACAAAGTCTTTCCATGAAAGCATAACTGGTACATTTCTAAGACAAGAAATGACCCATGATAGCTGCCCAGAATTCCTCATCATCCTCTTCAACTAAAAATGTCCTAAAGACATAAATTCTCCAAGCTACCTCACCACTTGCGACCTGCAAATCAAATACTAGAAAAAAACCCTCTTAGACACATTTCAATTTGAATTTCAATGGCTAGCTGGTCGTTTTAAAATCTGACCAGCGATATCCTTTTATTTCCTAGAAAATGAATGACCACAATATGCTGAGAAAACAACTTTAAAACCCTTCTGACAAGTCAAAACCACCATGTATGTCAGAGGCCATGAGAAACATGCAAATCAACATGTCAGCATATTTGGACCCACCTTGAGCCCTTCTTCCTTTAAGTCATTTAGAGACCACGCAAACAAAAACTTGTCTCATTCATGAAATCCTTTCAAGCTTGGCCCCATTTATGCCACTTGGCATTCTTTTATTTGTTCTGGCAGCTTCGTCAGCAAACACCTTGGCAAGGTCTGATAGCGGACCCACTCAAAGTGAGATTCAAATCTAATGGCGGGTGCATGATCTCATAACCATTGAATATTCCTTTAGATCATACACTCGTCATAGATCTTCATTAAGCCATGACCCCACTGACACATCGATCCACCTAGAAGTCCATCGTTAGCGCTCAGCAACCAATCACCTTTGAGCAAGTCAGCATACCTGACAGCACGGTCCCACATATTTTATCTTTACTTTGACCAATCAAAAGATGACATGTCATCCTAACCTGGCATTGGACCCACAGATGGGACCTGAATAATTGGTAGATCGAACAGCGGGTGCAAGATCACATGTGTCAAAAAACCTCTTCACAAAGATACACTAGCCATCGATCTTCATCCTTCTGACATCCCTGCAGACACTCCGACATGGCCCCACTGAAAAATCTTAGTCATCACTTTATGGACGAATAGAAAATGAGCACATCAGAAAACAAGGACCCACCCACAAGGCTCTGACAACAAAGTGAAATCAACGGTCGACACATAATCTCATGGCTCTTACACAACCCATGACATCATGCACCAGCTGTAGGATTAAAAGGGACACAATCTACCAAGCCCGCTCTAGGATGACATAGGATGACATGGCATCAGACCCACTGACACAATGCAATGCTTCATTGAAAGGGAATCGATGATTGCTGCATGATCTGATGCTCTGACACAAACCCTTCAAATCATGAGACATCCGTTAGATATTTTAATTGGGACCCCACATAAAAAGACCACTGGTCCTCTTAGCAAACATGCGACTGAAGGGAAGTTAACCACTCACTAAGTCGCTAGCCATTTAGCGGTCACCCTAAAATATTAAGCAACTGAGAGAATGACTGCAGTCACCGAATCACCAAATGGAAAAGGTAACCACTGGGGAAATAAGAGAATAGGTGATCGACTAATGAGAAATTAGCACACATGGGTATTTGAAACTTAAGTGGCTAATAAAGTAACAAGGAATTAGAATGAAGGCTTAGGGTTTCCAGGGTTTTATGCCTCCAATAGCTAGTTTTATGATTTTTTGACCTACAGAGGAGGGAATGAAACAAATTGTAGAGACCAGAAGGAAGGACATAGATCCATGAAATTTTTAGGGATGCTTGGTAGGGTAAAAATAGAGATTTTGGAGTAGGTTTTAGCCAAATTTTCATGTACATGGGAATTGGGGTAACAATTCCTTCCATTGTGAAGGACATGTAGAGGCAGACACACTAGGCACAATTAGTTCTCTGACATAGAATCTCATTCAGTGTGCCACTCCTTTAGTTGAGGGTGACAATGGTAAATCCTCAAGGTGGCATATTTTTGAGTCATGTGGATGCTTGTGCACATTTGGTACTAGTGAGAGAGAGGAAGAGGATTCTTGAATTATGACTGATAACCTTCTAAATATGACATTTAGCATTGACACATAGGTAAATATTTCCAATTTCATTAAATTGGTTTGATCATATTTCATTTATAAAAGAATAATTATTTAATTTAGTATCTATTATTTATGATAAAAATTTAGGGCAAGACTGTTAGTGGTGATGATGGTGGCAGTGGAAGTGGTAATGATCTTATTTTCCCCTTTTACACATCATTGTCAATTCCACAAGTATGTATCTAATAAAACATTTTAATTAACATATTTGATTATTATGTAACTATATGAATAATTATATCATAACTTATTGTGCATGTACATTAGATGTGCAATGGTGGACCATCAACATTCACAACAGATAGTGAAGGGCATCATCCAACTTTCCTTGAGGTATCTTTATTTGAATATTAATTTGATTTACTTGATTATATTTAATTAATGAATGAATGACTAAATTACTAGACAAATTATGATCAAAATCTAGAGGCATGATGATTACATTCTTTCACCTAGGTTTGTGAGGTCACCATTGAGTCCATAGGTATATATGTAATAATGCATTATAATTAACATCTCAGTAGTACATTCTTATATGAATGGTTATCTTATAATTTTCCATGTACATGTGCATTAGTTGAATGTTAGAGCTTTGACTTCGACACCGCACACCGGAGGATGTGGTGGAACCTTCACAGAGGTATCATTTACTCATTAGTATGGTTGTTAAAAATATATGTAATCTTGATAATTTCATAATACTTTTTTTGTTTCATTTTCATCATTTGACATCAGAGACTCCTCCTTCTATCCGTGATACTTTGGATCATGGAGTAGCTGCAATATTAGCTAGTTCTGAAGCATTGACTGAGGTATGAAAGAGATCACTTAACTTTAATTGTTATTTTAATAGTTTGTATTGAATTTTATAATGATATTCATGTATTTATTTTAATTATTATTTTGATCAATGTTGTAGGGACTTATTACTCCAAATCACTAGCATGCACTTTCAGTGGATGAACATAGTGACTATTGTCTAGCGGTAAGCGAATATTCAATTTTATGTCATTGTATGATTCAATTTTGATGTATATTAGTTATCTCTATCTAAATTTTTGTTTTATCAGGTTGAGCTACAGAAGAGTCTAGACAGGAGGACAAGTGAGCGCACTCAGAAGAATACAACATCTGCTGCATCTCCATCGACGTGACGATCAAAGACAGCTTGGGATTTGTTTTCTTCCCCTAGCAGGAAAGGACTAGATTAGGGATATGGATTGTATGCCTATATGGAATTAGTGGAAATATTTTTTGTATATTGTATAAGTGATACATTGTACATCCATTTGCCTTTGAGGAAGCCAGTTTTATTGTATTGAATATATTCAATGTATGACATTATTGGACATATATATTTGGCTTCATGCCCTACGAATATTTTTTTTTTTTATGTTTTAGCTATGCAATTCATGTGTTTGGTGCATTGATCTATACTAATTTATGTTTATCTGGATGTCTTATGCTTTGTAAATTTCTCATGCCTTATAGTTATGCTTGTATATTTATCGATGTATGTTTAACTTGCTGACTGTGCTACAAATGCTAGTCACTTTCCTCAATAATAGTCAATTCCTTGACTGTAATAATAAAAAAAGTAATGAAATGAATGCAAAAATGTATAAATATAATATAAGGCAATATTTCTACGTCACAACCTATCGAAGAGCACATGGAATCAAATATTTATATTCATTGGTGTGTTCCCTATTCCACGGGATAGTCACAATATAAAGACATGACCTCGAGGTGAGGCAGCATATGGCAAGGTTGTCATCTATTGAACATAATAATAGGCCTATTTTGATCTGTGGCTACCCTAATGTTGTCAAGAGCTCTTTTATTAATCAGATTACTATGACAAATGTTGATGTGCAACCTTATGCTTTTACAAACTCACTTCTAATTGTCCCCTAACTAACTGATTGTTAATGAAAAACACAAGAATACATATTTTCACTCATCCCACTACTTACCTTGGAGTTTTTAGAATCATTTAAATGACTATGTGTGCCAAAAAAGGTTGTTAGTAGCATTTATTTGGCCATTTAAAGTTGTTGGAACAAACAGTTTGATGCTACGACAGACAATTGGAAAGATACACAATGTTGGCCATTTGAACTGAGGAACACTTTAAGTTTTGATATCGACCGACACTATGTTACCAATTTTAAATAAAGTTAAATCTCTAAAAATTGAGACATGCTTTTGTAGGCCCCAACAACACGGTCCTGTAGCACTTGACAGATCGATTCTACCTCGCACGAGCTCCGAGATATGACCCCACAAAGATCATTGATTTTATGCTAAAGGGATCTTGAGGGACACTTCAGCATGGATTAATTGATGGAGATCAAATGACTGTGCATGGAAAATGAGGTTTCCCATAGCATTTACCCAACCATTTAGAGCTGTCAAAATAGACAGTTCAATGCTACGACTAATGGTTGGAAAGATATACAACATTTATTGTTTTCCACTGAGGAACATTATGAGTTCTAACATTGACAAAGAATATGTTGCCAAATATAAATGAACTTGAATATCTAAAAACTAAGATAGGCTATTGTAGGCTTCAAAAACATGGTCTTGTAGCACCTAATGGATCCATGCTACCTTGCATGAGCTCCAAGATATGACCCTTAAAAGATCTCTGATTTCATGCATTTGGGACCTTGAGGGACAGTTCAGCCTAGAGTCATCGGTAGGGATTGAATGATTGTGCATGTCAAATGAGGTTGCCACTAGCATTTACCTGACCATGTAGAGGTGTTGGAATAGATGGCTTTTTGCTATGACTAACGGTTGGAAGGATATGCAATGTTGGTTGTTCCAACTGAGGAACACTTTGAGTTCTAACATCAACCGAGAATGTGTTGCCAATTTTAAATGAACTTGAATCTCTAAAAATTTAGATAGGGTTTTGTACACCCCAGAAACATAGTCCAGAAGAAACAAATGGATCGATTCTATGTTGCACAAGCTCTGAGATATGACCTTGCAAAGATCACCCATTTCATGTTGTTAGGACCTTGAGGGACACTTCGACATGGAGTGATCGGTGGGGATCCAATGACTGTGCATGGTGAATGAGGTTTTCAATATCATTTACCTGGCCATTTGGAGCTCTTGGAATAGATGGTTGGATGCTACAACCGATAGTTGGAAAAATACACAATGTTGGCCATTTGAACTAAGGAACACTTTGAGTTCTGACATCGACCGAGAATGTGTAGCCAATTTTAAATGAAGTTGAATCTCTAAAAACCAAGATAGACTTTTTTAGGCTCCAATAATGCGGTCCCATAGCACCTAATAGATTGATTCTACCTTTCACGAGCTCTGAGATATGAGCTTGCAAAGATTTTTGATTTCATGTTGAAGGGACCTTGAGGGACATTTTGGCACAGAGTCATCGGTGGGGATGAAATGAATATGTGTAGCGAATGAGGCGACCACTAGCATTTAACTAGCCATTAGGAGTTGTTTGAATAGATGATTTGATGCTACAAGTGATGGTTGGAAAGATATGAAACATTGGCTATTTAAACTGAGGAACACTTTGAGTTCTGGCACTGACTGAGAATGTGTTTCCAAATTTAAAGGAAGTTTAATCTCTAAAAACCATGATAGGCTTCTATAGGTCCCAACAATGTGGTTCCATGGCACTTGATGGATCGATTCTACCTTGTACAAGCTCTGAGATATGACCCCACAAAAATCATCAATTTTATGTTGAAGGGACCTTGCGAGAAACTTTAGCACAGAGTCATCAGTAGGGATTGAATGACTATGTGTGCCAAAAAAGGTTTCCACTAGCATTTAATCAGGCATTCGGAGCTGTTGGAATAGACAGTTCAATGCTGTGACTGGCAGTTGGAAAGATACGCAATGTTGGCCGTTTGAACTGAGGAACACTATGAGTTCTGACATCGACTGAGAATATGTTGCCAATTTTAAATGAAGATGAATCTCTCAAACCTAAGACATGCTTTTGTAAGCCCCAATGACATGGTTCTATAGTGCTTGATGGATAGATTCTACCTTGCATGAGCTCTAAGATATGACCCCGTAAAGATCGCTAATTTCATACTGAAGGGACCTTGAGGGACACTTCAGCATGGACTCATCGGTGGGGATCAAATGATTGTGCATGTTGAATGAGGTTTCCATTAGTGTTGACCTGGCCATTTAGAGCTTTTGGAATAGACATATTGATACTATGACCGATGGTTGGAAAGATACGCAATGTTGGCCATTTGAACTGAGGAACACTTTGAGTTCTGGCATCGACAGAGAATGTGTTGACGATTTTAAATGAAGTAGAATCTCTCAAAACTGAGATAGTCTTTTGTAGGCCCCAACAACATGGTCCCATTGAACCTAAATGATCGATTCTAACTTGCACGAGATCCAAGATATGACCCTACAAAGATCACCAATTTGATGTTGAAGGGACCTTGAGGGACACTTTGACATGAAGTTGTCAATGGGGATTGAACGAATGTGCATGGTGAATGAGGTGTCCACTAGTGTTTAACCATCCATTCAAAGCTATTGGAATAGATGGTTTGATGCTACGACCGATGATTGGAAAGATATGCAACATGGGTTGTTTGAGCTGAGTAACACTTTCAATTCTAGCATCGACTGAGAATGTATTGCCAATTTTAAATGAAGTTTAATATCTAAAAACTGATATAGGCTTTTGTAGACCATGACAACATGGTCCTACAACACCTGATAAATCAATTCTACCTCACATGAGGTCTGAGATATGACCCCCAAAAGATCATTGATTTTATGCTGAAGGGACCTTGAGGGACACTTAATCACGGAGTCATCAGTGTGGATCGAACGCCTATGTCTGGTGAATGAGGTTTCCACTAGCATTTACTTGACCATTCAAAGCTTTTGGAATAGATGGTTCGATGCTATGACTGATAGTTGGAAAGATACACAACATTGGATGTTTGAACTAAGGAACACTTTGAGTTCTAACATCGACTAAGAATGTGTTCCCAAATTTAAATGAAGTTGAATCTCTAAAAAACATGATAGGATTTTGTAGGCCTTGACAATGTGTTCTTGTAGCACCTAAAAGATTGATTCTACCTTGAATGAGCTCGAAGATATTACCCCACAAAGATCATTGATTTCATGTTGAAGGGACTTTGAGGGATAGTTCAGCATAGAGATATCGACAGGGATCGAATGACTGTGTGTGCTGAATGAGGTTTCCACTAGTGTTTACCTAACCATTTGGAGTTGTTGGAATGGATGGTTCGATGCTACGAATGATGGTTAGAAAGATACACAATGTTGGTTGTTTGAATTGAGGAATAGTATGAGTTCTTGCATCGATTGAGAATGCATTGCCAATTTTAAATGAAGTTGACTCTCTCAAAATTGAGATAGGATTTTAGAGGCCCCGACAACATGGGCCCACAGCACCTAATGGATTGATTCTACCTTGCATGAGGGCTGAGATATGACCCCGTAAAGATCACCGATTTCATGTTGAAGGGACCTTGAGGGACACTTTGGCATGGAGTCATCGGTGGGGATCGAACAATTATGCATTTTGAAAGAGGTTGCCACTAGCATTACCCAGCCATTCAGAGCTATTGGAATAGATAGATCGATTCTACGACTGATGGTTGGAAAGATATGTAACATTAGCTGTTTGAACTGATGAGCACTTTAAATTTTGGCATCAACTGAGAATTTGTTGCCGATTTTAAATGAAGTTGAATCTCTAAAAACCAAGATAGGCTTTTGTAGACCATGAAAACATGGTCCTGTAGCACCTAACAGATATATTTTACCTCACATGAGCTCTGAGATATGACCCCACAAAGATCATTAATTTTATGCTGAAGGGACCTTGAGGAACACTTTGTCATGGAGTTGTTGATGGGGATCGAATGACTGTGCATGGTGAATGAGGTGTCCTATAGTGTTTACCTAACCATTGGGAGCTATTGGAATAGATGGTTCAATGCTACGACTGATGGTTGGAAATATATGCAACATTGGCTATTTGAGTTGAGGAACACTTTGAGTTCTAGCTTCGAGTGAGAATGTGTTGCTGATTTTAAATGAAGTTGAATCTGTCAAAACTAAGATAGGCTTTCGTAGGCCTTGATAAAATAGTCCCATTGCAGTTGACGGATCGATTCTACCTTGCACGAGCTCTAAGATATGACCCTACCAATATCACTGATTTCATGTTGAAGGGACCTTGAGGGACACTTTGGTACGAAGTCATCATTAGGGATTGAATGACTGTGCATGTCGAATGAGGTTTCCACTAGCATTTAACTAGCCATTTGGAGCTGTTCAAATAGATGGTTTGATGCTACGACCAACGGTTGGAAAGATACGCAACGTTGGCCATTTGAACTAAGGAACACTTTGAGTTCTGGCATCAACCAAGAATGTATTTATGATTTTAAACAAAGTTGAATCTCTCAAAATTGAGACAAAATTTTGTAGGCCCCAACAACATTGTCCCGTAGCACCTGACAGATCAATTCTACCTCGCATGAGCTTCGAGATATGACCCTGCAAATATTGTTGATTTCATGTTGAAGGGACCTTGAGGAACACTTTGGCACAAAGTCATCGGTGGGGATCAAATGAATGTGTGTACCGAATGAGGTTTCCACTAGCATTTTCCTGGCCATTTAGAGCTTTTTGAATAGATGGTTCAATGCTATGACTAACGGTTGGAAAGATACCCAACGTTGGCCATTTGAACTAAGGAAAATTGTGAGTTCTGGCATCAACTGAGAATGAGTTTCTAATTTTAAATGAAGTTGAATCTCTTAAAACTTAGATAGGCTTTTATAGGCCCCAACAACATGGTCCTGTAGCACTTGATAGATCGATTCTACCTCACATGAGCTAGGAGATATGACCCCACAAAGATTACTGATTTCATGCTGAAAGGACCTTGAGGGACACTTCAGCATGGAGTCATCAGTGTGGATCGAATGACTGTATGTGCCAAATGAGATTGTGACTACCATTTACCAAGCCATTTAGAGCTATTGAAATAGATGGTAAGAAAGATACTCAACATTGGCAGTTTGAACTGAATAACACTTTGAGTTCTCGCATCAACCTTGAATGTGTTGTCGATTTTAAACAAAGTTGAATCTCTCAAAACCAAGACAGGCTTTTGTAGGCCTCGACACCACCATCCCGTAGCACCTAATGGACTTATTCTACCTTGTACAAGCTCTAAGATATGACCCCACAAAGATCACCAATTTCATGCTGAAGGGACCTTGAGGGACACTTCAGCACTGAATCATTGGCAGGGATCGAATGACTGTGTGTGGCAAATGAGGTTGCCACTAGCGTTTACTCATCCATTTAGAGCTGTTGGAATAGAGGGTTCAATGCTTTGACTGATGGTTGGAAAGATATGCAACATTGGCCATTTGACTTGAGGAACACTATGAGTTCTGGCATCGACCGAGAATGTGTATCTAATTTTAAATGAACTTGAGTCTTAGAAAACTAAGACATGCTTTTGTAAGCCCCAATAACACAGTCCCATAGAAATTGATGGATACATGGTACCTTGCATGAGCTCCAAGATATGACCCCACAAAGATCACTAATTTCATGCTAAAGGGACCTTGAGGGACACTTCAGCATGAAGTCGTTAGCGGGTATAGAATGACTCTCCATCCCAAACAAGGTTTCCACTAGCGTTTAACCGATCAGTCAGAGCTATTGGAATAGATAGATTGATGCTATGACTGACGGTTGGAAAGATATGCAATGTTGGCCATTTGAACTAAGGAACACTTTGAGTTCTTGCATCGACCAAGAATGTGTTGCTGAATTTGAATGAAGTTGAATCTCTCAAAATTGAGATAGGCTTTTGTAGGCCTAGACAACACAGTCCCATAGCACCTAATGGATTGATTCTACCTTGCATGAGTTCCTAGATATGACCCCACAAAGATCACCAATTTCATGTTGAAGGGACCTTGAGGGACACTTCGGCACAGAGTCATCAGCGGGGATCAAATGACTATGTGTGCTGAATGAAGTTCCCACTAGCATTTACCTGACCATTTGGAGCTATTGGAATAGAAGGTTTGATGCTATGACTAATAGTTGGAAAGATACGCAATGTTGGCCATTTGAACTGAGGAACACTTTGAGTTCTAGCATCGACCGAGAATGTGTTGCTGATTTTAAATGAAGTTGAATCTCTCAAAACTGAGATAGGCTTTTGTAGGCCCCGACACAGTCATTTAGCACCTGATGGATCAATTCTACCTCACACGAGCTCGGAGATATGACTCCTCAAAGATCATCAATTTCATGTTGAAGGGACCTTGAGGGACACTTCAGCACGGAGTCATCGGTGGTGATCGAATGACTATGCGTGCTGAATGAGGTTGCCACTAGTGTTTACCTAGCCATTTGGAGCTGTTGGAACATATAGATCAATGCTACGACTAATGGTTAGAAAGATATGCAATGTTGGCTATTTGAACTGAGGAACACTATGAGTTCTGACATCGTCCAAGAATGTGTTACTAATTTTAAATGAAGTTCAATCTCTAGAAACTGAGATAGGCTTTTTTAGGCCCTAGAAACATGGTCTCGTAGCAACTAATGGATCCATGCTACCTTGCATGAGCTTCAAGATATGACCTTGCAAAGATCATTGATTTCATGCTTAAGGGACCTTGAGGGACACTTTAGCATAGAGTCATCAGTGGGGATCAAATGACTCTACATGCCGAATGAGGTTACCACTAGTGTTTACCCAACCATTCAGAGCTTTTGGAATAGACATATCGATGCTATGATCGATGGTTGGAAAGATACATAATGTTGGTCATTTGAACTATGGAACACTGTGAGTTCTAACATCGAACGAGAATGTATTACCAATTTTAAAAGAACTTGAATCTCTAAAAATTGAGATAGGCTTTTGTAGGCCCCAAAAACATAATCTTGTATCAACTAAGAGATCCATGCTACCTCACAAAAGCTTTGAGATATGACCCCACAAAGATCACTGATTTAGTGCTTAAGGGACCTTGAGGGACACTTCAGTAGGGACTCATTGGCGGTGATTGAACAACTATGCGTGGTGAATGAGGTTGCCACTAGTGTTTACCCAGCCATTCAGAGCTATTAGAACATACAAATTGATGCTACGACCGAGCTGTTGGAACCTTTTCTTTGATATTGCTCACTAACCCTTTACAAGAGAAAAATTTTACAAAAACTAGCATGTACTTGCATGAGGACATTATATATTAGAGAAATTTGGCACAGAAGTAACTAGAAAGCCGCTCAAAAAGTAGTAACTGATAGCAAGTGGGATAATGCAAATTCTTTAATAAACCACTATCTTCTTTACTAAAGCAACATTCGGTTCAGCTGCTTGACTGGGGCATGTTTGGGAACAGACGGACTGCATTTAAACTCTAGTCTCTCTGGAAGTAGTTATATTTGTCAGTGGAGGAGATACACCCATTGGATCGGCAACAACTTCATGGTCACTGGAATTTCCATTTCTCTTCAATTGGGATACTCTTTCCAAAATTGCATCTACCCTTTTACCAATTTGGGAAATTAATGGGTCTATTTGTGGACCTCCAAGGAGTTGGTCACCTAAATGAGAACCTTGAGATGAATCAGGAACTTCTCTATGAAAGAGATTAGTACCTTGAGAAGCTCTCCACTTGTCAGCTAAATTAAAACCTTGGACCATAAATGGCTTCCCTTTGTTGTAAAATGACTGAGACTGCCTTGCCAAAGGTGGCAATGATATTACATTTCAGGGATAATGCCCAACATGAGTAACCTAGTTTCCCAAATGTCCATTTAAACTTGTTAGCTAAATTAAAACCTTGGACCATAGATGGCTATCCTTTTTTGTAAAATGAGGAGTGAGACTGCCTTGCCAAAGGTGGCAATGAACTTACATTTTAGGGATAATGCCCAACATGAGTAACCTGGTTTCCCAAGTGTCCATTTAAACTTGTCAGCTAAATTAAAACCTTGGACCATAGATGGCTGCCCTTTGTTGTAAAATGAGGAGTGAGATTGCCTTGCCAAAGGTGGTAATGAACTTACATTTCAGGGTTAATGCCCAACATGAGTGACCTGGTTCATCTGCTCAACTAGGGCATGTTTGGGACCAGACAATCTCCATTTAAACTCAAGTCTCTGGAAGTAGTTATATTTGTCAGTGGAGGAGATACACCCATTGGATTTGCAATAACTTCATGGTCACTAGAATTTCCATTTCTCTTCAATTGAGATACTCTTTCCAAAATTGCATCTATCCTTTTACCAATTTGGGAAATTAATAGGTATATTTTTGGACCTCCAAGGAGTTGGTCACCTAAACAAGAACCTTGAGATGAATCAGGAACTTCTCTATGAAAGAGATCAGTACCTTGAGAAGCTCTCCACTTGTTAGCTAAATTAAAAAATTGGACCATAGATGGCTGCCCTTTATTGTAAAATGTGGAGTGAGACTGCCTTGCCAAAGATGGCAATGAACTTACATTTCAGGGATAATGCCCAACATGAGTAACCTAGTTTGCCAAGTCCTATAAATGCAAGGCCATTGACGAATAGGCATTTCTAATAGAAATATTTGTGGTGCTAGAATGAAGTGCATGACCAAATTATTTGCCTGTTGATGAACCAATTTGAGGCTTGATTTCATTTTCTTCTTGATTGTTGCAATATTTTCTCCTCAATTGAACATTTTGTAATCAGTTGATATACAATCATAGTTTTCTCTTGGCCAATCTTGTGGGATCATGATTGCACCTGTAGATCCACAAAAGGGCTGAAATATGGATCTAGTAGAAGAGTAGTATTAGCAAGAAGTCATTCACTAACATCTCATCTTTATAAAAACTAAATTTGGATTTACTAGAAGCATTAGTTCTAAAAAAAATAAATAGTAAAACATACCATATATAATGACTATGTCGACACTCAGTTGCGTCATATAATAAGTTGAAATTTGATAATCATAAAACACTTTGTAAAGTACAACTTACATATCATATACAACCACATCAAATGAGTTTAGCATCAAGAAAGATGAGCCTCATCCCATGAAAGTAAAGGCCTAACTTTCATGGAATGAGTATATCTAACATGTACAATACAAATCTAATACTTTGGTGTGTAGACAAGTGAAAGAAGAAGTGATCAGAGTCAGCAAATGGTGGAAAATACATTGAATTTCATGGCAAGGGTATAGCACTAGAAGATTGGTCTTAAGGATAGGGATATCTGATGATTTGGATTATATTATATTGTTCATTTAAAGGTTAATCAATAACTGTTTGAACCTAGAAGTGATTGGAGGGCACTAATTTGAGAAACCCTTGGTTTAAGGGTTTGAAGAGACCAAATTTGGGGTTATAGGAGGTCTGATTATAATTACTTTGGTATTTAGAGGTTTTATGACATAATAAGACACTTTCTATAGTTTTAAGTCTTGGCGTTAATTATTTCATATTGTTCCTTTGTTAAATCACTCAATTTTCATGCATTTGTGAAGCCATAGGGGTCAGCAGCAGTACACACTCCAAAACAACCATATATTTCCTTTGGATATGATAGTTTACTAAGAAAAGGTTACTCAAAAAAGTAATTTTTTTTATTAGTCCTTCGAAAAGTTTCAAAGATAAGTGACATTTTCCTTCGTTGCAGGGCTACTAGATAGGGCAATTCATTGATCCATCCCCTTTATATATTTTTTTTCACTTGGGGATGGATCCGAACCTTGTAACTTAGTATTCTAACATTGGACATGCAGGAAAGAAGAAGAGTTTGCAAGTTGAGAGTGATTGAAGGAGTTTGATGAGTTTGAAGGGTGCATAAGGGTATAGCAGTAGACATTCTAGCCTTTGGAGGGGGGTATTTTATGCATGAATCCATTATAGGATGGTCAAATGATGGTGAATCAACTTTGGTTTAGTTTCTATGGTGTTGGGAGATGATATATTGGGTGAGCCCTAGTTTCTAGGGGGTTTTGGGACCAATTTGGGGCTTTTACATCTAGAAGTGTCAAATATTCAAATTAATGGTAGAATCCTTTAATTAGAGTCATTCTAAAACACTGTTGAAAGTGGAAAGGTCTAGGAATGAGTCCGTAATAGGGCTTCTTTGTTAATTGAGCCTATTAGGCCTAGATGGGAAACATGAATCAACAATTTTAAGTTGTGATGTTCCAAAACACATAGTCTTTTTTTTGACATATGTTATGCAACTTGAAAAAAGGTATTCAAATAATTTGATCACCATTTGAGAGGTGATCAATAATTTGGTTGATGGTCCAACTAATTGGTAAGCTTAAACAAGCATGAACCAAGAACTTGTTTTATATGGTGGATATGGAGTTGCTGAAGGAAACCTAAGGTGTGGAGTCTTAAAGAAGATGGTATGAAAGAAAAGAATGAAGTAAAGGATTCTCTAAAGTTAAGAAAAGAAAAGAAAGTGATGTTCAAGCCCACAAAGGATTCAGCAGTCAAAGTAATGAAATCTGAGAATACAAGGTGTTGAAACAAGTGCATCCCTCCAAGGGAATATCCATTGCTTCCATGGATATCATGGAGAGCTTCATGATTGATATTTTTGATAAGATTACTCCTGAGGTTACTTCTTTGCTGAAATATAACAAGATCATGACACTTTCCTCCAGAGAAATTGAGATTTCTGTCAAGTTTGTTCTTCCTGGAGATTTGGCTAGGCATGTTGCTTTTGAAGGAAGTAAGGTTGTTATCAAATTTCCTACTACTCTAGGTTAGGTTTCATTGAAAGATTTTAGGTTTTTTGTATGTGGTGTTTATGGAAGGCTTGTTTAGAAGTTGGTTTTGGCTTGGGTTTATTTTAAAATGGGCTTGTTTGGATGTTTTGAGGTAGAAGTGACTGTGAACTGAAAGTGTGGAAGTTAATGCTAAACTGGGATCTTAGTATATGTAAAGAATATATGAATTATGCTATGTATGTTACATTATGAATATAGTTTATGGTTATTATCATACATTATGCTATGTATGCTATGAAAAATCTCTATTATAAGATTTCTATTATAAGGATGTGGCTATTGTATAGATCTCTCATTTTAATAACTTGGAGTTTAATTAATTTAGTCATGTGGAAGGGTTATCTACTGCTCTAGATTATGCATGAAGAATCTTTTTGTTATAAGATTTATATTATAAGAATTTTTTTTTTATAAGATTGGCACAACAACATAAAAAAAATTATTAATAATGAGAAATATTTTTACAACTCAGCTCAATAGGAGCACCAGAGGAAAGAGCTGAGTAGAGAAAACCTTCCGGTATTGCCCCAAAAAATAGAAGAGAAAGGTTGTCATTAAATCTTACAAACTTCTCATTATACATATGGGGTAATGCATTAGAAATTTATAGTCCACCCAATTTACAATGCTATATAAATTTGACATGTTACGATATTTTTTTATCTCCATTTAGTCCAATGAACCAATTGGGTCTGCCCTACCCTTGATTATCTCAAGTATTGCCTGATGGCCTGACTCACAAACCTTCCAAAGAGTTTTATTATGTGGTCTTCCCCATATCTGATCAAGTGGAAATTTGATGCAACAACGAGGTTTGAATAATAAATAATCTTTTTGTGTGTCTCCCAATCCTCGAACAACCACAACCTAGGGTTCTTCATAGCATACCATCTAAGCCATGTACTAGTTACAACCACTCCTCCTATAAGGTATTCTAATTCTTCACCATTGATAACCAAGTGATCTAATTTCTTTTTTTCCTCAACAAAATGACACAAATAATAATATGTCCCTTCTTCATTGTCTTCAAGTGCAATAACAACAAAAACATGGCCTGTAATGATATAAACATAATGAGGACATTAGTTTACTCAATATTTATGATAAAGTTATAAATTTGAGATTATTTAGGTGGAAAATTTTACTTGGTTGTACTAGATCAGATATACGATCAAATTCAATGGATGATTCCATTTGTGTCAGTTGTAGTGATTCATGGGGATGATAGGAGGCAAGTGGACTCAAAATACATGTATACTATTCATCAACCCATTCCTTTGACTCCCAACCATCCCAATCTTCATCTACACATGATGAATAAAAGCACACATATGTCATGTGTGGATACTCCATGAACCTACATTACAACTTCTAAAAGAGTGTAGCTCACTCGATCCTGTCAATGTACAACAATTTTCATATGGTGCAATGTTAGTTTCATCCATCAACCAAAACAATCTATGAACCATAGACTCACCTTCATTACCTAGACCCATTGTAGTGTTAGACCATTGGACAATACATCCCGCATCTGACAATTTTTCTTTCTCTTTGTACTTTAATTCTTCACGTGCTAAGGCTCTTTTAATGCATGCACCTGCACCATCATGCTCTCTCTTTCCATGATCAACCTCTGTGAAATTCCACATATATTGAATTCTAGTAATCTTATGCATCCTGCACAACCAATAAAACATTTGAGAATTCTTGAATTATGATGCATAATTATCTGACCATATGATATGTCGATGATATTTTATGCCCCTATTTTCCAAATGACCATAAAATAGTTGAAAGTAACCATGTACAAACTCTGTAGAATGTAAGCGATCATTGCTGATATAAAAATGATACTCCCTCAATATCTTCCTATTCTCCTTTGTAGTATCTAGTGCATGCATGAATGCTATATGAACAAATATAGCAACCTGTTGAGAGCTGTAATACTTTTCTTGCACCTCATTCTGTGGTTGTAGTGTGTAGTTCTCTACAAAGTCCACAACTAAAACAATGGTATCAAGTGGGAATGTGTCCTTGCACAACTTGAATTTCATATCCAACCATCACACTCTATGTATGCCTTGCATACTCATAAATAATTTTTTTACAAAAAATGTCCATGAACTGATACACTAGAATTTTTTCAATTACTAAATCACATCATTTAGCCTCTTTTCCATCTTTTAGATTGTATGTCACAGTCTTGTATTTTCCAAATACCACTATTTCATTATCGATTGCATGCATACTCTCCATATGTTGACAAATTGGCAAATGTCGCAAACCTTTGTAATCTATGCATGTACCATTCAAGGATGAGAGCTTGTAAAATTGTTGACCATCCACTCTTTCACATAAAATGGTAGATATTAATTCCCTTGAAGATCTAGGTGGGACATTTATGTTACAATCCTGTAAAACATTGTTAGAGTGCAAATCTACACATATATTGCTATACACTTCAAAATGGTTAGAAAATTTAATATGTACCCTACAACAACAACTTGTGCGTGTGTGATTTATCTTCACATTAAAAGGTTTACACATTTCAAAATATCTCTGACTAATTTTAATTTGAGGATACATATGCATAAATTTGGCAAAGAATTGTGTCTGAGTTGAATCCAAAAAATGTTTTTGATGTAGAACACAAATTCGACTACCAATCCTCCTTACAAAATCTCTTTGATTAGGAGATACCTGTGTATTATTCTTCCAAATTATTCAATCAAGGATTTCAAAGCTTCAACAATTGCTTTATGTTTTCATGGTAGTCTACCAAAAAATGCCCATTACTCATTTCTTTTTGGATCTTCCACTCTTTGACATCTTCCTAGGGCTCTCATTAGAGACTTTCTACTTATTTTTAATGTTTTGCTTATCATTCTAGTGAGTTGAGATTTCTTCATTTGAGTGCTTACTATCATTAATGTAAGTACACGTCATGTGACATTCTTATCTTTCATGTGTGACGTAGAACCCACACTCTCATATGCAGTCATTAGATTCTTTATAATAGATTTTTCACTCGACTCATCCATCATTCTTAGCCCAAGAATCTTCATGATGGACCTAAATTTTAGATTTCTTATCATTTCAACAAATAGTTGGCATCTTCCTGTCATGTTTAAATTCTCAAAAAATGATCTCCAAATATGATTAACATTTATTTGAAAAAGTACACTTGTGAATCTTGTTAGGCATTTCTTGCAAAATGTTAGTATCAATATCAATGAAATATTTTTTCTTTCTATATTTAATAATTATATGAGCATAAAAAATATTATGTGTGAATTAGGTACCATCTTGAGTGCCTTCAACATGAGACGATGTTGTGCCTACACCTTGGGATGTAGATAATGGTGTGCCTTCAACATGAGACAATGTTGTGCCTACACCTTGGGATGTAGAAAATGGTGTGCCTTCAACATGATGCAAGGGTGTGCCCACACGATCAAAAGTAGAAAATGGTGTGCCTTCAACATGATACATTGGTGTGCCTCCATCTTTGGAAGTAGACAACAGTGTCCTTCAACATGATACATTAGTGTGCCTCAAACATTGGATGATGATGTCTCTTGAACTTGGGAACTCATAGATGATGTCCTGGCATCTTCATAATTCAATTGTCTCATTGTAGGAAAGTTTCTCATTCATTGTCTTTTTTATTCCAATTCCAATTGTCTGTTACTTTGTATTGATGTTTCATGTTCCTCATCCAAAGAAAAATCTTCTTCTATAGTATCTAATTTTTTTTGTTCATGAAGTTGTCTCATTCTTTCCCTTTTCTTCTCTTTGTCTCTCTCATGCTCTTCCGGTGTTAAATTCTTTGCTCATTTCCTTGGCATGATGATGATGATTTCTACATATGAATTGATTACAATATAAAAAATATAATATAAATGTAAAACAATAAGTCAAACTATAATATAAACCTATTACAATATGAGAAATTATAATATAAATTTATTACAATTATATCAAATTATGTATTGAACAAGTCTATATCATACCAATTATAAACCAAAACACTCTTTATTCACATTTGACATGTAAAAAATTTAAAAACTTACCTCAATCGATAAATTTTGGTGATAATGATTGACTTTCACAATTCAATGTTGATTTTTAATCAAAAAGATGGTGCAACTTGATAGAATATGCTTCTTTTTTCACTATCAACACCATGAAAAGCTAATACTTGTCAGATAACACACAGAACTCAGATGGCAATAGAAAAAGTGGGCTTCTTTCATGAGATCCTTGGTAAAGAAGACCGTTTATTTTAGTTTTGCATAGCGCGAGTGCGCTATGGCATGCTCGCCCTATGCAACACCAAAAAGTGTTATGAATACTACTAAATAGGGTGTGCGCCCTATAGCCTATGCACCCTATGTAAAACAAGAAAAAGGGAAAATATAAAGGGTATGGGAGAGGGGGAGAGAGAGAGAGAGAGAGAGAGAGAGAGAGAGAGAGAGAGAGCCCAATCTTAAGTATTTGATTCTCCTTGGAGATCCAACCCAAAGGCTTGGATGATTGAAATAGGCTTGAGATGTGTTTTCCAGCAAACATACAAAAAAATGACATTTTTTTTGTGTGCTCCTCATCAGGTTTAACCGTGGCTCAAGAACGTAAAAATTAGATGACGTGATATTGTAGATCTCTATGCTAGCTATCTAAGCAAATGATTTATTTTGAATTCTGATTATGTTAAGTTTTTCAACTCTAATTTTTTTGTGTATGTCCGATTTTTGTAAAAAACCAACATGCAGTATTTTGGGCATAGATTTTGGCTCGTTCATCAAATTTTGCAATATGTTACATTTTTCGAAACTAGACTCCTTTCTTCACACTTTAAAAAAAAAGAAAATTTGATTTTTGATTAGTTTTAAATGATTTCTAGGGGGAGCACATAGAAATTTCATGTTTTCAGGATGTGTGCACTTCGTAATTTCATCAAAAAATATACATTGATAAAAAAATTACCAAAAAAATCTAGGATAAACTAGGAGGTGTTAGCTAACTTTTCACCAAAGCGATTAAAAAAATTCAAAATAAAAGTGAACATTTTAGGGGGAGCACACCAGACACTATGTTATGTTACTAGACAAAAAAAAGGACCACCTTTTATGCTCCCCCTTTTTGAGGGCCTTAATCTGCACCATTTTCAAAATAAGTTAGTAGTTTAGGAACTAGATTCAAAGTATTACAACTCTTGTTTTTGTCACATCTTAAAATTTTGAGTCTAACTATCTTCAATTTCTTGTTGAAGTGTAGAGTTTTTTGATTTCAGGAAAAAAGTGGCATCTTATACCCCCTTTTTGGTCCCCCATCTTTGTGCACTTACCCTACATTACATATGCATATTATCTGATTTCAAGTGATACTATAGGGTAAAAATGAAGTTAAACTAGAACAATGGGGTAGTCACGGGTATGGTCATATTGAAAAGTTGTCATACATGCAGTCATAAAGAACAATTATGAAGCAATCATAATTATAGTTAAAACACTTATCAACGACATAAAAATACTATAGAATTGATAAACAAAGTACATCTTAGCATTTGATACAAGAAGCTTGAGTTGGGCATAAACCAAGGAACTACATACAACCATATTTGATAAGTGATAACATATCACTTTTCCAGAAGGATGATTGATTGTTCTCAAGAGGGTATTCATCTAAAAACATTGAAAATGATGCTTCTAAATAAAAAGAGTAACATTAATAGACTATGACTGATTATTATCAGGATTATGTTCAGTTGGACTTTCTAGATTTATTTGTTTGCATATGACTGAAAAATTCTTGTATGGAAGTCAATTCCTAGATATAGGATTTAGATCTTTCATTGATCAGTTGTTGGATTGACACCATTTTCAAAAATCTTGCAAGTGCATTAAGGACTCATGACCACTTCTTCAAGTAGTTGATCTAGGATACAACATATTTCATCATTTCCTTGGTTTAGTTTGAGCTTCACTTGGTTTCGAGAATAGTTTAATATTCTCTACTTAACAAGGCCAACCACATAAAGGTGGAAGCTCATTTGGCCCCTCCCCCCTAACATCACTCTGAATTCCCCATTAACATCTAATAACATTCATTCATCCATTTTTGAAATATAACATTCAATCATTATAATCACATGATAACATTCATTAACACATAAAATTCAATAACACACAACATTCATGAATAATTCATTAACACATTAGTCATCAACATTTGCTAGTACAAAATTACATCCATTAAGATAACTTTCTTTCATTAGCCAAAAACGTTAATTACAATCATTTCTTTTTTGGTTTCTTGCTTATTTTACTAAGGTAACGACTAAGCAGAGCATCAATATCCTCACCAGTCCCCTCCTCTACTGAGTCTAATGCCAACACATGTCTCCTCCTCATCTGTTCAGGAACAGGAGGCTGGTCTGCCAAAGAGGGGTCTGCTACAATAACAACTACGTCGTGTTAGATTCACACTATTTATATTAGTGTTACAAGTATTTAATTAAGAAAAAGCACTATAAATCAAAAAATAAATTTAAAAGAACAAAAAATATATTTTCTTTACTTCAATGTGCCACATGATCTACATGGTGATCATTCTGAACATCCTCCACTCATTTAGCATGATATTCTATATGCTCTAAAATATACACCAAAAAAGGTTACACTAGTTTCAATTTAAGATGTTAAATTGTATTAATAATTACATAATTTATTTTAAATATCAAATGAACACCTCCTTCAACACTATGATGTACATCAGGGGCTTCATCATGCGGCGTAGGATCTATGTTATGATTAGGAGACTGCATTGCAATGTAATGTGCATTATTATCAAATAGATTGTTGCTCAAGTATTCAATTTAAAATATGTATTTTTTGGCATATTTACCTACTCACATGATGCAAGAGACTCTTTGGTTGGGCCAGTGGAAGCTTGGCATAGGCATTCATCCACGGCTTGATAGCCTTCCTTGAAGGCAATTTTTTTGTGTTCTACCATGGCCTCCAAATTAAATTATGAGCCCCACATTTTTTGATTAAACAAAATTATTTTCATTTTATTAATAATTTTTCTTTGGAATTCATTTAATGCTACTTACAATTCTTGCTTTAATTTTTGAATATCCACCAGACCCAAGTTTGTGCTACCCAATCTTTTGCAGTCTGGCCTTTATTCCCTTTGATGTGTCCTACAACCTATGAAAAGTTTGAAATATGTTACATGATATAGATATAAAGATCACTAATTAGTGCATTATTACATTCTACTAGTAGTTAATACTATTGCATACCTTCTTCTCTCATTTTCTAGTGTAATTCCTCTTTGAGCATCCCCTTTCTCCTTTGCATCCAAAATGAACTCATTCCAATCCCTCGCTGGAATAAAGGGAGGATGCTCGTACTTTGAGTTTTGGATGAAACTCCTTCTATATGAGTCCCTCAAAGTCTTAAGATGTTTGGAAACTTTTTCTAAAATTTTCTTCTCCTCAAAAAAATTACTACCAAACTCATGCTCTAAATCTTTAATGAGCTGATCTTTTAATTTTTTCTCTTGCAAGGTCCACCTTTTAAGAAACAACACAAAATTGTTAGATAGAAAAATTAACTAAAGATGTGTACCTTGAATATAGTAAAAGAAAAGGCCTGAATGAAAGGAAAACTACTGTACGAATTAATGATATGAAATAAAAATAGTGGGATAGGGTTAGTTCACTTATGATGTTCCACCTTGTATGTATGGTGGGCCCGAATATCTTTAATGTGAAGCCATAAAGGGTCTTATAAAAAGAATTGTTTCCTTCAAAAATGTCATGGGATCATCAATCAAAAAGTTGTTATGAATAGGTAAATGCATATTACAATATAAATAATAATAATTTTAAAGTACTTGGAAGATTAGGACATTTTAAAGGCATCAATTCTTTATTGTCAATCAACAACGATGTCTGCATAACTCTCATGCTAGAAACACTAGTAGATCCAAGAAATGATGGTAAATTATCACCAATGTACTTTGATCTATATCTAGTATAGAAAATAGCACCGATGTATCTCCTACTCGACAAAATTAATCCACTATGAGATGCACCCAAGATTAAAGTACAAATTATCAAATCATAATTAACACAAAACAAAATATAAAAAAACAAGGATTTACAAGGCATAGACCGTGAAGGCATCAATGTTTGCATGTCCCTTGTTGCCGACATTACACTTGGCAATCTTGGATAGATTTCGGTCGACCTCTTGCGAGGAGTCACCTACACTTGATCACCTGAATAATACATTGTTAGCAATGATATTCTGAAATAATAAAAGTAACAGTTAACTTAAGAAGCTTTTGAATGTTCCAAATGAAAAATTCCCTTTAACTTGTCAACATAAGGATTATTTTAGCTACAGTGGCTAGAGCTCTACTAGTACCAACCTCACCGTGATGTCCATGACCAGGTACTTAAGCAAGAAAAAAATTCTGTAACAAGAACACATGCATATTTTAGTTCACGACATAAAAGAGTATAAAATATAAACCTTTATTGAACTTTTGTTATAACTAAAGATTCATTACTGATTACTTCAATATGACATGCTTGCACCATCAATTCATCTATCCTCTTCAATATCTCCTCGGTTGGATTTGCATCTTACAAAATTCTAATAATTTTTGCATTGACTCTTTTTAGTTTTTTCTTCACTACATTTATTACATTAGGGATTTCTAGGATATCCTCATTTTTATCTACAACTATTGCCTCTATTATTGTAGGTGCTTTTCCCCTATCCTGAACATCAAATTGTGATAGGAATATCAGTAAAACTATCATAATAACTCCAAAACCCTAAATAAAATAACATAATAATGTAACATTTTTCAACTATCTAATTTCTACAATTTCAATAAGGTTTACCATAGTTGAAAAGTAGGTGGGAGGAGCATCCTCGTAGCCTCTATCATGTACTGGGGGATCCATGTCATCCTATTAATGAACTACAACTGATTTGCAACTAGAATGAAGAATCTGTAATTCAAGATTACTGAAGAGTTGACGATTAGACAATGCAAGATGATTAAATCAATATTATGTTGTCATTGAGGACAACTAGCTTGACAGTACTTATCTTGTAAGTTAATATACCGACACATTTGAAGAAAGGTGAAAGAGATGAAGAACAAAAATATTTACATGAGGAAGATGTATATGTGAGATGAGGATAAGGAATACACTGAGTAACTTGTTGACGAGTCTATGAATTGATGGAATTGACTTTATTATGTTGCATTCATCTATGATGAAGAATAGAGCTTAAAGACACAAAGCAGTGTTGTCGGTAAATAAAGCATTTTAGTATACACTGATAGAATGTAGTGTATACCAAGCGTAGTGTTAACTAAGCTTGTATTCACTGACACATTTCTTTGTTAACTAAGAAAATAGAAAGGAATTAAATGATTAGTTTAGTTGATAAAGTGATGAGATGTAAAGTGTATGAAATTGAGGTAACATATAAGGTTTGTTATGAAGATGGATGGCTAACATAAATCAAAAGGATCTAATGGAGTAGATTGAAATGTGTTACTGACACATCAGTCAAGGAAGCCTAAAGTGGAAAAATCTATGAATATGATTAAGAGACAAAATATAATGGAGGAAAAGAAAATGATTTACTTGTCTATATAAGAGATATTGGTTTCATAGTTGAAACTATGCTGGAACAAGACAATACTATATAATTATCATGTGAAGAAGTTTTCATGCATTCTGATCATATTGGTTAATGAGAACTGAGCTACAGAATAGTTATCGAGCTATAGAGAGTAATTACCAACGGAAAGTAAGTTGATATGGTATAGAATCTAAAGTGATATATTGATCAGAAATATTTGAATGAGCTAAACATTGATCTGTAAATTGTAATTGAAGTTGTTTTAAGGAAGATCATCTACTATTACATATTTAACCATTGTACATCGTCAAATCTCTTAACAGAGTGGACTATGAAAGTCTTTTGATGCTTCATTCATAGAGTGAACATTGTTATCTTGTCAACCCCAGAATGACTATTGTTTGGATGATAACTTCTAGTCTAAAATCCTCTAACAAGGTCACACCTAACAGTGTGTTTGTAACTTTTAATAGGGTTGGGTCTTCACCGACCTCACTTTAGAAGAGTGAACAATTTTGGGTTGTCGGTCCCAGGTGGTTTTTACCTTCACAGGGTTTCCACATTAAATATCTTATGTTATGTGTTGATTGTGATATTTGTTTGTTATCATACTTTGCATATTACATGTTAGATTTTATCGATTATTATTATAAAGTTTAGAATGACAATCGGTAAAAACATAGACAGTGAAAGTAGCTTATGTTTATCGAGTAGCAAAAATTGAAGAATTTGTTTTAGATTATACATTTTGTATTGGGACATTGGATAATTGATTCACCCCCCTCTTAGTTATTCTAACAATTGGTATCAGAGTAGTGGTTGCTTAAGAATAGAGTTTTAAGGACTCCAACACAAATGTCTCAAGATGTATAAGAGGGAAGTGCCAAAGCTGAACAAAGACAACTTCATAGTATGGCAAAGCTGGATGTTGTTGCATATATCTAGAATTGGAAACTCAACTATAGAACTAATGAAGAATGGCTACATTGAATTGACACCAGGTCCCCTGACTCTTGATCAACTAAAGGATAGGCATGAACACAATATTACAATGATGGAGCTTGCTACTTCTTGTACCGATGCTGAATTTGAAGACATCAAGGATTGTGATACAGCTAAGAAGATGTGGGCCAAAATGACTCTAATATATAGTGGAGATGCAAATGTTAAGAGAGCTAGAGCTGAAAGCCTAAGAGGTATATTTGATGATATGAAGATGAAAGAAGGTGAGTGTTGGTATTTCCCTTTGATCTTCAACTTGTAGATTTATACTTTGATGGATAATTTTAATAACACTTTGACTCTATCACCACTCCAAAGTCCACAAGGAAGAGGGCCAATAAACAAGGACCAAGAGAGATCCTCCTACACTTTGAGCCTTAATGCTCAGGTAGATGTACCCTTGATTCACTTCTTCAAAGGAATCATAAAATATTATACCAATATACTCTTCATTAATTGATTTAAGGATTTGATCATTTAAATGTATGTGTGTGGTTGATGATAATGAAATGCTTCCAGAGGATGGACCAGTGCCTTAACCTAGGGCAAAGAGTCACTCAATTATATATATCAGCTAAAAATCTTAAATCAAATACTCCTAGGCTCAGGATAAGTGCTTTGCCTATTACCCCTCTCCCTCAAACACAAGGACATCAAATTTTTATTTGGTTGCAAACTCACTGAACTCACCTAAAACACTTTAATCCTAACTTTGTTAGGAGCTCAGAGATGACTTCACAATACTCTTTGTTTACCATATGCTAATACACTTTGTGACACTAACATATATGAGCTCAGAACCGAAACAAGAAGACATACATAAATGCAAGATTGGAACTCAATAGCATTCTCATTAACACATTTAGAATCAATATACAATCAGAGCAACACAAAGATAGGAAAGAGACCCAAAATCAGCTCCTCTTTTAGTATAATACCATCAACAACTAGGGACCAAAAGAAAGTTTTGGAACCCACACTAAGTCAAAAATTTTGCAATATATACCACCACTAGTCACCTTGGAAACCCAAAATAGGTTGCAACAAGCTATGGATGACTAGGGTTAGGGTTTCACCCACCAAACCAATAATAAATGGTCACAAATTTATTACAAGGGAAGAAACCTAGGAAACTAGGAGAAAGAAAATCCCAGAGTGATTCCAATCATGACAAGTCTCACTGAGAAGGTACTGAGAATCACAAGAATGTCTGAAATGTCAACCTAATTAGCCACCTGCAACATGCCTTGAGCATAAATAACATGGTACAAACCCCTGTAGATGATCATGGCACACCCTGGACCACAGTACAACAAAAAGCACCACAAAAACAATTGAAATCAGTTGTTAAAACCATAAATTCTAGTACTTCCTATTGCTAAAAAACCCTCTGCAAATTTGAATTTGAAAAACAATGATCATTTCCAGCCACCAGTGGAAAATTGGTGGTCTATATTCAAATCTCGATCAACTTTAAGTCATGGCTATTTGATCTTCATGTTTCATGGGCTTAATGATTTACCCTTTATAGGAATCCTAGTTTACATTTGGCGACTATGCGACAAGGCATTTTTTATTTGCAAGATGAAAATTTAACTCACCACTTAACCCCGTGAACTGGTGACTGAAGGAAAATAAACTTACCCCGGTCACACTGGTGAACTAGTGACTGAAGGTTTCTGCTAGTTTGTAAAACACTTTATAATACCACCCAAAAAGTATAGCAATTACGCGAACGCTTGTTCGCTGAACCGCTAAAACATTTGGAGAACTTCCATCTTACTTTGCAAATGAGTGAACCCATTGAAATATATCAAAATCGCCAACACTTTTGTCCAAATTTCTAAGACCTTAGACCCCACTTGGACCTGCTTTGTGCCACTTGTCATTACATCATTCGCTACTCATGCCTAGTCACACTGACACAAGACCCACTCTCTGTAAGCCTTCAAATCAGATGAAGGGTGTAAGATCTCATAGCTCTGACAAAACTCATGAGAACTTATGACAACCATAGATCTATTCCTCGTCACTGATCCTTTTGACAATGACCCCACCATTCTGATTCATCATGTTGACCAATAAGATTTGAACAATTCTACACCACCTAGAAAATGGCCCCACTGAGAACATTAAGCCGCCTGGAAGATCGGATGACTGGTGCAAGATCTGAAGGGCTTTGAAGATTCTACGCACTCTTATGCCAACCGTCGATCTTGAATCTTCTGATCGAGATACCGGGCCCACCTGACAACACGTCCAGCTCACACAAGGTGGACCAATTAGAGAACAACAAATCAGCATACCTGACAAATGGACCCACCGAAAGAAAAGGCTACATCATATAAAAGGATCAATGGTTGTCTCAAAATCTCATACATGTGTCACATCCCATAAGAATTTATGCCTGTCCTTGGTCCACTACAAGTGTCAGGACCCTTTGACAAGCTGGCAACCTAGGACCCACTGACAACTGCCAAATCATAAATAGGTGGACCAATCAAATATCACCAACTATGCATACATGTCAATCGACCCACCTATTTGAGAAGCTCTGCAAAAAAGGAGAATCAATGATCATCGTAAGATCTTAAGCCTCTGACAAAACCTTTGTGCTTTCGCGACAACCACTGGATCAAGATGGTGTCAGAAGGCTAGGCCTAGGAAACCATGGGAACACGAGACTAAAGAAAAGAAACTGCCATGCCAAGTCTATTAGAAAATAAAGATCCCCAAGATAACTGAGAAGGGGGGGTGAATTAGTTATCAGATAATTTAACCATTCAACTACTTTAAACAATATAATTAATGTACTAATCAACCATAAAAAGATAACCATACACAATTGCACAATAACACAAGATATGTTGACTAGGGAACCTCTTGAAAAGAGTAAACCCCAGTGGGAATGATACCCACAAAATGATGCACTAATATGAAAGTTCCTTGTTAGAGGATGGACCATGTTAGGAGTCTTATGAAATACATTTAGTACATATAAATCCTTGTTAGAAGATTTTGAATCCCTGTTAAAAGATTCTAACCTGGTTAAGGGTTTATGGAAGATAGAAGGATCCACTGCCCAAATACGTTCAAGGCAAGATCTCTGAACCCATAGTCCAAAAGATCTTAGAATTATTCAACAGAATAATATGAAATATATTACCTCCTTCACACTATGCCAAAACTGCACTCTCTGCTACACAAGATCACAATTCTAGATCTTTGTACTCACAAGTCTTCCTTCATCACTGAATTAGCTCTTTTCTTCACTTCATGCATATATTCACATCTCAACCTTCATAGTTCATATTGCAACAAGGAAAACATTCCTTCTTATATACCAAGCTCAAATAATTACAAATACTGTAACTTTCTCCAAACATATCTTCAAAGTTTGTGCTATGAACCATGTCATCATTAATGATTCTCCAACATCCTTTTAACTGCACAAAATCAGATTCCATCCTAGCTAAGAGATATCTTCTGATTTTTGAAAATCACTTCATAGAAACACTGTCTAAACACTGCTTTCACCAAAATGCTCATAACTCTCATGAATGAATGAATTTATTTTTGCACTGTTAACCATAGGTTAATAACACACCAAAGAACATACCATCAACTATGCAAAAGCCAATCTACAATACAAGATATGTGTAAAACAAAACTGTACCTACTTTTCTGCTAATATCCAAAATATCACTGTGTTGACATCAATGACAATCCAAGTCATGAATGCAACTTCTGCTATAGAATGACTACCAAAATACTTTGCATTCATTCCTAACAATCTCCCCCATTGGCATTGATGGCAACATAGATGAAAAAATCCAATACTGCAACATCACTGCAAAATATCAAATTAAATCTTGCTTCATTTTCCTATTCAGCTCTCTCATACAATCCACAATGTTTTTCATGTATATCTCTCCCCCATTGACATCAATGACAGAAATTCCATCACTAAGTCAACAACAACTTAATGTCAAAAGACACTTTTAAGAAAAATACAATAACAAGAGTCCTCATGACTCAGCTCATAAACTTCCCCATAGAGGAAGTTCCAACATCCAATCCAAAAGAAAGATAGGCCTCATATACCACTGGACAGATGCAATCATCTGCATCAATTTTCAAAAATAGGTTGGGGCATAACCCCAAGCATACCTCTTAGATACACAAATGTATCCTTAGGTAAAGGATTTGTAAATATATCTGCTATCTGTTCATTTGTGCTTATGTACTCCAATCTTACTTCTTTTTCTACAACTTTCTCTCTTACAACATGATACTTGATCTCAATATGTTTAGTCTTAGAATGTAAAACATGATTTTTTGACATACTCACTATACTGGTGTTATCACAATGTATAATAAGAGGCTCATCAAACTTTATTCCAATATCCTTCAACATCTGCTTCATCCAAATAATCTGATTATAATTATTTGCTGTTGCAACATATTTTGCTTCTGTTGTACTTTGTCAAGTACAATTTTGCTTCTTAATTAACCAAGAGACCAATTTTCTTCCAAGAAAAAAGGCTCCACCACTGGTGCTTTTCTTGTCATCAACACTACCTCCCCAATCTACATCAGTATAGGCACATAAAGTAAAATCATTAGAATTCTCATACCATAATCCATAATCCATTGTTTCTTTAAGATATCTCAGTATCCTCTTTACTGATGCATAATGTGATTCTCTAGGTTCTTCTTGAAATCTTACTACAATCCCGACTGAATGTGCTATATCAGGTCTTGTATGTGTCAAGTACTCCAATCCTCCAATCATAGATCTATATTTTTTCTGCTCAACTGCTGGTATCTCATCTTTGCTAGATAACTTATGTCCAGTTACCATAGGTGTTCCAACAGGTTTAGAATATTTCATTCCAAATCTTTTCAATAAGTCATTCAAATACTTAGTCTGACTTACAAATATACCTGTTGGTTGTGGATTATTCCCTTTGATGTTCAACTTGTAGATTTACACTTTGATGGATAATATAAATAAAATCTTAACTCTATCATCACTTCAAAGTCTACAAGGGAGAGAGCCAACTAACAAGGATCAAAGGATCCTTGTATACTTTAAGCTTCAATGCTCAGGTGGGTGTACCCTTGACTCACTTCTTCAAAGGAGTCTCAAAATGATGCACACAATGCTCAACACAAGTCTATAAAAGGTTTATCAAATGAATATTTATGTTTGTGTGGTTGTTAACCATGACTTCAAAAGAAAGGACCAGTGCCTTATCCTAGGGCTAAGAGTCACCCAACTGTATACTTCAACTAAATACCTTAAGTTAAATACAATGGAAACCAGAGTAAGTGTTTTGCCTATTACCCCTTTCCCTCAAGCACAAGGACATCAAATTCTATACCTGGCTGCAAACTCACTAAATTCACCTAGAAGGCTTTAATCCTAACTTTGTTAGAAACTCAAAGATGAATTCAAAATACTCTTTGTTTACCATATATTAACACACTTTGTGACATTAACATATATGAGCTCAGAGACAAGCAAGAAGACATACGATACAAGATTGGGATTCAAGAAAGTTTTCCTTAACACAATCAGGATTAGCATATAATTGGCATGACACCAAGATGAGAAAAAGGCACCAAATTAGACCTCTATCTGTATATTACAATCAAAAGCTAGGGACCAAAATAAATAATGTTTTGGAACCTTTGCAAAATCCAAAATTCTCTAACTTATACCCCCTAGTCATCTTGAAATTTTGCAACAAGCTACAGATGACTAGGGTTATGGTTTCAACCACCCAACCTGCTGGAAATGGTCTAAAAAGTTATTACAGGGGTAGGAAACACATCAAAATCAGGAAAGAGGAAACCAGAACTGATCCCTAATCATGAAAATCTTCTCTACAAGTATAGGGGATCACAAAACCGAGCTCAAAAGGACACCCTGCAACATGCCTTGAGCACACAACCACTGTGGTACAAGCTCTGCAAACAATCCAACAACACCCTAGAACACACCGCAAATGGAAAACCAGTCATATCTCATCGAACAGGGTCTACTCTATAATGAATTCCATAAATTTGGTACTTTCAAATTTGAATTCAAATGGTCACCATGCACTCATGGGCTTCATGTCTCTAACTATTCAAACACCCCGGGCTAACTCCGCAATGGCTACGTCAAACAGTTGTCACATGATCACATAGCCTAGAAATGGGCTATGCAAACATGTGACACACTACTTCCCACTGCCTTCTCCCAAATGCCAATGCCACCACTTGCCAGAGTAGGGTTTGTCACATGTTTGCAAGCTGGAAAGCTGGCTCACATGAACATGTGACAAGCCGCTACCATGCACCCAGCCAACTATTAAAACACTACCAAGAAACCTCCACCTAGGCCCACATTCAAATCCACCATCTTGCTAGCTCAAACCAACCAGAGAGTGCTATGACACATCTGCCAACGGGACCACCAAGAAAATACAGACAGGCCCCAGGGACACATGGCACCCTGTCGCATGATCGCATAGATAAAAAATGGGCTATGCAAACATGCGGCAACCTACAAACCGTAACCTTGTCATGACCAAAACCATCAACAAAAGATGTTAGTCACATGATCACATAGCCCTGCAAAAGATTATGCGAACATGCGACTAATCGCTAGCAAACCAATATGTGTCATGCCACCAAACTGCAACCAGCACCACTCTGTCGATGGGCCCCAAGGACATGTGGCAAGCTGTTGCATGATCACATAGCCCATTTCTAGGCTATGTGACCATGTGATAGCCAATCATAGGCTACCACATGTCCACCTCTTGAACCCCTAAACTGCAACTAGACCAACTGCAAAGATCCAAGACCCACATGGATAGGTGGTAAGCGGTCGCATGATCACATGTTAGAAAAGTCTTGCATGCAACCATGCGACAGCCAATCAGGAAAAGCCACCTATCACCCTTCTGACAACAACCCCACTCCTGAGCACATCCATGTCGACCAATAAGAAACCACCACCTATGCAAACATGTCAGACTGGAACCACACCCCTTTCTGCCAACGGGCCTCAAGGACACATCGCAAGTGGTCGCATGATCGCATAGCCAAAAACTAGGCTATGTGATTATGTGATAGCCAATCATAGGCTGCCACATGTCCACCTTCAGGACCACACCAAAGAAGCCTCACCCTTTCAGAGGATCAGACGGTTGTCACAAAAGCGCATAGCATTGACAAATCCTTCACACTTTAATGACAACCATTGATGCTTTGACACATCACAACCCTCTGCCCAATCTAGAAACTAGGTCCCACCTTTGATCACACTTGCACACTTAAGACTGAGTAGACCACCAGGCAGCTGAACAAAATTGGGACCCACATGGCTAGGTGGCAAGCGGTCGCTTGATTGCATGTCAGAAAAGTCTGACATGTGGCCATGCAAAAGCCAATCAGAAAAAGCCTTTGAAAACCTGGGCCCACCACCCACATCAGACTTGCCCAGTTAGAGAAAACACCACAATCAGGATAGAAGTGCAGGGATGAAAACACACATGGTTTTTACACAAATTGAAAACACACAAGAATATCGACAGATCAAAAAATAGCAGGGAAGCCGAAAACATCACGGGTTTTTGAAAACACTGTGGGTTTTCGACACTGTGGTAGAATTTCAACAATGCTTCCTGCGGACCTTAGGACTTGAAAAACTTTTATGGGTTTTGCGATTTAAGAGGATGTGGTCTGGGTTGGAGCAACGTGACACACTAAAGAGCATGGGGCCAAGAGTGTACAACATGAAACACACATGGATCATCCTTGCAAGTTAAAATTAATACTGCAAGCCAGGTAGAGACAACAAAACAAAGACTATAGGGAAAAAGGCCATTTTCTTAGGATTTTGCAATGACTAGAAAAATGGCCTAATAGTGGCTCTGTCTGGGGATGTATGCCTCATGCAGGCATAGCAAGGACCTAGAATCACTGGCTAAAGTAGACCATCCCATAGGACAAAAATTGCAGAGAGCAAGGAGCAAGCGGGGCAAGACCAAGCAACAGGACCAAAAACTGATAGACCAGGGCAAAACAGGGTAGGGGAAAGCAACTTATATATAGAGATTTACAAGATGTACAACCCTAACTACTGTTCATGGAAAACAAAGTACTTCAAACAAAGTACTGCTTCAAGAATTGTCCATGAACTGGCAACTCTTGAATATCACCATTAAAATCCTTGATGATGTAAGAATCTTAGCCCCATTTCTCATGAATCAGATATGACCCTAACCAGGTGGGATCAAATTTACCATGCTTCCCCTTATCTTCCAATCTGGCATTCCAAACTAACACCAAATCACCAGGTTCAAACTTTCTATCAACAGTATTTTTATCATATAGATTCTTAACCTGCAACTATAATTTGGCATTCCTTGTAACTAATTCTCTTCTAGTTTCATCCAACCTAATGAGGTCCTTAATTCTCAACTGCATCTCATCATCAATGTCATCATCATACAACTGCACAAACTTGTACATCTCCAACAAATTATTCTGAGGCATTCTAGCATGAATTCCATACACCAGGTCAAATGGTGCACAACCAATTGCTCTCTTCACAGTTACCCTATCAACCCATAAAGCTAATGGAAGCTTTGAATTCCATTCCCTCTTATTCTTCTCCAAAATTCTCTTCAAGATTTTAATCAAGCTCTTATTAGTAGATTCTGCCTGACCATTTCCTTGTGGATGATAAGGTGAGGAATTAGAAATCTGAATTCCCAAACCTTTGCAAAAGTCCTTATATTTGGTAGACTTGAAGCACATAGCATTGTCACTCACTATCATCTCAGGGAACCCAAACCTTGTAACAATATTATTCATCAGAAAGTCAATTACCACCCTGCTAGTTGCATTCCTTGTAAGTATAGCTTCTACCCACTTTGTAAAGTAATCAGTGATAACTAAGATCCATGAATGTCCTCCACTTGACTTGTTTGGTATCTCCCCTATGAAATCAATTCCCCACTACTGGAAAGGAGCCTAAACTTCTACTGGTTTTAATGGTACATTACCTAAAAAATTAAGCTTACTAGAGAACCTTTGACAAGTATCACATCTCCTTACCAACTGTTCTGCATCCCTGAAGATTGTGGGCCACCAAAATTCTGCTCTCAAGATCTTATGAGCAGTTGTTTTACCACCATAATGTCCACCACAAACTCCCTCATGCATCTCCTTCAATAATAGATTAGCCTTATTCTCATCTAAACATTTCAATAGTATGCAATCTAGATTTTTTCTATACAGCTTACATTTCACAATTACATACTTGGTGGCCTTTAACTTCAATGTCCTCTTTTGATTATCATTTATACTATCTGGATACCTCATGTTTCTCAAATAGTAAATAATATCTTGATACCAAATACAATCATCCATATCACATGTATAATCAATTTCAGAATGATTTACCTAGTTTGCATCTAGATTGGATTGAGCCATCAGCTTTGCCAATCCTTGACCTCTAACCAATTTAGTGATCTGGATCTCAACATTGAATTCCTAGATTCTATTGATCCATCTGCATCTTCTTCTAGACACCTCTTGCTATGAGAAAATATCCTTCACAGCTGCACTTGGCACAAAAGAAATCACAACTGCTCCCATCAAGTAACATCTAAAAGCCTTGATTGCTTTCACAAGTGCATAAGCTTGCTTCTCATTTATGTCATACTTTAATTCTGCAGCCTGCAAAGATTTACTAAAAAATGCAATAGGGTACTCAAAACCATCCTTATTCTTTTGTAACAAAACTGCAGCAATAGTGTGAAAGGATGAAAAAGAAAAGATATGCATTGGGACATTATAATTAGGTGCCTTTAGCACTAGTGCATCTTTGATAGCCTACTTGATATTCTTGAAAGCCTCATTAGGCTCACCCTCCCAATTGATTATAGATCCCTTCTTCAACATCTTGGAAATAGGTCTAGTAACCTCTGCAAAGTTTGTCACAAACCTCCTTAAAAAATTGACCTGACCAAAGAAGGACTGAATCCCTTTAACATTCTTTGGCCTCTAAATTTTATCAATGGCTTCTACCCTCTCTGGGTCAATTCTCACTCCTTGCTTCCCAACTAAGTGGCCAAGCAACTTACCTTCTATGACACTAAAAGCACATTTCCTTGGGTTTAATGAAATGCCAAATTCCAAGGCCCTCACAAATATTTTTTCTAAATGAGCACAATGGTCCTCTTCCTTCTTGGAATAGGTAGTTAAATCATCCTGATACATAACAAGGAAATCATTAATGAAATCTGAAAAGACAACATCTATTGCCCTCTAAAAAGTAGCACCAGCATTTGTGAGACTAAAAGGCATTCTCACATAAACATATGTTCCCCAAGGTGTTGTAAAGGCTGTCTTGATTTGTTTTGATTCCTTAACAATGACCTGATTGTAACCAAAGAAACCATCCATCATTGACACCAATTATGATCTAGTTACTCTTTGCAACATAGCCTCCATATTGGGCAAACAATAATTATCTTTCAATGAGCTGATGTTCAAATTTCTGAAGTCCACACAAAGCCTGATGTCACCATTCTTTTTTCTTATAGGAACAAGATTTGACACCCAAGAAGAATGCCTTATAGGCTTGATAATGCAAACATCTCTCAACTTCATTAATTCTTCTTGCATCTTGGGTACCAAAGTAGGATTAATAGGCCTTTGCTTTTTCCAGAAAGGTTTAGCATCTTCTCTTAATGGAATAACATGCTGAAATAAATCCTCTTTATAAACCTTTAGGTCATCATACGACCATGCAAAAATATGCCTGAATTTCCTCAATAATTCAACCAAAGGTCTCCTCACCTTTTGAGATATATCTCTACCAATATATACTTTCTTAGGTGCCTCATGTGATCCATGATTTATCTCCTCAAGATCAGCATGATCTTCTCCTTTGATATTTTTTTGAACTCTATCTTGGTTATCAAAGACAGTCTCCAAAACAACAAGCCCCTTGGGTACCTTGTTAGTTCTAAGCTAAATGACCTCATTGCCTAAGACAACATCCCTTCCTTCTATTGACTCAACCAAGGCTGAACAATCAAGTTCCTAACCATGATACTGATCCTTGCAATCCATAAACTTCAAAATATCATTATCATCATCAAAAACTTGTGAATTCTCAATATTGTCTGGTATACTAGGCCTAGCCTGAATTTCAACTACAGAAATACCAGAGAATGTAACATCATTAGGATTGATTGCAATATTGGCCAACAAGTCAGCCATCTTGTTGTTACTCCTATCCCTCCACTCAATATTAAAGGCATCAAAATTCTCAATCAAATCCCAAACTGCATTCCTATATTGTTTCAACCTTCTATTCTTGGAAGCATACACTGACCTGACTTGGGACACCACCAACTCAGATTCACCAATAACACTTATGCATTTTATACCATGCTTTTGTGCCAACCTCAGTCCTAACAACAAGGCCTCATATTCTGCTATATTGTTGGTACAAAAGAAATTCAATGTGAAAGACAACTTGTAGGTGCTTCTATCAGGATAAATAAGTAAAATACCTGCTCCTGCACCATCTTTGTAGTTTGCACCATCAAAGTACATGACCCACAAATCACCCTTCACAGAGTCAGCACCTACCTCAGTAGAAATAGGTGACAAATCAAGCTAATTTTCAAATATAGGGATCTCTACCCTAAAAGCATTTACATCAGTATCCACAAAACATGTAGTTTCATTATCTATGTTTCTCTCAATCATGTGGCATACTCTTGGCTCTCATTCAATCTTGACAAACTGATCATCAATCTTGAAAGTTGCATAGGACAAATCACATTGTAAACTTCCACCCATGGCAGCACTCCATCTTCTAGATAGCAACATCCCATAATGAGGAGGGATATCCACCACTAAAACACTCATTGTTAGCTCTTTCTTTGGATATGCTACCAACCTATATGGCATTGCATTGATAGTCCCAATGATTGGTACCTCCCTCTAATCCATTGCACAACACCTACCCTGCACTATATCAACTGTAAGGCCCAACCTCTCCATGATTTTGAAAGGTATGATAGTATTAGAGGCACCACTATCAATCATACAATTTCTTAACTTCATCCCATTCACAATAACACTTAAGAAGAATGGGTCAATATTTTCAAGTCTAGCATTGACAGAACTGTCCAAATATATTGGAGGAATTTGGGACACAATTCCTTGAGTAGCAACATCCTTCAAAGCTTTATCCTAAGATCCATTGCATGAAGTATCATTTTTTTGAGTATTACCAACCCATGCAATAGCCTTATCTTTATGTTCAGGGATCCTCAACAATTTTGACAATAGAACCTTAACTGTAATTTTTGACAATATAGATAACATGTCAACAGGGGCAGAAGCAGGAATCTCAATCTGCACTGCCTTAACATCTTTTTTCTTATCTGACATGTTAGGTGTATTGACCACCTTCATTTTTTCAATCTTAGCCATTGTGTTAATTGGCTTCTCAATCTCACAAGAGATCCTTTCAATTCTAACTCCCTTAGGCTCACAATGTTTACTTTTTACATTCTTTAATTTCACCATGTGATCAACCTTTGATTTGTTCTCATTAGGTTCTCTAGAGTTGGTACTCTTTATAAACATTCCTACAGGTTTCCCATTTATGTTCCTTGCCACCATGGCTCTAGTTTGCACCTGGGCAATCATTTCTATAGTAATCCTCTCCATCTCTTCTCTAGAAGGTCTTCTCAAATTTACTAGCTTGGGAGAAGAGTTCATGTTACATGTTTTCTTATCAACGTATTCACCATCAGAAAAAACCTCTTGATGAAAAAAGGCCTGATTATGTCTCTTCACATTCACATATGTCTCTTCAGCAAAATCAGAATCATCTTCATAGCCTAGATATGAGGAAACCATGTTGCATCCAACATCATCTTGTTCTTCTTCTTGTTCTATCTCCTCATCGCCACAATCTTGATTTGCAGCCATAGATTGTGCAACCACACAATGCTTTGTAGAATGAGGGGACTGGCATGCAACACACCAAGGTACATTCTCCATGACATTTATTGAAGCTTTATGTAGAGGGTCAGGGACACCTCTATCATTGTTTCCTCTTACAGCAGGGACAATAGGCTTGCCATCCTTCCATTGGGTGTTGTAGGGGTAATTCTGCAGTCTATTCTACTTACTAAAATTATTGTTGAACCGAGGCCTTTCATTGGTAGGAGCACTGATGTTCCTATTTATAGGTGCCTTCATATCCTTCAATGCATTAAACACCTTATCCAATTTATCTTCTTCTTGCCTCCTAGATCCAACATTCTTTTCATTTTTTTTTTTGTATTTCCTGTCCCCAAACAACTTTGGGTCATCTCTCTTTCCACCCAACTTTCCTGATATTTTCATGTTGTTCTCAGTATTGTCAACAATCCTAAAAGCATCCCTAAGAGTTCTTGGTTCTTTATCTCTCAATAAATATCCCATTTTCCCATCAAATGCATTGAAGTATGTAGTTAAAGAGACATTGTCATCCAACCATATGACTTGGAACAACTTGTGCATACCTTTCTGAAATCTCATGTTGAATTCAGCTGCAGACTCATTCTGATTTTTCCTTATGGTATTGAATTCATTCAACATGAAGCTAGCATTAGGCCTATCACCATACTACTCTTTGAAACATTTCTCAAAAGAGTCCCAAGTATCAATACACTTATCAAGAAGCCTCTTAAACCAATCTCTAGCATCCTCCATTAGAGATTGAACAAACAACTTCATGACAACATCCTCATGCTCTACCTCATAATCATTAAGCATACTAACAAATAACCTAAGATGCTCTTCACAACTAATAGCATTATTACCAGCAAACTTAGGTACCTTATCTCTAATATCATTTGGAAAAGCATTTGGATAGCTAAGAATTCCATCAAAACTTATTTTCCTATAGCCTTCTAGTTGCATAGGTCTTCTTTGGAAGCTTGAGCTAGTGTTAACCCTAGGATCAACATTAGCATCTACATTTATCTGTGCATTTGACTACTACCTAGGATCTGCACCTATCCTAGCAGATGAAGAAGGAAAAGAACTAGTAGCATTACTAAATGGAATAGCAATAGTCATAGATGGCATACCTAGTTCAGTAGTAGATGGGCCAAGAGCATTAGCTAAAGAAGCCCACAAAAATTTGATCTTCCTTTTCTTTTCTGCAATGGCAGTGTCAACCTTAGCTCTGTCTAGTTCTCTTGCAAGGTCCTCATCTTCTTTTCTCCTTCTCTCCATTTCAGTGTCCTTATTTGAATTAGGTGGTGGGATCCCTAGTATTGTCACTGATTTTTTTGCTTGGTCACCCACCATCTTCTGCTTTCCTTTCTCATTTATAATAACAGCAGGTCTGGTAATCCTATGTCCATCCTTATCTTTAGGCAAAGGGACATAGCTTTGCACTTGTCTAACCACAAGGCCCTCATTTTCAAATTCATGATCCTATAGTAAGTGCTCTTGCTCACTCCTCAAGGCATCAAGATCACCAAAAACATCATCCTGCAATGTTTTAGGAGCAGAAGAAAGAATCTTGTTTCTCTCCTTCATTTCATTTATTTTTCTCAAAAGAGAATACCTCTCTATCAAAGCATTTACCTTCTCAGCCTCTCTCTCCTCTTGTAATCTTTTATGTATGGCATCCTACTCTTTTAACTACAACCTCAGTACATTCAAATCATCAAGATCTACCGTAATGTCATTAGAACTAGATGACACATCCATATTAGGAAGATTTTGATATGGAAAATAGACCTACCTATGTCTCATGGGTTCTCTTCTGAATTGATCTTCATCAAGATCCAAGTCAACCTCTAAACCCACATCTTTGTTCTATTCATTTTGACCTGTAGGAAAAGGCCCTTTATCCTGAAATGCAGCCTCAGGGATATCATAAAATCTCTCTTTAGAGTGACCACCTTCTGATCTAGAAACTCTATTTTGTGAACCATTCTCACTTGAGGATACATGTGGTCTTCTGGCTCTAGCATTTCTCTGTTCTCTCATGGGAGCACTGGTAGACTCACCATTCCTTCTAATCCAACTCTTGTTTCCCTATCTAGGTAATTGCTCCAGAGTGACCTCTAGATTCTTTCTAGCATATGACCTAGTATTTCTTCTTTTATCCATGCTTCTTCAATATGTTGCACTAGTTTTAACCTTTGAGTCGCCACCCACCTAGATGGGAAATCCTTGAAAACAATAAGAAAACAACAACACACTTATACCTTTCTCTCTAGATTCTCCCCTATAGAATCACTGACTCTTAACAAATGCATATCTTCATAGTTGTCCTCCCCAACAGAGTCACCAATTTATTGGTTGTGGATTATTCTCTTTGATCTTCAACTTGCAGATTTACAATTTGATGGATAATATAAATAAAATTCTGACTCTATCACCACTCCAAAGTCCACAAGGGAGAGGGCCAACTGATAAGGATCAAAGGATCCTTCTACACTTTGAGCTTCAATGCTTAGGTGGGTGTACCCTTGACTCACTTCTTCAAAGGAGTCTCAAAATGATGCACACAATGCTCAACACAAGTCTATAAAAGGTTTATCAAATGAATGTTTATGTTTTTGTGGTTGTTAACTATGACTTCAAAAGAAAGGACCACTACCTTATCCTAGGGCTAAGAGTCACCCAACTATATACTTCAACTAAGTACCTTAAGTCAAACACAATGGAAACTAGAGTAAGTGCTTTTCCTATTACCCCTTTCCCTCAAGCACAAGGACATCAAATTCTATACCTAGCTGCAAACTCACTGAATTCACCTAGAAGACTTTAATCCTAACTTTGTGAGAAACTCAAAGATGAATTCAAAATACTCTTTGTTTACCATACATTAACACACTTTGTGACATTAACATATATGAGCTCAGAGACAAGCAAGAAGACATACACTAGATACAAGATTGAGATTCAAGAATGTTTTCCTTAACACAATTAGGATCATCATACAATTGGCATGACACCAAGATGAGAAAAAGGCACCAAATCAGACCTCTATCAGTATATTACAGTCAAAAGCCAGGGACCAAAAACAACAATGTTTTGGAACCCTTGCAAAATCCAAAATTCTCTAACTTATACCCCCTAGTCATCTTGAAATTTTGCAACAAGCTACAGATGACTAGGGTTATAGTTTCAACCACCCAACCTGCTGAAAATGGTCTAAAAAGTTATTACAGGGGTGGGAATGATGAAGGGTGCTCCCCTTAATACCACAAACACATAACAGAAATAGAGAAACAACAACAATAATATGCAAGAACAAAAAATTGGCTTCTTATTATCTCCACAAATGTGGAATTACAAACTTTTAGAATTACAATATGAAAAGCCACATGGGCATTCCCTTATAATATTCTGTAGGACAAAGCCTCGAATCAATACCCAGATCTACTACCCAGAACTACCTTAGACAACACTACGGGCCTTCTTTATATAGACAATTTCCACCGCCCAAGAAAGTTCCAGAAATTTAGCCCTTAGGGCCGACCAAACTTAGAATTATTTTATTTTACAATTTATTAAATCAAATTCGACTCAAAATGAGTTTTGAAACCCAAACAGAAATTTTGAAGAAAAATTATTTTCTGCCACTTCAGGTGACCCAACTTTCGAAGACCATAAGTCATCACTCGTTGACCCGATTGGCTATTATAACCCCATTTTGAAAATGCCACGAAGCACTCTATGAGCTTGACCCACACAAAGCACCCATCACCCAAATTTTCAACCTCATCTGGGGCCTCTAAAGCCTTCAAAGCTGAGTTCAAAGTTTCTGTACCCTACTGCCAATACCGAAAATCTTCAATATCTTCAAAACTAGACCTGATCTAGCCATGAAACTTTGCTGGTAGGCTGATATGACTTAAATGAACCTCCATATGTAAAATTAGAATATTCTGAGATTGTAAGACCAACTTACTAAAAATAGCAAGTTTCCATAAATAGCAACTCTGCACAAGATAGCCCTTATTGAATATAAAAATAGAAATATTTTGGGTGATGCAAGATTGCTCTTACACCCAGGATGCTCCTGCATCAGGGAAACACATCAAAATCAAGAAAGAGGAAACTAGAACTGATCCCTAATCATGAAAATCTTCTCTACAAGTACAGGGGATCACAAAATCAGGCTCAAAAGGACACCCTGCAACATGCCTTGAGCACACAACCACCACAATACAAGCTCTGTAAACAATCCAACAACACCCTAGACCACACCGCAAATGGAAAACCAATCATATCTCACCAAACAAGGTCTACTCTACAATGAATTCCATAAATTTGGTACTTTCTGGTTGCTGGAAATTCCCTAAGAATTCAAATTTGAATTCAAATGGTCACCATGCACTTGTGGGCTTCATGTTTCTAACCATTCAAACACCCCGGGCTAACTCCACAATGGCAATGCCAAACAGTTGTCACATGATCGCATAGCCCAAAAATGGGCTATGCAAACATGTGACACGTTACTTCCCATTGCCTTCTCCCAACTGCCAATGTCACCGCTTGCCACAACAAGGTTTGTCACATGTTCGCAAGCTGGAAAGTTGGTTCATGTGAACATGTGACAAGCTACTACCATGCACCTAGCCGACTATTAAAACACCACCGAGAAACCTACACCTGGGCCCACATTCAAATCCACCATTCTGCCAGCTTGGACCAATTGCAGAGTGCCATAACACATCTGCCAACAGGACCACCAAGAAAATACAGACAGGCCCCAGGGATATGTGACACCCTGTCGCATGATCGCATAGCCCGAAAATGGGCTATGCGAACATGCGGAAACCCGCAGACCGCAACCTTGTCATGATTGCAATCGTCAACAGAAGATGCCAGTCGCATGATTGCATAGCCCTACAAAAGGCTATGTGAACATTTGACTAACCGCCAGCAAACCACCACATGTCATGCTACCAAACTGCAACTAGCACCACTCTGCCAATGGGCCCCAGGGACATGTGACAAGTAGTTGAAGGATCGCATAGCCCATTTATGGGGTATGTGACCATGTGACAGCCAATCAGAGGCTACCACATGTCCACCTTCAGAACCACTAAACTCCAACTAGACCAACTATGAAGAGCTGGGACCCACATGGACAGGTGGAAAGCAGTCACATGATCACATGTCAGAAAGTCTAACATGCGGCCATGAGACAGCCAATCAGAAAAAGCCACCTGTCACCCCTCTGACAACGGCCCCACTCCTAAGCACATCCACATCAACCAATAAGAAACCACCACCTGTGTAGACATGTCAGACTGGGACCACACCCCTTTCCGCTAACAGGCCTCAAGGACACATGGCAAGTGGTCGCATGATTGCATAGCTAAAAACTAGACTATGTGATTATGTGATAGCCAATCACAGGCTACTACATGTCTGCCTTTGGGCCCACACCAAAGAAGCCTCACCCTTTTGGAGGATCAGATAGTTTTCACAAAAGTGCATAGCCTTGACAAATCCTTCGCACTTTAATGACAACCGGTGATGCTTCGACATGTCAGGACCCTCTGCCCAATCTGGAAACTAGGTCCCACCTTTGATCGCACTTGCGCACTTAAAACTAAGTAGACTACTAGGCACCTGAATAGAACTAGGACCTGCATGGCTAGGTGGCAAGCGGTCGCATGATCACATGTTAGAAAAGTCTGACATGCGGCCATGCGACAGCCAATCAGGAAAATCCTTTGAAAACTCAGGCCCACCACCCACGTTGGACTTACACAGTTAGAGAAAACACCACAATCAGGATAGAAGTGCAGGGATGAAAACACATAGGGTTTTCACACAAACTAAAAACACACATGAATATCAACAGACTGAAAAATAGCAGGGAAGCCAAAAACATCATAGGTTTTTGAAAACACTGTGGGTTTTCTACACTGTGGTAGAATTTCAACAATGCTTCCCGCGGACCTTAGGACTTGAAAAAATTTTATGAGTTTTTTGATTTAAGAGGATGTAGTCTGGGTTAGAGTAGGGTGACACACTAAAGAGCACAGGGCCAAGAGCATGCAACATGAAACACACACGGATCATCCTTGCAAGTTAAAACTGAGACTGCAAGCCAGGTAGAGACAACAAAACAAAGACTGTAGGGAAAAAGGCCATTTTCTTGAGATTTTGCAATGACTGGAAAAATGGCCAAACAATACCTTCCTTGCTTTGTGTTATCTATAATCTTAAAAAATATTTCATTTCTCCAATCATGCTCATCTCAAATTCAGTCTTCATTTCATCTGCAAATTTGTCACTAGCTTCATCTTCTCCTCCAAAGATAATATCATCAATAAATATAACTATAACCAACAAATCATTCTCAATTTCTTTTGTGTATAAGTTACTATTTGCTGTTCCTTTTATAAATCTCAATTTCAATAAATACTTATTCAATCTTGCATACCAGGTTCTAGGTGCTTATTTTAATCCATACAAATCTTTCTTTAACTTACATACCATATCTCCTTCTTGTGTCAAAGGAAAATCTTCAGGCTGCTCAATATAGACTTCTTCCAATTCACCATTCAAAAATGCTGATTTCACATCCATCTGATACACTTTGAATTTTTTGTAAGGTGTATATGCTAGAAACATTCTCACTGCTTCAAGTCTAACCACAGGTGCAAAAGTTTCTTCATAGTCAATTCCTTCTTGTTGTGAATATCCTTTACATACCAATCTTTCTTTGTTTCTTATCACTTCTCCTTGTTCATTCATCTTGTTTTTGCATACCCACTTTGTTCCAATCACATTCTTGTCTTCAGGTCTAGGGACCAATTCCCATGTCTTGTTTTTTTCAATCTACTCCAGTTCTTCTTTCATAGCATTAATCCAATGTTCATCTTCACAAGCTTCATTAGTAGTCTTAGGTTCAATTTGAGAAATCAAACATAAATGTACCTTATTTCAAGTCAAAACTCCTTTGTCTAAACTTCCAATAACTTGCTCAACAAGGTGATGTCTCGAAATATACCTGTTAGGTGTCATAGTTACTGATCTTGTTCCAGCTATAGATTCTTCTCCGCTTTTTTCTTTGTTTTCTTCTCTATTTTCTTCAGTATGACTTTCATTTAGCAAATCACTATTAGTTTCAAAAAATAATTCTGCATTTTTAGTGTTAGGCTAAGGTTGTGCTTCTCCATCAGATTCATAATCAAGCACTCTTTCTTGAATTTTAAACTTCTCATCAACTTTTACATTTGCACTTTCAACAATAGTCTTAGTTCTTTTGTTATAACATCTATATGCTTTGCTTTTTAAAGAATATCCAAGAAATATTCCTTCATCACTTCTAGGATCAAATTTTCCTATATCATCATCTCTCTTTATATAACATTTACTTCCAAAAATTCTAAAATACTTAACTGAGGGTGCATGTCCAAACCATAATTCATAAGGTGTCTTGTTTGTATCTACTCTGATTTGTACTCTGTTCATAGTGTATATTGCTATGTTCACCACTTCTCTCCAAAAAGTCTTAGCCAAATCATTTTCAAACAACATAGCTCTTGTTTCTTCAGTTATTGACATGTTCCTTCTTTCTACAATACCATTTTGTTCTGGTGTTCTAGGGGCTGAAAGTTGTCTCTTAATACCATTCATTTCACAAAAGGTGTTAAACTCTCTAGATGTAAATTCACCACCTCTATCAGATCTTAGACACTTAATCTTCATTCTAGATTCATTCTCAATTTTGCTTTTCATGATCTTAAATTTATCAAATGCTTCAGATTTTTCTTTCAAAAATGTAATCCACATCATCCTTGTAAAATCATCAACAAGAATCATAAAATACCTTTCTCCATAGAATCCTCTAGTCTTAGTAGGACCACTCAAGTCTGTATGAACAATCTCCAGTTTCTCTGTCGATGTGAAATTCTTGTTGGGAAATGAACTCCTTTTCTACTTTGCCATCATACATTCTTTGCAAATCATGTTAGTAGGTTTCATAATTCTAGGTAAATCTCTTACCGCAAGTGTAGTGCTCACCTTGACAATATTATCAAAGTTTATATGACAAAACCTTTTATGCCATAACCAACTATCATCAATCTTAGTTATCAAACATGTCATCTCAGTAGGATTTAACTGAAATAAATTACCTCTAGTTCTGGATCCTTTTCCAATCAGATTTTTATCTTTATCTTTTATCACACAAGTTTTCTCAGCAAACCAAACTTGATAACTCTTATCAGCCAATTATCCAACACTTAGTAGATTATGTCTCAATCCATCAACAAAGTAAACATCATTAGTGTTAGTCTTTCCATCAAGAGTAATAGATCCTATACCCTTAATCAAACAAGGTGCATTATTACCAACCCTAACAATTCCTCCATCATAATTATCTAACTTAACAAACTTTCTTTTATCTCCAGTCATATGATGTGAACAACCACTGTCTATAATCCAATCAATTTTGTTTTCAATTTGAGAAACTAATTCTTTTTCTTCCATTTTATTAGATTCAAAACTTTCTTCTTTAATTGCTACAAATCCTATTTCCTCAAAGTTATCATTATCACTGTCACTTAAATGTCTTTCAATTCCTGCTTCAAGATCTTCATCATTTGCATAATAACATTCTTTATATCTCCTAGGTTTAAAGTTGCTTCTATACTTCTTAACTCTTTTAGGACATTTAGATGCAAAATGACCATATTCTTGACAAGTCCAACATTTAAAGATTTTCTTACCATCTAGTTCTCTTTTTACAAGTAATGCAATACCTTCTTCAATCTTCTTATCTTCCTTAGATTTAGATCTGCTACTACTAGCATAATCTCCATTCACACTAGTACTTCTTGTAGGTCTAATGTTAAGAGCACTGAATGCTATTTCCATTCTAGGTAGCTCTTTTGATAATCTCAAGTTCATCTCTATTTTTTTTAATCTTCCAAGAAGAGTCTCTCTTGAAAAGTTCGATGTACAAGGTATCACGTGTTCAATCATCTATGTTGTCTGCTTGAATACTAGTGTCAAAGTTCTCAGAATTTTCCATATCACTTCATTCTTTGTCTTATCACCTCCACAAGACTTTATTCCTATTACAATCTCAAACATCCTACCAATATAGCTTCTAATAGATTCATCTTCCATCATTCTGATATCTTCAAATGCACAAATCCAATTATGTAATCTAGCCTTCTTTACATGTTCATCACCTTCAAAAGTAGAATGTAAAGCTTTCCAAATTGCATGAGATATTTTCAAACATCTTACCTGACTATATTCATTCTCTGGTAGTGCTGACAAAAGTGCTTCTCTTGCAAGTATGTTACACATGAATAGATTTATTTCATCTTTAGTTCCTACCTCTAGATTATCTTCCTCAATTATAGTCTTCTCATTCTTTGTAATCAACCAATAACTTGGTACTAAAAACAATAGATGAGTCTTCATATTTTCTTTCCGGTTGTCAAAATTTACTCCATCAAACTTAGGGATTTCTTTTCTGAAATTTTCCATGGATCTCCTTAAGTTGTTAAACTTTTCTTTCAAGGACCTACTGCTCTAATACCAATTGTTAGAAAGTAAAGATCCCCATGATAACTGAGAGTGGGGGGTGAATCAGTTATCAGATAATTTAACCATTCAACTAATTTAAACAATATAATTAATGTACTAATCAACCATAGAAAGATAACCATACACAATTGCACAATAACACAAGATATGTTGACTAGGGAGCCTCTTGAAAAGAGTAAACCCCAGTGGGAATGATGCCCACAAAATGATGCACTAATATGAAAGTTCCTTATTAGAGGATGGACCTTGTTAGGAGTCTTATGAAATACATTTAGTACATATAAATCCCTATTAGGAGATTTTGAATCCCTGTTAAAAGATTCTAACCTGGTTAAGAGTTTATGGAAGACAGAAGGACCCACTGCCCAAACAGCTTCAAGGCAAGATCTCTGAACCCACTGTCCAAAAGATCTTAAAATTATTCAATAGAATAATATGAAATATATTACCTTCTTCACACTGTGCCAAAACTGCAATCTTTGCTACACAAGATTATAATTCCAGATCTCTGTACTCACAAGTCTTCCTTCATCACTAAATTAGCTCTTTTCTTCACTTCATCCATATATTCACATCTCAACCTTCATAGTTCATAGTGAAAAAATAAAAACATTCCTTCTTATATAGCAAGGTCAAATAATTACAAATGAGTCGGTTCTCAATTACAAAATAATAAATTCTACACGCTACACACAAAATTTCACATAAAACTTTCAGCTTCCAGATACTATAACTTTCTCCAAACATATCTTTGAAGTTTGTACTATGAACCACATCATCATTAATGAGTCTCCAACATCCCTTTAACTATTAAAAATTAGATTCCATCCCAGCTAAGAGATATCCTCCGATTTTCAAAAATCACTTCACAGAAACACTGTCTAAACACTGCTTTCACCAAAATGGTCATAACTCTCATGAATGAATAAATTTCTTTTTGCACTATTAACCATAGGTTAATAACCCACCAAAAAACATACCATCAACTACACAAAAATCCAATCTACAATACAACATGGCACAAAATAAAATTGTACCTTCCTTCCTACTGATATCTAGAATATCACTGTGTTGACATCAATGACAATCCAAGTCATGAATGCAACAACAACTGCTACAGAATGACTGCCAAAATACTTTTCATTCATTCCTAACAAAATCACTAACTATTAAGACATAACCACTTGATAATAAGAGATTATGCAAATAGTGTGTTTGCGTAATCGCTGAGAGAAAAAGCAAACCACCAGGGAACTTAGAGAATGCATGACTGACATGTTCGCTGAATCACCGAAAGTTTAAAAGTGACCAAGTGATTGACTGAGAAAAGAAAAGCACACATGTGTTAAAAGGTTTTAAGTGACCCAAAAAGGTAACTACAAATTAGAATAGGGCTAGGGTAAAACAAAAGGCTTTTCCTACCAACGGCTAGTTTTTCAAAAATTTGAACCAAGGGTCTCAAAGCCAGGGACCTGAAAACAAATGCAGAGACTAGGGAAAAAAAATTAGGGCCATGAAATTTTTTCTGAGTGATAACAATGAGAACATTGTGCAGTATACAAATAGACTAAAAGAGGTGGCACATGCTATTAGAGCATCCAATGAAGTTATTGACGATGAGATAGTAATAAGGAAGATTCTCAGAACTTTGTTGCCAGTTTATGTAATCAAGAACTCTACAATTCATGAAACAAGAGCTACATCCAACCTCACTCTTGACACACTAATCGGTAAGTTTACAAATTTTGAATTGAATAGCTTTGACAATAGTGTTGTACTATCTGTTGAATCTGCTTTCATGTCTTCCTTGAAGATTGGTAAGTTTAGTAGCATAAATGATAAGAATAATGATAGTGATAGTAATACCAATGATGAACTTGATGAGCTTGAAGCTCTTATGGCTATAAGATTTCCCAAAGGTAAGGGAAGGTATAGAGGCAAGTTAACTTTAGCATGTTTTAACTGTCAAGAAGTTGGCCACATTGCTGCTAGATATCCGAATAAGAAAGATGATGATAGATCCAAAGACTAATCGAAAGGAAGCTATGGGAGAAGAGTTAATAGAGGCTACCAACACAACAACAGAGACAAATAAGATAGCTATGACAAAGGGAAAAAGGTACGTTACATAGCCCAATAATTTGAATCTGAATCTGAGACTAATGATGATGTAGAAGTAGTATTTGTTGCTATGAAAGATGATTCAAAGGAAGAAGAGAAACATGAAGAAATAGCACTGATCTCTAAAGTAAGAAGAAATGATACATGGATCATAGATAGTGGTTGTACACATCATATGACTGGTGATTTAGAGAAATTTGACCTACTTGATGAATATGATGGTGGATCTATTAGAATGGGAAATGATGCACCTTGTATGGTGAGAGGTAAAGGTTCACTAATGATCAATGATAGAATAAAATGTGAAAATTCATATTGGGTAGATGACTAAGCTATAATTTGTTAAGTGTGGCTTAGCTGAATAACTCAAGTCACCAACTTGCTTTTGAGAGCAGAAAGGTAAAGATCTATAATGATGGAGGAAGACTTGTCAAAACTGGTACACAATCCAGAGGTAATCTATTTTATCTTGATATTGATCAGTCTTCTTGTTTATTAATGAAAGATGAAGATGCATGGTTGTGGCATAAAAGGTTATGTCATGTGAATTTTGATAACATGATCAAGATTAGTAAGAAGAAAAGAGTTAGAGGCTTTCATAACTTGTCAAAACTAGATCATGCTATGTGCTATGAATGTTAGAAAGGTAGGATGACTAAGTCCAGTTTTAAGAGCAAAGACTACTCAACAAAGAAGATACTTGAGTTGGTTCATACTGACCTATGTGGTCCTATGAGAACTCAGAGTTATTATGGTGATATATACTTTATTCTTTTTCTTGACAACTATACTAGACTGATGACTGTTATGTTCCTAAAAAAGAAATCTAAAGCTTTTAAGATGTTTAAATGGTATAAGGTGAAGGTAGAAAAGAGACTGGAAAAGAAATTAAATGCTTAAGATCTAATAGAGGAGGTGAATTTATCTCTGATGAATTTACTAATTTCTGTAATGAGAATGGTATACTTGAAGAAGAGGTCTACATAGAACAACTTGAAGGATTTGTTGATCTAGACAATAGAAACATGGTATGTAGATTACACAAAGCTTTATATGGTTTGAAACAAGCACCAAGAGCATAGTATGAAAGACTACATACTTACTCGTTAAGTATTAGATTTGTAAGAACTAGTGAGAACAACAATTTGTACATGAAAGGTGATACTGATGACACTATTATTATTGCTAAAATTTTTGTTGATGATATTATTTTTGGAGGTCAAGATCTTGTATGTAAATTTTTTGATGATGACATGAGGAATGAGTTTGAAATGTCTATGTTCGGAGAGATTAAATTCTTTCTCAGATTACAAGTGATTCAACAAAGTGATGGGATATTCATCACACAGTCCAAGTACATAAAGGAAGTCTTGAAGACATTTGGCATGGAAGATGCTAAACCTGTGGGAAGACTGATGGCTACTAGAAGTAAATTAACAAAGGAAGATGAAACTATAGAGGTAAACCAGACACTTTACTAATCCATGATTGGTAAATTAATGTATGTAGTTCACAGTAGACCAGATATAGCACATGCTATAGAAATTATTGCTAGATATTCTACTAATCCTAGAGAATCACACATGATTGCTACTAAAAGGATCTTAAGATATCTGAAAAAGATAGAGGATTATGGATTATGGTATCCTAAGGAAGGAAAGTTTGAGCTGAAAGTTTATACCAATGTTGATTGGGCTAGAAATGTGGATGACAGAAAAAGCACCATTGGGGGAGCATTTTTCTTTGGTGAAAGACTTGGAACATGGACAAGTAAAAAGAAGGCTTGTATCTCTTAGTCGACAGCTGAAGCGGAGTATGTTGTTGCTGCTATTAATTTCTCAAACATTGCATATATCAAGCAAGTGTTGGAAGGAATGAATGAGGTAATCACTGACCCAATGATTATATACTATGACAACATAAGTGCAATTAATATTTCAAAGAATCCTATTATGCACTCTAAGACAAAGCATATTTTAATTAAGTATCACTACTTAAGAGAATAAGTGCAAGAGAAGCAAGTAAAGTTAGAATTTGTTACATCTAAAGAACAACTTGTAGACATTTTTACAAAGCCTCTACTGAAGGATACATTTGAATATTTGAGGACTAGACTTGGAGTCCATCCCTTGTCTATCGGTCACTAATGTGATCTAGATGTTGCATCAGCCTAATCTTATTAGAAGATCATTCATATTGATGCATCATAGTTCACACTTTTGATATTATTCAAGGTTGTGATTAAGTTTGAAGGACTGAAACAGATTGGGATATCAGTATACTAAGATACAAAGGAAGTAATGGACAATAGAGAGATACTTAGCTACTACAGACCTGATTATTTATTTGTTTCTTTGGCATTATTTTCAAAGGGAGAGATAAATAATATGAAGGAAAAAAGAGAGATATGCACTAATGAGAACTATCTAAGGGAGAGATAATCTAAACTGAAAAAGCTATATCTATAGAATGACAGAGTTATATTTTTATAATGCTGGTGATTAATGTAGTGATTAAACATATTAATGTTGTATGAGCTTAGCAAAGCATTTGATCACATAGTTGTAGAATAAATGTTTGGTATGTGTATGGTACATTTTATATTACTTGAGTTTCTATCAATGCCAAAGGGAGAGATTGATGAATACAACTAATTTGGAACCAGAATGAAGAATCTATAATTCAAGATTACTGAAGAGATGATGATTAGATAATGCAAGATGATTAAATCAGTATTATGTTGTCATTGATGTCAACTAGCTTGACATTACTTATCTTGTAAGTTACTATACCGACACATCTAAAGAAGGTGAAAGAGATGAAAAACAAAAATACATACATAAGGAAGATGTATATGTTAGATGAGGATAAGGAATACACTAAGTAACTTGTTGATAAGTCTATGACTTGATGGAATTGAATTTATTATGTTGCATTCATCTATGATGAAGAATAGAGCTGAAAGATACAAAGAAGTGTTGTTGGTAAATAAAGCATTTCAGTATACACTGACGGAATGTAGTGTATACTAAGCATAGTGTTAACTAAGCTTGTGTTCACCGATGCATTTCTTTGTTAACCGATAAAAATAGAAAGGAATTAAATGATCAATTTAGCCGATAAAGTGATGAGTTGTAAAGTGTTTGAAATCGAGGTAACAAATAAGGTTTGTTATGAAGATTGATGGCTAACATAAATCAAAAGGATCTAATGGAGCAGATTGAAATGTGTTACTGACACATCAGTTGAGGAAGCCTAAAATGGAAAAATCTATGAATATGATTATGCGAAAAAATATAATGGAGGAAAAGAAAATGATTTACTCATCTATATAAGAGACACTGATGTCATAGTTGAAACTATGTCAGAAGAAGAATATACTATATAATTATCACGTGAAGAAGTTTTCATGAATTCTGATCATATTGGTTAATGAGAACCAAGCTGGAGAATCATTACCAAGCTACAGAGAGTAATTACCGATGGATAGTAAGTTGATATGGTATTGAATCTAAAGTGATATATTGATCATAAATATTTGAATGAACTGAACATTGATCTGTAAATTACAATTGAAGTTATTTCAAGGAAGATCATCTACTATTACATATTTAACCATTGTACACAGTCAAATCTCTTAACTGAGTGGACTATGAAAGTCTTTTGATGCTTCATTCATAGAATGAACATTGTTATCCTGTCAACCCTAGAGTGACTACTGGTTGGATGATAACTTCTAGTCTAAAATCCTCTAACAAGGTCACACCTAACAGTGTGTTTGTAAGCTTTAACAGGGTTGGGTCTTCACTGACCTCACTTTAGAAGAGTTAACAATTTTGGCTTACTCATCCCAGGTGGTTTTTCCCTTCACATGGTTTCCATGTTAAATCTCTTGTGTTATGTGTTGATTGTGATATTTTTTTATTATCATACTTTGCATATTACATGTTAGATTTGATCAGTTATTATTATAAAGTTTAGACTGACAATCAGTAAAAACACAGACAGAAAAAGTAGCTTATGTTTATTGAGTAGAAAAAATTAAAGAATTTGTTTTGGATTATACATTTTGTATTGGGACACTGGATAACTAATTCACCCCCCCTCTCAGTTATTCTAACACATATGACAAAGATTAAATATAAAAACTTCAGCGAAAGCAATAGACTTAGAAAAAAAAACTTATTAATAAAATGGTATATTGGAGTCATAAACTTGAGGTTAGTTTAAATGGTATATAGTACTTACCACCCTCATGATAGTTACCTTTTTTATATCTATGAGATTTAAATGGTAATATATTAGTAGTTCTTCCCCTCTAGTTGTTTATTTTATCGCACATACAAAAACTTGATTCCCCTCACGCTCCTCAAATATGCAATTGGGTTACTTATTAGTTGCGGAAGGTTGTGTACTATTTATAAAATCCACAATATTCCCTATTGCTTTTGGTCTCTCTTCAATGTACATAGAAAATATTTTACTTTGATCATTTTCTTTCCATTGTATATAATTTTTTGATAGTGCATACATATGCATACTTTGTTATATTGAACAATCTACATCTAATCATTTTAATTGTAATAAGGACCGACATACTCCATCAATTCAAAAAATTTGTTGTAACATACCTTTATCCCATCCATGGAAAATAGGCCCAAACCATGTAATAAGGATGGAGCTATGCGATATATCCTATCATTAACATAAATCAGTGTTAATTGGAGGTAGCTCATTGGGTACCGACTCTTTCTCAAGATGTGTGTATTGAAAGGGCACCCTAAAGTTGCCTTTGGTCTCATCATCATAAGAACATGACCCCCCTTTAGCAAGGAAAAATTGCATGTGTTTATTAAATTTTTTTCTAATCTTTTGACCTCTAATTGATTTCCCCATTTTAGCCATACTACATGTAGAAATTTCATCTACCATTCCCTCATTTCCCTCATTCGATGTAGATCGATATGACAAGTACCTATTTGGTGGGTCCTGCAATCCATCAAATGAGATATTGTCATGTCCCCGCTTCAAATAAAATTTTGATAATAATTAAATAATATATATAGAATAATCAATTCATGACCCATATGGTTCTTCTTTGTCTATACGTGGGAGATATAAAATGTAAGTTGAAAGTGAAGGAAAGGCACAAAAACATGAATCATATAAAAGGATAAACAAAAAGAATATAACATGTCAAACTTTTTGTGTCGAGTATTTGACACATTATATAATTATATAATATGTCTATTTATAACATTATACATGCTCAGTGATAAACAAGAAGAATATAAGAAAATTATGTCTATTTATTGACTTATACCTATTGATCCATGTCACTGTGCAGGATCCTCACCAAAGGGGTTAAATTTCCTGCATATGTTAATCATTTATCTTAATTTAGCTAAAAATTACATGATATGTATGCTAAAATTAACATAGAAGACAACATGAACAATATGCAAGATCGTAAACATGAACAAATTACCTTTGCCTTATATATGGAATGCAGAATCGTCAACAGAAGGGGTGACGATGTCTGTAGTCAATTGCTTGTTTGTAGAAAGTGTGACAATCAAATAAAAAATATACATGTATTAGTAGCAATTAATTGAGCATCATAAGCAAAACATTGGTAATTATAAATCACATATGTTGTAATCATTATAATTGAACACAATAAATATGTAATCATTATAATTGAAATCAATAAATCAATAATAAATATATATACTAATCAATATAAATATATATAAATAATTAAATCACATACCTTGTACATTTCAATCATGTGATTGATCATCATCTTCATCTATCTCATCATCATCATCATCATCATCATCATCATCATCATCATCTTCTTCTTCTTCAATATCTTCTTCTTCCATAACATTATACTTTATCGACCTTCCTCTTAGATCATGTCTACCAAAAAATGACCAACCCTGTTTATGTGAAAACTCTAAGTAAAACACTTGCTCACACTAGCTTGGAAGAACATAAGGCTCATCTCCAAATGGCTCAAATAACCTTGTATTAATCATTGTAAATCCATTATCATGTTGAATAATAGTTGTATCAGGATTATTTTGATTCTGTCATAGCTTATACCATTTGACAATGAATATAACTAATTTGAAAGAGTTAAATTTGCACTCAATTATATCATCCAAGATTCCATAGTATCAATTTTGAGATTTTTGAGGATGTATGTCATTTCTAGATGATATATTAGTGACCTCAAAAATTGCAGTTATCCCAGAATCACAAGTTTTCTTTGTGTCATCCAACTTTTTTGTGCAAAATTTGTGGCCATGATAGTACATAGCTTTGTGGTGCTTGACCTACAATTTTTCAAGCGTGTGAAAATTATTTGCATCATGAGTTGATATGAAACATATGGGTCATGATCATTAATAAATTTTTACGTACCTCTCTACCTCTTAAACCATATGCTAGATCAATTACCATTGGCATAACATTGGAAACTTCATTACGATGAGCTTCTCTAATGAATGAAGCAACACAGTCTTATGTTAATGAGAAACTATTTTTTTGACATCATTCATTCCATACTGTCATCCAATCAAGATTATTCACAATATACAAATGTATTGCCTCCCACTCTCGACTAGTTGTATAAAAAAAATACACCAGTTAAAAATAACTTATATTGAAGATTTATAAGAATTAATTAACTACAATAAAATATTTTATTTACCTCTTACTTTCCTCTATCTACCTTTTCCCATCAAGTACTCCCCTTCAAATTTTTTAATGGAGTTGGGATCCCAAATATGATCTACATGGATCTTTGTTGCAAACTTATCAAGATATTCACTAATGTAAACCATGGTCTGGTATACCATATATCCCTTCACCATACAACCCTCAGGATGTGCTCTCTATCAAACCAATCATTTTAAAAATTTCAAGTGCCTCTCAACCATCCACATTGACCTAATTTGTACAGGTCCACACAATTCAATCTCCTCAACTTGATCTATGAGGTAGTGTTCTTGTCCATTGAAAAAAATTGAAGGTAGACACTTTTGAATTTCACACATAAGATGAGGAATTTTTCTCTTCCAATATTTTATATCTTCTTTATTGATTTCTTTTGATGACAACCACCTCATGTATTTTACAAGATCATATATAACTTGTTTGACACTATTGTCGAAGTGGTGTGGGAGAGATAGAGGTAGAACACACTGCAATATTTATAAAATGATCTTATCAATATTTTATAGAAAAAATTCAATGAAAACTACATGCAGTATACAAATATATAGTGAATACAAAATAACATGAATTACTTTAATAAATGTATGCCAATTGTGTGTTTTCATCCCTAGCCCAAATTCAATTTTCTTTGATATGAGATTGTTTATGTTTGCAGCAAATCCTATGGGAAATCATATTGTTTTATGTCTTCTTTTATAGTATTTTTTTGTTTCTCCGACAATAACCAAGTAAGGACACTTGTATCAATCTAGTCTCCATTTTTATTTGATCGAATGACATTTTTCATTGCATGGTTGGATTCTTCAATGTCACTATAAATTTTGACAATTTTGTATTTGTCACGCCTTCCATCCAATATTTTTCATAGTGTTTCTGTTACATTATTTCCAATATGCATAGCATCAAAAAAATGCATGATTGGGAGTTTCTTGTAGTATGACAACATACTAAATTATGTAGGATAAATTTTTAGTCCTTTTGGAAGTTGGTCATTAATACCTTGGTGACCTTCACAAGCATCAATTACATCACCAGTAAACAAAAAACAATATCAAAATATAAATTTTAAACAAAAACCATCACATGGAATGACATTACCTCGATGATTTATTTTATTGTATTCCAACTTCCATAGTCGAGGTGTCATTCTCTGTGGTTTTGATGTATTCTCTTCTTTCTCATTGAAAAGATGTTTTTTAGTAATTCGGTACTTATGATTTCTATTGAGAAAGTGTTTGTGCTTATCGAACACCTACTTTCCTAAACTTTTTGAATGACGAGATTTCATCTTTGGACCACAAACTAGACATGAAAATTTTCCCTTTGTCTGAAGACCTACAAGATCATGTATAATTAGATTAAATATGTTAATTTTGTGTTAGCACTATAACATACCAAAAAAGAGGTGTTAAGAAGAGAACATACCATAAAAATATGTTAGCTGAGGGGCATCATGTATTGTCCATACAAACATTGCATGGAATTGAAACTATCTTTGTCCTATTGGTCTAGAGATGTCATACATAGTGACCCCATTCTATAACACTATCAACTCGTCGATAAGGGGCTCAATATATACATTAATATCTTTAACTTGGTACTTACCTAGTTGAATAAACAAAAACATTACATAATTATTATGACCATTTTGGTGGATTATTTATAATAAATTAATTTAGATGACTATTAAATGAAAAATATCTAGAACAATCATTTCCAACATTATGTGCTCCCTCTTTATGGACATCCACGGAGGAATGTTATTGTTGATAACAAAAATAGGCCACATTGAGTAAACAAATCTCATTTCTTCAAATGGATTGACACCCTCCGCTACCAATGAAAGCTTGAGATTACAAGGTTCTTCTTTAAAGTGCCGCCAAGTTTCCTCTATTTACTTAAATGCCAAACCATCCGAAGGCATTCACATAATTTCATCTTGACTTCTATTGCATGCATGGTAATCCATAAATTGTGCCAAGCTATTCCACTTGAGTAATCATTGCAGACGTGGAATAATGGGAATATACTGAAGAACCTTGCAATGCACCTTTTTTGCTATTCGATCTGATCAATATCTACTAATATGACAATCAGGGCATTCTGTTGCAAATTCATGTTATTTATGATATATAATATGATCATTCAGACATGCATGTATTGTTTGATACTTCATCCCAATATCTTTCATAATGGTAGATAATTCTCAGGTACGAGTGAGGTAGAATGTTTGATGGTTGTAAAAAACACTCACCTATCAACCTACGACCAAAAATATAATTTTTTAATATAAATAATATTAATTACTACATGATTCACCCTTTGTTAATTGTAAGGGAATTATAACTAAAGAAATGAAAAAACATGACATACCTTAACATACATGTCATTTCTACATTGGATAAACCATTCATAACCTTCAAGTTCACTAACAACAATACAATGGAAAGAAGAGTTTTTTGAGAGCCATCGTATAGGGGCTCGTATGCCTTCTCAAGTATAGGTACATCAAGGTCATCTACATCAACATCATGATCATCTTGATCATCATGAACTTCTTGATCATTGTGATCTTCTTCTGATCTTCTTCCATGGGATCATTAACTTCTACTTCTATATTCACACCTCCATGTTCCCTCATTTGGAAATCCACATTCTTCGAATTGTCATGTCCATAACATGAAACCTAGGGTGGTTGACCTATATCAAAATGGTGACCTTAAATTAACCATGACCATGATGTCATCATCAATCATGTCTTATGCATTTTATAAATTATTAAAATACATAGCAATGGACGAAATTTTTTTCCCCTTCAATGTGACCCTTTTCCCCTTCAATATGACCATGCTGCCCACAATGTTCCTTGACTGTTTTGATTAGATATCTTTGAGTATTTAAGCCCTTCCAAATTTTGTAGGGATAATAAAATTTTTCATCACCTTTTCTTTTAAAGTTAGAACATAATCTAGCAATTGTCTCCCTATTTTGTTTTTGATTGATATCGTTAGACATGGTCTTTCTTGAATGGAATGACTCATTTCTAGAAGAAGGATGATTTGTCTGCAACTTGCAGATACAAATCATCAGTGAACAACCATTTTCTCAACACAAAGGGACATTTATCATACCATAGAAACCTAATTATTTTTATATGGAATACACCAAGGAGTACCATAAAAAATATTAACCATTTACAATCATGAAAATTAAACCTAAATCAAATAGATCATTTTTTTATCAGCATGTGTAGTCTCTGTGTATATGAAAAATGAAAGAAATATCAAGCTAAAATAAAATAGTGAACAAAATAGTATTCCACATAGAGTGAATGAAATATACCATCAAAAGAAGGTGACAAAATCCTATCACGAAGCACATACATAAGAAATAAAAAAGGCACAAAAGACAAAAAATAAGAAAAATCATTATGAATATATAAAAATCATTAAGACTATAATAAAAAAAAGAAACACTCTTTTTCAACAATATTCAAAATCATTAGGACCATAGAAAAATAATCAAGACTATAGAAAATCAAATTTTAGAAATGGACGGTTCTGATGCTTTGCCATTACAACAATTGAACATTCATCATTTGGTATTGTGTATTCCATTTGAGTATTCCATTTAAGTATGTCAACAATGTTCAAAATCATGTCACCAAGCACAAACATAGGAAATAAAAAAGGGACAAAAGACAAAAAACAAGAAAAATCATTAGGACTATAGAAAAATCAAGTTCTAGAAATAGATGGTTCTGATGCTTTTCCATTACAACAATTGAGCATTCATCATTTGGTACTTCTTGGTATATTTCATTTAAGTATGTCAATCATAAAGTATTCCATTTATATTTGACAAACATGTAAGAAATATTAAAGATGATGCAAAAAATATTAAAGTGGTCGAAGTGGACAACTAGTTGTGAACTAGACAACAATGCAAATGAATAACTAATTGTAACAGTCATATAACTGACTATGTAGGTTAAGAAGAAGTTGAAAATCAGTTTGTAAGGGGATTTTAGTCAGTTTTGTATGTGATTTTTCTAGGAGAGGATCCTTAGAAGTTGTGGGGAGGTGTGTTTGGTCAAAGAAGACAATGTAATGAACTACCAAGCAATAAATTTTTAATTCTTTACAAACAATTACTTCTCTGCTCATGAAGACACAGTCTGGTGTTTATATTATTAAACTCTCTATTTAATGCAACATTGATAGGAAAAGAATTCATTTATTGGTATTACAATTTTTTATCATTCCATATACTAATTATATTGTTTTGAAGTCTTAAAATAAAAAAAATTCAGTCCTTTTATTGCCTTGTATTACCTGGGCCTATAAGTGTTTATATAGGGAAGGTGAAAGGAGGCAAGGAACAATGACTGTCTTCCAACCTTTAAATTTCATTTCTATTGCACTACTAATGTTGTTGAATATGAAACCTTCATTCCAAGTTTTTAATTTTGTGTTAACAAGGGAAAATAGTAACTGCAACATCACTGCCAAGATATTACAACACACTTGTAATTTTTTTCAAGTAAAGCTTACAAACATTAGAAGTCTTGTGAAGAGTCTTGGTGAATTTAAGCACCCTTTTGAAGAACTTTAGAAATATTGAATACATCATTGCTTTGTCAAATAGTCTTGGTCTAATATAACTCCCAACAATTCTTAAACATACTTTATCTAATATGATGAGATCTTAAATAATTAAGGTTCGACTAGACATAGTTATCACACAGTTTTTGGTGTGGTACAAGGAAGATTTGGCTAGGTCAAATCTTCTTTCATGCTAGCAGTCTATAGAATCAGACCTTTATTAATATCAGATAAAGTAATTCTGACCAACACAGTAATAGAAGTAAATAAAAAAGGTCAAATTTTATACATATATCCCTCCTACTGGCACATTTCATTTTATTTCATTTTCGCATACTCCGTGAGAAAAGGAGTGTTGAAGGAGGTGGTATAAGGTGGAAAGTTGCACTAGGTCGACACCACGCACCTATATGCAAGTAAGTTTGAGCCAGTGGTTGAATATCATGAAAGTATAGATCGGTGAGCAATAAAATATTCATTTTAAATCTTAACTAATAAATTAATCATATTATTACTATGCTTAATGTTTTATTTTAATGCATTTAACAAAAAAAAATAAAAATTACAAAACTGAACCAATGGCATATTTACAACAAAGGTCTAATAGAACTCCCAACAATTCTTAAACATACCTTGTCTGATCTAACAAATTCTGAAACAATTATTAAAGAATTCATTCTATCAGATAAAGTATGTTTAAGAATTGTTGGGACTGGTCCTTTAGCGTGTATTAAACAAAATAGAATTTTTAGCATATTATTATCATTCTATTTCTTTGTTGTAAACATGCCATTGGTTCAGTTTTGTAAAAAAAAAAATTGTGTTAAATGCATTTAAAATAAAGGTCTAATTCTATAGACTATTGGTCAGACAAATCTTTATTGTCTTCTGATTGTCTTCTTTATATACTAGCATTTAAATGGAACATTAAGCATAACAATAATATGCTTAATCTATTAGTAATAATATTCTTTATCTATTAGTAATTATCTATATTTAATCTGCCAATTACTAATAGTTTTGTACTACACATGCAACATATTGTCCGTTTGAAGATAGTTTGTGCCATGTGTGCTGGTTAAGTAATGGGAAAGTTATGATGATTTAATTGTAGAACTATTAGTCCCTTCAAATGTTCAATATTTCTAAAGTGCTTCAAAAGGATTAAACTCACCAAGACTCTTCACCAATACACCCCCCATCCCACCTATTGGGAGTTCCCTTTGATCTTCAACTTGTAGATTTATACTTTGATGGATAACTTTAATATAACTTTGACTCTATCACCACTCCAAAGTCTACAAGGAAGAGGGCCAATTAACAAGGATCAACAATGAGATCCTCCTACACTCTGAGCCTTGATGCTCAGGCAGGTATACCCTTGATTCACTTCTTGAAAGGAATCACTAACTATTGTACCAATATACCCTTTACTAACTAATTGAAAGATTTTATCATTTAAATGTGTATGTGTGTGGTTGATGATGATGGACTACTTCCAAAGAATAGATTAGTGTCTCAACCCAGGGCAAAGAGTCACTTGATAACATATATCAACTAAAACCTTAACTCAAACACACATGAACTCAGAGTAAGTGCTTTGCCTATTACTCCCCTCACTCCCAAACCTGATCATCAAATTCCAATCTAACAATGAACTCACTGAAATCACCCTAAAGGCTTTAATCCTAACTTTGTTAGGAACTCCAAGCTGATCTCATAATAATTTTTGTTTATCATATGCTAATCCACTTTGTGACCTTAACATATATGAATCCACAATCAGAACAAGAAGATAATCAAAAGTTTGAGATAGGAATTCAAGCGTATTCTCATTAACTTTACGAATCAATACATTACCAAGGCAAAAAAATGCACAGAGAAACAAAACCCTAAATCCAAGCTCTCCTTGTTCAGTATAATACCATCAACAACCAAGGACCCAAAAAAAAAAGTTTTGGAAACCCCACTAAGTCCAAAATGCTACAATATATACCCGCTAGTCATCTTGGAAACCCAAAATAGATTGCAACAAGATACAGATGACTAGGGTTAGGGTTTCACCCACCAGACCAACTAAAATAGTCAAAAATTAAATGTAGGGGATGAAAACCTGTTGGCCATGCCTAAGAAAGATTTGCACTTATGATAGATCTCTGGGAAAGTATTGCAAATCATGGAATTCCAAATTTTTCAAACTGTTTGGCCACCTACAACATGCCTCGAGCACAAAACCACACTTCTCCTGGTAGAAGAACATCATGCCACTTACCACTGAGACCCTCAGATCAGTCAACAACAACTAGCGCCACTAAATGAATTGAAATCAACTACAAAAACAATCAATTTTGGTACTTTCTATCGCCAAAAACCCTTGAAGAATTCAAATTTGAATTTCAACGGTCACTTTTAAAGAGCTGGTAGCAAATCAGTGGTCCTCCTTTAAATCTAGATCAACTTTAAGTCGTGACCATCCGATCCTTTTATTTTGTGGGTTTTATGTCTTTACCTTTAAATATGACCTCAATCACATTTAGCAAACCGACGATTGAAGGGAATCAGCCATTCATAGAATACCTTAAGTCACCAATAGAATTTTTAGCGATTGCATGACCTTCCTTCACTGAATCGCCAAATGATTTGGAACACCACCACTTTTCCTTGCGAATCAGCAAAAACCTTTGAAATTTGTCAGGGTGCGAAAACCTTGTCCAAACCGCCAAGAAGAAAGAGAAACATTACTAGGCCTACAACAAGAAGATCGACGGTTGTCTCATCTTCACATAGACCTCCAAGATTCCTCCAGATCATAAGACAACCATCGGATGAAGAATATTACCCTGCCCTAACATCCATCTAATAGCCTATGAGATCAATGGCTATCTTAAGTTCATATGTGTCAGAAAAAACCCATTAGATTACACGCTGACCGTCGATGCTCTGCAAGTGTCAGAACCCACTAAACCTCAAAAAACTTGGCCCCACTGACAACATGCCTAGTCACAACATATGCCAACCAATAAGAGACCACCAACTATGCTGACCTGGCAATGGACCCACTGACAACCTTTAGGTTAGATTCCAAATTGATGGTTGTCACATGATCATGAAGGGGTAGAATATTCCTTGTGATCATGTGAGAACCACCGAATCTTGGAGTGACTGACAACCTGACCCCATCCTGCTGCATAGGCCATTTCAATGAATCATAAGCTACCACATTGCAATATCTAACAAGTGGACATGCAACTTTTCCTTTCGCACTTGGGTCCCTCTAACAACTTTGCCACTTCATTATTTACTTCGGCCAATGAGGAGATGCCACTTTAGCCTACCTAGTAGTGGACCCACCTGCATTGAAAGGTTACGTCATGGAAATGAATCAATAGCTAGCATAAGTTTGCAAGCCTCTGACAAATCTTATGAGAACTTACACCCACCGTTGGATTGAGATGGTGTCAGAGCCAGGCCCAGGAAAGATTTAAGCCAGAACATAGGGAAAAATTAAAGCACAGGACTTAGGCTTTAGGGAAAAATTAGGCGCTGAGGACTTAGGAAAAATTAAACCTGCCAAACTTAGGCTTAAGGAAATATTAAAGGCTGCCAGGGGTAAAAACTTTGGAAGAATTTAAATGGGGGCCGACGAAAAATATAAGTCATGTGCACTTAAAGGCTTTTAAGTGGCCCGAAAAAGAAACTTTAAAATAGAACAGGGCCAGGGCATTACAAAGGGTTTTTTTACACAACGGCTAGTTTTTCAAAAATTTGAACTAAGGGTTAATGCCAGAGACCTAAAAACAACTGTAGAGACTAGAAGGAAAGGGCCAAAGCCATGAAAATATTTCAAGGTACTAATAGTGGCTCTATCTATGGATGTGTGCCTCCTACAGGCATAGCAAGGATCTAGAATCACTGGTTAAAGTAGACCATCCCACTGGAAAAACTGACAAGAGAGAGCAATGGGACCAAAACCTTACAGACTAGGACAAAATAGGACAAAGGCAATCAACTATTTATAAAATATACAATATATACAAACCTAACTACTATTCATGGAAATAAAAATACCTTCAATTGAAGTATGTCTTCAAGAATTGTCCATGAACTAGCAATTCTCGAATATCACCATTTAATTCTTTCACAATGTATGAATCTTGGCCCCATTTCTCATGAATTAGATATGGCCCTAACCAGATGGGATCAAACTTACCATGTTTTCCTTTATCCTCCAATTTGGCATTCCAAATTAGTACCAAATCACCAGGTTCAAACCTTCTTTCAATAGTTTTCTTATCATACAAATTCTTAACCCGCAACTGCAATCTAGCCCTTCTTGAAGCTGACTCTCTACTTGTTTCATCTAGTCTAATGAGGTCCTCAATTCTCCACTGCATTTCATCATCTATGTCATCATCATATAATTGCACAAATTTAAACATTTTCGATAGATTATTTTGAAGCATTCTTGCTTGTATTCCATATACTAGGTCAGAGGGTGCACAACCAATTTCCTTCTTCATAGTTACCCTATCAGCCCATACAGCTAATGGCAGTTTTGAATTTCATGCCTTCTTATTCTTTTCAAGAATCCTCTTTAGGATTTTAATCAAACTCTTATTAGTAGATTCTGCCTATCCATTTCCTTGTGGATGATAAGGTGAGGAAAAATAAATCTGAATTCCTAAACCTTTGCAAAAGTCCTTATATTTAGTAGACCTGAAGCACATTGCATTATCACTTACTATTCTCTTAGGGCAACCAAACCTTGTAACAATGTTGTTCAATAAGAAATTAGTCACCACCTTACTAGTTGAATTTCTTGTAGGTATAGCTTCTACCCACTTAGTAAAGTAATCAGTGGCAACTAAGATCCATGAGTGTCCTCCACTTGACTTGTTTGGTATCTCCCTATGAATTCTATTCCCCATTGTTGGAAAGGAGCTTGTACTTCTACTAGTTTTAATGGCATGTTACATAAAAATTTAAGCTTACCAAAGAACCTTTGACAAGCTTCACACCTCCTTACCAACTGCTCTGCATCCTTAAAGATTGTGGGCCACTAGAACCCTGCTCTTAAGATTTTATGAGTAGTTGTTTTACCCATATAATGCCCACCACAAACTCCCTCATGCATTTCCTTTAACAATTTATTAGCTTGATCTTCATCAACACACTTCAAAAGTATGCAATCTAAATTCCTTCTATATAATTTACATTTCACAATTACATACTTGATGGCCTATAATTTCAATGTCCTCTTCTTATTGTCATTCATTCCTATTAGACATCTCATATTTCTCAAGTAATAGATGATATCTTGATACTAGATACAATCATCCATGTTACATGTATAATCAATTTCAGCTTGATTTATCTGATTTGCATCAAGATTGGATTGAGCCGTTAGTTTTACCAATCCTTGTCCTCTAACCAATTTAGTAATTTGGATATCAACATTGAATTCTTGGATCCTATTGATCCATCTGCATCTTCTCCCAGACACCTTCTACTGTGAGAAAATATCCTTCACAACTACCCCCATCAAGTAACACCTAAAAGCCTTGATTTCCTTCACAAGTGCATATGCTTGTTTCTCATTTATGTCATACTTCAATTCAGCAGCCTGCAAAGATTTACTGAAGAATGCAATAGGTTGCTCATAACCTTCCTTATTTTTTTGCAAGAATACTGTAGCAATAGTATGAAAAGATGCAAAGGAGAAGATGTGCATTGGGACATTATAATTAGGTGCCTTAAGCACTGGTGCATCTTTGATAGCCTGCTTGATATTTTTGAAAGCCTCATCAGACTCACCCTCCCAATTGATAGCAGATCCTTTCTTCAACATCTTAGAAATAGGTCTAGTAACCTTTACAAAGTTTGTCACAAACCTCCTTAAGAAATTGACCTGACCAAAGAAGGATTGAATCCCTTTAACATTCTTTGGTCTCTGAATTTTATCAATAGCTGCTACCCTCTTAGGGTCAATTCTCACTCCTTGCTTCTGAACTAAGTGGCCAAGAAACTTACCTTTAGTGATACCAAATGCACCTTTCCTTGGGTTTAATGAAATGCCATACTCCAAGGCCCTCACAAATATTTTCTCTAAATGAGTACAATGATCATCATCCTTCTTGGAATAGGAAGTTAAATCATCTTGATAAAAAACAAGGAAATCATTGATAAAATCTGAAATGGCAACATCCATTGCCCTCTGAAAAGTAGAACCAGCATTTGTGAGACTAAAAGGCATTCTCACATAAACATATGTCCCCCAAGGTGTTGTAAAAGTTGTCTTGAATTGCTCTGATTCTTTCAAAATTAATTGATTGTAACCAGAGAAACCATCCATCATAGACATCAATTCTGACCCAGTCACTCTCTGCAACATAGCTTCCATATTGGGTAAAAAATAGTTATCCTTTAATGAGCTGATAATCAAATTCTTAAAGTCCACACAAAGCCTAATATCACCATTTTTCTTTCTAACAGGGACAAGATTTGACACCAAAGAAGAATTCCTTATAGGTTTGATAATGCCAGCATCTCTTAACTTCATCAATTCTTCTTGCATCTTAGGTGCCAAAGTGGGATTTATAGGCATTTTTTTTTGTCGGAAAGGTTTAGCATCTTCTTTTGATGGAATAATATGTTGAAAAAAATCTTCTCTATAAACCTTTAGGTCATCATATGACCATGCAAAAATATGCTTGAATTTTCTCAATAATTCAATCAAATATTTTCTCACATTGTGAGACATGTTTCTACCAATGTATACCTTCTTAGGTGCCTCATGTGTTCCAAGATTTATCTCCTCTAGATCAGCATGATCTTCTCTTTTGATATTCTTTTAAACTCTATCCTGGTTATCAAAGATATTTTCCAAGACAACAGGCCCCTTGGGCACCTTGTTAGTTCTAAGTTGAATAACTTCATTACCAAAGACAACCTCCTTTCCTTCTACTGACTCAACCAAAGCTGAGCAATCAAATTCCTAACCATGATATTGATCTTCACAACTCATAAACTTCAAGATTTCATTCTCATCATCAAAAACTTGCCAATTTTCAATATTGTCTGTTATACTAGGCCTAGCTTGAATTTCAACTTTAGAGATACCAGTAAATGTAACATCACTGGGATTGATTGCTATATTGGCTAACAAGTCAGCCATCTTATTGTTACTCCTATCCTTCCACTCAATATTGAAGGCATCAAAATGTTCAATCAAATCCCAAACTGCATTCCTATATTGTTTTAACCTTTTGTTCTTGGAAGCATACATTGACCTGACTTGGGACACCACCAACTCAGAATCACCAACAACACTTAAGCACTTAATACCATGTTTTTGTGCCAACCTCAGTCCTAATAACAATACCTCATATTCTGCTATATTGGTGGTACAAAAGAAATTCAATGTGAAAGAAATTTTTTAGGTGTTTCCATTAGGAGAAATAAGTAAAATACGTGCTCCTACTCCATCTTTGCAATTTGCACCATCAAAGTACATTACCCACAAATCACCCTTCATAGAATTAACACTTACCTCAATAGAGATAGGTGACAAAATAGGTTTCTTCTCAAGTACAAGGATCTCTACCCTAAAAGCATTAATATTAGTATCCACAAAAAATGTAGTTTTATTGTCAACACTTCTCTCAATAATGTGGCATACTCTTGGTTCTTGCTCAATCTTGACAAACTCATCATCAATCTTGAAAGTGGCATAGGAAAGATCACACTGTAAACTCCCACCCATGGAAGCACTCCACCTTCTAGATAGCAGCATCCCATAATGAGGAGGATTGTCCACCACCAAAACACTCATTGTTAACTCTTTCTCTGGATATGCTGCCAGCCTATATGGCATTGCATTGATAGTCCCAATGACTAGTACCTCCCTCTGATCCATTGTACAACATCTTCCTTGAACTATATCAACTTTAAGGCCCAATTTTTCCATAATCTTAAAAGGCATAACACTATTAGAGGCACCACTATCAATCATATAATTTCTTAATTTCTTTCCATTCACAAGGAAACTTAAAAAGAATGGATCAATGTTTTCAAGGCTAGCATTGATAGAACTATCCAAATATATTATAGGAATTTGAGATACAATTCCTTGAGCAGCAACACCTTTCAAAGCTTTATCCTAAGACCCATTGCATGCAACATCATTGTTATGAACATTATCTACCCATGCAATAGCTCTATCTTTGTGTTTAGGGATCCTCAACAATTCTAACAATGGAACCTTAACTGTAATTTGAGACAATACAACTAACATATCCGCAGGAGCAGAGGAAGGAATCTCAATCTGCACTGCCTTAGTATCCTTTTGCTTATCTGATACATTAGGTGTATTGGCCAACCTCATTTTTTCAATCTTAGCCATTATGTTAACTGGCTTCTCAATTTCACTAGAAAATCTTTCAACTCCAACTCCCCTAGGCTCACAATTCTTACCTTTTACATTCTTGAATTTCACCATGTGATCACCTTTTGATTTGTTCTCATTAGGCTCTCCAGGGTTGGTACTCTTTATAAACATTCTTGCAGCTTTTCCATTTGTATCCCTTGCCACCATGCCCCTATTTTGCACTTGGGAAATCATTTCTGTAGTAATCCTATCCATCTCTTCTCTAGAAGGTCTCCTCAAGTTTACTAGCTCAGAAGAAGAGTTCATGTTACATATCTTTTTATCAATGTCTTCATTATCAGAAAATACCTCTTGATGAAAAAGGGCCTGAGTGTGTCTCTTCATATTTACATTTTCTTCTTCATCAAAATTAGAATCATCTTCATATCCTAGATATGAAGTAGCCATGTTGCATCCAACATCATCTTGATCTTCTTCTTGATCTATCTCCTCATTGCCACAATCTTGATTTGCAGCCATAGAATGTGCAACCACACAATGCTCTACAGAATGAGGGGACTGGCATGCAACACACTAAGGTATGTCCTCCATGACATTTATTGAAGCCTTTTGTAGAGGGTCAAGGACACCTCTGTCATTATTTCCTCTTGCAATAGGGACAACAGGCTTGTCATCCTTCCATTGGGTGTTGTAGGGGTAATTCTACAATCTATTCTACTTATTGAAATTGTTGTTGAACTGAGGCCTTTCATTGGTAGGAGCACTGATGCTCCTATTTGCAGGTTCCTTCAAATCCTTCAATGCATTGAGCACCTTATCCAATTTATCTTCTTCTTGCCTCCTAGTTCCAACATTCCTATCATTTTATATTTTGTATTTATTTTCCCCAAACAACTTAGGGTCATCTCTCTTCCCACCCAACTTCCCTGATATCTTCATATTGTTCTCAATATTGACAGCAATCCTAATTACATCTATAAGAGTTCTTGGTTCTTTTTCCCTAACAAGTATCACATCTTTCCATCAAATGCATTGAAGTATGTGGTTAGACAGACATTGTCATCTAACACCATAACTTGGAACAACTTATGCATACCCTTCTGAAATCTCATATTGAACTCAGATATAGATTCATTCTGATTTTCCCTTATGGTATTGAATTCATTCAACATGAAACTAGCATTAGGCCTATCACCATACTTCTCTTTAAAACATCTCTCAAAAGAATCCCAAGTATCAATACATTTATCAAGAAGTCTCTTAAACCAATCTCTAGTATCCTCCATTAGAGATTGAACAAAAAATTTCATGACTACATCCTCATGCTCTAGCTCATAATCATTAAGCATATCAACAAATAACCTAAGATGATCCTCACAACTAATAGCACTATTACGAAAAAAATCAGGTACCTTATCTCTCATATCATTTGGAAAAGCATTTGGGTAGCCTGGTATCCCATCAAAACTAATTTTCCTATAGCCTTCTAGTTGCATAGGTCTTCTTTGAAATCCTAAACTAGTGTTCCCACTAGAATTATTATTTTTATCTACATTCCCACCCACTTGCACATTTGACTATCTATTAGGATCAACAAATGATTTGGTAGATACATTAGGAATTAGATTACTAGTAGTAGCATTGCTAAGTGGAATAGTAGTTTTCATAGATGGCATACCTAGTTCAGTAGCAGAAGGGTCATGAACATTAGCTGATGAAGCCTTCAAGAACTGGATCTTTCTTCTTTTCTCTGCAATAGAAGCATCAACTTCAGCTCTTTCCAACTCTTGAGGAAGAGCTTCATCCTCTCTTCTTTTTCTTTCTATCTCTATCTCCCTATTTGATTTAGGTGGTGTTAGCACCTTGAAAAAATTTCATGGCTTTGGCCCTTTTCTTCTAGTCTCTGCAATTGTTTTTAGGTCTCTGGCATTAACCCTTAGTTCAAATTTTTGAAAATGTAGCCATTGGTAAGAAAATCCTAGGCCCTGTTCTAGTTTCATGTTAATTTTTGGGCCACTTAAAATTTCATAAAGGCATGTGTGTTAAATTTTATACCCTAGCAGCCTTTATTTTTTCTAAGTTTTCATAAGCCTGACGGTCTTTATTTTTCCTCAATCCTACACTTTAATATTTCATATGTTTCAACCTTAATATTTCTTGGGCCTGCTCCTCTAACAGCATCTTGATCCTATGGTTGTCATAAGTTCACAAGGATTTTGTCAGAGGCTTGTGATCTTACGACGATCGTTGATTCTCCTTTATGGTAGATTTTCTAAAACAGGTGGGTCTGTTGACACGTATGCACAAATGGAGGTTCCTCATTGGCCAAGAGAAAAGATGATATGGCAGAGTTGTCAGAGGGACCCAGGTGCAAAAGGAAAAGTTGCATGTCTGCCTGCTAGTTTTTGTAACGTGGCAGCTTGTGATTTATTGAAATGGCCTATGCGGTAGGGTGGGGTCAAGTTGTAAATCACTTGAAGATTCGGTGGTTGTCGCATGATCACAAAGAATATTCTTCCCCTTCACAATCATGTGACAACTATTGATTTGGAATCTAATGTAAGGGCTGTTAGTGGGTCCAATGCCAGGTCAGTATAGTTGGTGGTCTCTTATTGGTTGGTGTATGTTGTGACTTGGTGGTTGTCAGAGGGTCCTGACACTTGCAGAGCATCGACAGTCAGCACATGATCTGAGGGGTTTGTTCTAACACATGAGATTATGCGCCAACCATTGATTTCATATCCTATTAGAGGGTTGTCAGGGTAGGGTAAGATTCTTCATCTAACGGTTGTCTTATGATCTGGAGGAATTTGTCAGGTCTATGCAAAGATAAGACAACCGTCGATTTTACTTTTCCTCAGGAAACTAATGTAGGTGGGTCCTCTGACATTTGGAGCTGATGTGAATAATTTTCATTGGAGGAAGGGATGATGATTTAGTCAGACCATTTACTAGGTGGTGTAGAGTTGTTCAAATCTTATTGGTCGACGTGGATGGTGCAGCAAGGTGGGGTTGATGTCAGAAAGGTCAGTGATGAGGACAAGATCCATAGTCAGCGTAAGTTCTCATGGCTTTTGTCAGAGCCATGAGATCTTACACCTGCCATCCATTTTCAAAGGCTTAGGTGGGTGGGTCCTATGTCAAAGATGACCAAGCATGAGTAGTGAATGAGGTAGTGACAAGTGGCATAAGCGGGCCCAAGTGGGGGTCTAAAGGCTTAGCAGTTCCAACAAGGTGTTTAGCAGCTCGACAAAAGTTCAAAGTGGTTTTCTCATTCAGAAGGAAAATTGGTGGTGTTCTAAAAGGTTTGGTGATTCAGCAAAGGAAGGTCACATGATCGCTAAGTATTTTAGTGGCGACTTAAAATGTTCTGCTAACTAGCGAAAACCTTTTGTCACTAGTTCACCAAATGTAACTGGGGCAAGTTTGTCTTCCTTTGTTTTCTAGTTCACGGGGTTAAGCGGTGAGCTAGTATTTCATTTGGTGAAAAGGAAAAAGCCTTATCGTGTAGTCGCTAAGAGTTAACCTGAGGCTATCTGTTGAGTTAAAGCATAAAACCCACGAAATAAAAAGATCTAATGGCCATGATATAAAGTTGACTTAGATTCAAATATAGACTGCCAATTTTTTGCTAGCGCTTTAAAATGACTGTTGAAATTCAAATTTGAATTCTCTAAGGGTTTCCGGTGAGAGGAAGTACCAAAATTGATAGTTTTAGCAACTGATTTCGATGGGTTTGGTGGCGATGGTTGTTGATGACTGATCTAAGGGTCTCAGTGGTAAATGGCATGATGTTTTTGTACTAGGAGAAGTGTGGTTTTGTGCTCGAGGCATGTTGCAGGTGGCCAAATAGGTTGAAAAATTTAGAATTCCATGATTTGCAGTACTTTCCCAGAGATCTATCATACGTGCAAATCTTTCTCAGGCATGGCCGACTGGTTTTCATCCCCTACATTTAATTTTTTACTATTTCTAGTTTGTTTAGTGGTTGAAACCCTAACCCTAGTCATCTGTAGCTTGTTGCAACCTATTTTGGGTTTCCAAGATGACTAGTGGTGATATATATTGAAAAAAGTGATATTTTGTAAGGGTTGTTGTTGATGGTATTATACTGAACAAGAAGATCTTGGATTTTGTATCTTGTTCCTAGCATCTATTTTCTTGGTAATATATTGATTCTGAGAGTTAATGAGAATACAATTGAATTCATGTCTCAAACTTTTGATTGTCTTCTTGTTCTAATTGTGGATTCATATATGTTAAGGTCACAAAGTGGAGTAGCATATGGTAAACAAAGAGTATTGTGAGGTAAGCTTGGATTTCCTAACAAAGTTAGGATTAAAGCCTTTAGGGTGATCTCACTGAGTTCATTTGTTAGATTGGAATTTGATGATCATCTTTGGGAGTGAGGGGAGTAATAGGCAAAGCACTTACTCTGAGTTCATGTGTGTTTGAGTTAAGGTTTTAGTTGATATATGTTATCAAGTGACTCTTTGCCTTGGGTTAAGACACTGATCTATTCTTTGGAAGCAGTCCATCATCATCAATCACACACAAATTTAAATGATAAAATATTTAATCAATTAGTAAGTGGTATAGTTGTATATTGTTTTGAGACTCCTTTGAAGAAGTGAGTCAAGGGTACACCTGCCTGAGCATTAAGGCTCAAAGTGTAGGAGGATCTCATTGCTGATCCTTGTTAATTGGCCCTCTTCCTTGTAGACTTTGGAGTGGTGATAGAGTCAAAGTATCATTAGAAGCTATCCATCAAAGTATAAATCTACAAGTTGAAGATCAAAGGGAACTATAGTTAGGTGGTGGGATCCCTGGTATTGTCACTAGTTTTCTTATTTGGACACCCACCATCTTTTGCTTTCCTTTTTCATTAATAACTATAGTAGGCCTAGTGATCTCATGTCCATTCTTACCCTTAGGCAAAGGAGCATAACTTTGCACTTGTCTAATCACAAGGCCCTCTTTATCAAACTCATGGTCTTGCAACAAGCATTCCTACTCACTTCTTAGAGCTTCAAGATCACCAAAAACATCATGCTGCAAGACCCTAGGAGCAGAAGCAAGCATCGTGTTTCTCTCCTTCATTTCATTAATTTTTCTTAAAAGAGACTGGCTCTCCATTAGAGTATTTACCTTTTTAGCCTCTCTCCCCTCTTGTAACCTTTTGTATATGGCATCCTACTCTGCCAACTACAACCTAAGTTCATTTAGGTCATGTGATCTATCATGTTGTCTTTAGAGCTTGATGACACTTCCACATCAATAGGATGCTGATATGGGAAATGCACTTGTCGTGGTCTCATGGGCTCCCTTCTAAAATTATCTTCATCAAGATCTAAATCAATCTCAAAGTCCATCTCTCTAGCTTGTTCATCTTGACCTACAGGCAATGAACCCTTGTCTTGAAATACAGCCTCTAGGTTATCATAAAATTTATCTTCAGAGCAACCACCATTTGATCTAGAAACTCTATCTTGTGAACCTTCCTCACTTGAGAAAACATGTGGTGCTCTACCTCTGGTATTTCTTTGTTCTCTTATGGGAGCACTAGTAGACTCACCATTTCTCCTGATCCAACTTCTTCTCCTGTCTAGGTAATTGTTCTAGAGTGACCTCCAGATTTTTTCTGACAAAGGATCTAGTATTCCTTTTATCCATGATTAACTTATGACACTGGTTCTAACCTTTTGATTCGCCACCCACCTAGATGGGAAATCTTTAATTGAATACAATAGGAAAACAAGAGTGCACTTTGAAAACCTTTATCTCTAGACTCTCCCTAGCAAAGTTTCCATTTTGTTGGGAGTTCCCTTTGATCTTCAACTTGTAGATTTATACTTTGATGGATAACTTTAATATAACTTTCACTCTATCACCACTCCAAAGTCTACAAGGAAGAGGGCCAATTAACAAGGATCAACAATGAGATCCTCCTACACTTTGAGCCTTGATGCTTAGGTGGGTGTACCCTTAACTCACTTCTTGAAAGAAATCACTAACTATTGTACCAATATACCCTTTACTAACTGATTGAAAGATTTTATCATTTAAATGTATGTGTGTGTGGTTGATGATGATGGACTACTTCCAAAGAATAGATCAGTGCCTTAACCCAGGGAAAGGAGTTGCTTGATAACATATATCAACTAAAACCTTAACTCAAACACACATGAACTCAGAGTAAGTGTTTTTCCTATTACTCTCCTCACTCCCAAACCTGATCATCAAATTCCAATCTAACAATGAAATCACTTAAATCACCCTAAAGGCTTTAATCCTAACTTTGTTAGGAACTCCAAGTTGATCTCAGAATACTCTTTGTTTACCATATGCTAATCCACTCTATGACCTTAACATATATGAATCCACAATCAGAACAAGAAGACAATCAAAAGTTTGAGATAGGAATTCAAGTGTATTCTCATTAACTTTCAAAATCAATACATTACCAAGGCAACAAAATGCACAGAGAAACAAAACCCTAAATCCAAGCTCTCCTTGTTCAGTATAATACCATCAACAACTAGGGACCAAAAAAAAAAGTTTTGGAAGCCCCACTAAGTCCAAAATGCTACAATATATACCCCCTAGTCATCTTGGAAACCCAAAATAGGTTGCAACAAGCTACAGATGACTAGGGTTAGGGTTTCACCCACTAGACCAATTGAAATAGTCAAAAATTAAATGCAGGGGATGAAAACCAATTATCCATGCCTGTGAAATATTTGCATTTATGATAGATCTCTGGGAAAGTACTACAAATCATGGAATCCCAAATTTGTCAACCTATTTGGCCACCTACAACATGCCTCAAGCAAAAAAGCACACTTCTCCAACTACAAAAACATCATGCCACTTACCACTAAGACCCTCAGATTAGTCGGTAACAACTAACACCACCAAACCAATCAAAATTTGCTGCAAAAACCATCAATTTTGGTATGTCCTATCACTGGAAACCCTTAGAGAATTTGAATTTGAATTTCAATGGTCACTTTTAAAGCACTAGCAGTAAATCGACGATCCTCATTTAAATTTGGATCAACTTTAAGTCGTGACCATCAGGTCCTTTTATTTCATGGGCTTTATGTCTTTACCTTTAAATATGACCTTAGTCACATTTAGCAAACTCGTGACTGAAGGGAATCAGCCATTCATAGAATACCTTAAGTCACCGTTAGAATTTTTGGTGATTGCATGACCTTCCTTCGCTGAATCCCCAAATGATTTGGAACACCACCACTTTTCCTTGCAAATGAGTGAAAACCTTTGAAATTTGTTGGGCCATGAAAACCTTGTCCAAACTGCCAAGAAGACCGAGAAACTTTACTGGGCCTGCAACAAGAAGATCGATGATTGTCTTATCTTCACATAGACCTCCAAGATTCCTCTAGATCATAAGATAACCATCAGATGAAGAATCTTACCCTGCCCTAATAACCTTTTGACAGGCTATGAGATCAATGGTTGTCTTAAGTTCACATGTGTCAGAAAAAACCCATTAGATTACATGCCGACCGTCGATGTTCTGCAAGTGTCAGAACCCATTGAACCTCAAAAAACTTGTCCCCACTGATAACATTCCCAGTCACAACATACACCAACTAATAAGAGACCGCCAACTGTGCTAACCTGGCAATTGACCCATTGACAGCCTTTAGGTTAGATTCCAAATCGATGATTGTCACATGATTGTGAAGGGGAAGAATATTCCTTGTGATCATGCGACAACCACTGAATATTGGAGCGACTGAAAACCTAACCCCACCCTACTGCATAGGCCATTTCAATGAATCATAAGCTACCACATTGTAATATCTGACAGGCGGACATGCATCTTTTCCTTTCACACTTGGGTCCCTCTGACAACTCTACCACTTCATTGTTTACTTCAGCTAATGAGGAGATGCCACCTAAGCCTACCTGGCAATGGACCCACCTGCATTGAAAGGTTATGTCATGGAAATGAATAAATCACTGGTGTAAGTTCACAAGCCTCTGACAAATCTTATTAGAACTTGCACCTGTCATTGGATTGAATGGTGTCAGAGCTGGGCCCAAGAAAGATTTAAGCCTGAACATAGGGAAAAATTAAAGCACGAGACTTAGGCTTTAGGGAAAAATTAGGTGCTGAGGACTTAGGGAAAATTAAACCCACTAGACTTAGGCTTAAGGAAATATTAAAGGTCGTCGGGGGTAAAAACCTAGGAAGAATTTAAATCGGGGCCAACCAAAAATATAAGGCACGTGCACTTAAAGGCTTTTAAGTGGCTTGAAAAAGTAACTTTAAAATAGAACAGGGCTAGGGCATTACAAAGGGTTTTTTATGCAATGGCTAGTTTTTCAAAAATTTGAACTAAGACTTAATGCCAGAGACCTAAAAACAATTGCAAAGACCAAAAGAAAAGGGCCAAAGCCATGAAAATTTTTCAAGGTGCTAACACCACTAACCACACCCATCGAATCATGTCAAGATCTTGTCCAAAATCATGTTGAAATATCCATTTACCTAAATCAAGATCCTTCCCTCTCACTTTCTTTGTTACATAATCACTTTTGGAGTATATTCTAAAGTCCTTAAATCCAAACAAATGTATGTTAATAACACCAAATATATCACTTAAACTCACCCTAACTCTTTGCAAGACTTCTAAGTGATATATTTGGTGTTATTGACTTACATTTTCTTGGATTCACAAGATCTTGAAATGAGTGGATGGGTGTGGATGGTGAGATGTGAGGTGTATTAGTCAATGTGATCTTCTCATGAAGATACAGTCTGGTGTTTATATTATTAAAATTTCTATTCAATGCAACATTGATAGGAAAAGCATTCATTGATTGGTATTATAATTTTTGATCATTCCATGTACTAATTATATTATTTTGAAGTCTTAAAATCAAAGAATTTTAGTCCTTTTATTGATTGTTCCTATACAATGCTTGGTGTACAAATAATATTTGTCTTGAAGAACAAATGATTTCCTAGGCTTTGTCAAATAGTTGGCAAGTGATGATGTATTCAATATTTATAAAGTGCTTCAAAAGGATTAAACTGACCAAGACTCTTCACCAATACACCCCCCATCCCACCATCCACACCCATCCACTCATGTCAAGATCTTTTCCAAAATCATGTTGAAATATCCATTGACCTAAATCAAGATCCTTCCCTCTCACTTCCTTCATTACATAATCACTTTTGGAGTATATTCTAAAGCCCTTGAATCTAAGAAAATGTAAGTCAATAACACCAAATATATCACTTAAAATCACCAAGACTTTTCTAAAGACTTCTAAGTGATATATTTAGTGTCAGTGAATTACATTTTCTTGAATTCACAAGATCTTGACATGAGTTGATGGGTGTGGATGGTGGGATGGGGGGTGTATTGGTCAATGTGATCTTCCCATGAAGACACAGTCTGGTGTTTATATTATTAAAATCTCTATTCAATGCAACATTGATAGGAAAAGAATTCATTGATTGGTATTATAATTTTTTTATCATTCCATGTACTAATTATATTATTTTGAAGTCTTAAAATCAAAGAATTTCAGTCCTTTTATTGATTGTTCTTGTATAGTGCTTGGCGTGCAAAGAATCTTTATCTTGAAGAACCAATGATTTCCTAGGCTCTGTAAAATAGTTGGCAAGAAATGATGTATTCAATATTTCTAAAGTGATTCAAAAGGCTTAAACTTGCCAAGACTCTTCACAAGAATTCTAAGTGATATATTTGGTGTTATTGACTTACATTTTCTTGGATTCAAGGAGTTCAAAATATTGACTTACATGGGGGGTGTACTGGTGCAGGGCACCTAGGCCATTCAGTTTTCCTTTGGGACTTGAGTTCTATATTTTGTTTTATTTTAATTCTTTACAAATTGTCACTTTTCTGCTTGTGAAGACATAGTCTAGTGTTTATATTATAAAACTCTCTATTCAATGCAACATTGATAGGAAAATCATTCATTGATTGATATTATAATTTTTGATCATTCCATGTACTGATTATATTGTTTTGAAGTGTTAAAATCAAAGAATTTTAGTCCTTTTATTGAATTAACAAGATCTTGTGTTATATTGAGTGCTCTTAGAAACATGATATAAAAGAAACTATGAAGAATTAGAGATTTATAAGATGAATGAAAAAGCCAAAAAGAATTATGTAAACATAGATATGATTTTGATGTAAAATGATCGTAAATATGCATTCACTGCAAATTTGAATTCATTGCAAACATTTTTGGGGCTTTTTTTTCCATATTCAAGACATGATTTTCTGTTAGGGACTGAGAGAACATCATTATTTTCTATCTGCAACTAAGGGCACACAATTAACAGAGGTTTTATTGTAATTTTTTAGCTTTTATTTTCTGCACTTCCGTGATATTCGTCAATGTTTTAGCTTTTATTTTCTGTAGTTCCGTGATATTCAACCACTTATTCAACATTTTTTTACAATGAAACCAAAAGTAGCATCAATTTTACCTTGAACTCAATTGATGAGGAAACAAAGAGCCCACCCTTAGTTTATTGGTTGCTCTGTGTCACTCAAAATTGAAAACCATTAGAAGTGAAAATTCACAGGCCACTTCTAATGGTGTTCATGCCACTTCTGAAGGTGGCATGAACACCATTAGAAGTACAGAGATTAGGGTTTCAAACTTGTGACAAATGAAAATAATTTGAAAATAAAATAAAAATGTTCCCCTCATTAAGAACATGCCAAAAAAATCAAATATCTTACCAATGCTACAATGAAATGGTTGAAATCAAATGCCCATTCCTCTTGATGCTTTCTTGGGTTTGAAAATAGTAATGTGGAAGAGAAGGAGATGCCAAAACTTACAAGATAGATGTGTTTACCCGCTGGGGTAAACTTAGTATTGCACAGACATCGTACGGGAAATATAATAAACATAGAATATATCAGAGAATAATAAATACTTTCATTAATCATTCCAGACTGGCAAATACATTTATATCATAATGATTATACAATCATATCTCCCCCATCTCCATCCTCCGAGAGGGTATATAAAGTACCCGAAGGGCCACGACCGAAGCGTCGTGACATAACTGTCTAACCTCTCGGTCACTAACGACCGAGAGTAACATAATACTTTACTAACATAATAACCCGTACATACAATTATCCCGACAACATCATCCCCCCCAAAAAAATAAGTCATCTCCGACGACTTACAACAACAGGGAGATGAAATACACCACATAGAAGAAGAAAATCACTGAGAAGGGGCAGAGGGGCATCCCTGAAAAAGCTGAAGTGCCGCCCTCCCCAGCAATGCTGCGTCCAGTAGGTCTTTTCCGTCACATCCCATTCCTCTCGTGCCTGCACCAAACTTGTCTCCAAAACATACTGTTCAGCTATAGCTTCCGCTAACACCATACTGTCTCCCTAGCCAATCTGACCTTGATAGCCACCCGCGCCAACTTCTCTACTTCCAACTCCTGGGTACGCTGAGCCAAGTGTTGCTCTACTGCCTCCAACTAGGTGGTCAACTCCTCCCGAGCTCTCGATGCATCCACCAAGACAGTCTCACGTCCAGCCAACACCTACTCCAAGTGCCTCAAAGCGTAGTACCCCTCTTGAAAGACTTGCTCCAGTGCTCTCTTCACCTCCGGCATGCAGACACTCCATGCCTGTAGCAGCTCCGATCTCATCAACAGGTCACACTCTCCAAGGGTTGATAACTGAACCGACTGGGGGTCTAGGGGGCAACGCCCCCAGCGGGGTCGAGGGGCAGCGCCCCCGCGGGGTTCTGGGGCAGAGCCCCAGACGCGCTCCCTGTCGCGGTACAGGGCGGGGTCGAGGGGCAGCGCCCCCGCCGCCAAGACCAATTTAGCACCTACAAAGTCTATGAAACACACCATTTTTGTGATTTTCTTCTAATCCCATGCTCTTTTTTGCAAACCGCTTATGTTTCCCTTACCACCTACTCATGCTCGTCCCTTCGGTACCATTCATTCTTCATTTTGAACTATTTTTATTTGTCGTCATTTTTTTTTGTTTTTTTTTTTTTGAAATCTTCCAATAGAAGCTGCCATACGCTTATCCTACACTCTTCCCGCTTACTGTACGGAAATCTTAATGAAACTATATGGCATCCTCGTCTTTATCTGCCTTTTGTGTCCTTTCCGTACGGTATGCTTCGTGTCCTTTCCGTACGGTATGCTCCCTAACCTTCCTGCACGAGCCATACGGCCACAGACTCATAAACAAGGAAACTCATGCTTTTTTTCCACCCGTACGGCAATGTACGGACTTTGAAACTCGCAGCAAGGTGGTCGTACGGTCTAGTTGAATGCCTTCAGTTATTGCCGTACGGTCACAATTTTTGACCCTCTACAATGTTCGGTCGTACCTCCTTTGCTATGTACGGTCACAGGTTTATGTCTCCGGCTTCAATTGCAAAAAAAAGCCGTACAGTCTTTTAAAAATCCATTGGTACATGTACCGTACGGTGCCAACATGCATGCCGTACGGTACCGTACGGACATGTGATTTTTTATTATTTTTTTTTCAATTTTTTTTTTTTTTTGCTTTTTCATTTTTTTTTCAATTTTTTTTTTGCTTTTTCGAATTTTTTTTTATTTTTTTTTTCCCTCCGCCGTACGGTCATGCATAGCCATATGGGTGTTTTTCAATTTCTTATCTGAAGGCTTCTCTGGTCGCCCGTACGGATGGCTCTCGGGTCACTTGCATGACCGCTCGAGTCATTTGCCATCCTCTCGATTGCTCTGTCCTTCCTCTCTGGTCCATCCTCTCCAGGGAAGGTTTCAATTTAGTCCTATTGATGGCGTCATGTATCCGTTCATCGAGAGTCCATAACTTGACAGCCCTATCGTGAGCAACTTCCCGAAATGTTCCTTGCTTAATCTCATTGTGCAACCGTTCCCTCAAGCTTTCCTTGTGGCCAAGTCCATTTTCAATGGCCATCCAAAGGCTTGGAACCATAAATTCTACAGGGACCACGGCCTCTTGCCCGTACATAAGAAGAAGAATTAAGATTTTGAAGACTGCGGTCCACCACACAGGATTCCAGTTGTCTCCCATAACGATGGGTTTCAGATTTCTCTCATCAGTAAGATTTATTTTTATTTTTTTCAACTTTTCTTCTTTGTACCAGACGGGTTCCTCCTTCCAAAACTCATGTGCTGGGCTCTCTTTCATCCGGACTTCCCCTTCTCGGTATATTGTATCTTCTGGAAGGAACTCACTTTGGGCTTCCTCAATCTTCAGTATGTTGCAGGATGGCGGAAATAATTCATAATCGCCCATCTGCCAGTGGAATAGACCGTCCATCGAATCTGTATCATCCTCCACTTTCAGTATCCCTTCGGCATTGGGCTCCATGGTTTCTTCCCCTCCGTCTATTCCGTCATCTGATTCTGAATCGGAGGAGGATGCCATTTCTTCTCCAACCATCTGCGTTGCAAGGTCTATTACAAACTTCCTTCCCCCTTTCTCAATTGATAGGATGTTCTTTTTCCAGTTATGGTTGGCTCTGGTGGTCACCAGCCACCCCCTCCCTAGGATGGCATCATACCCCTTCTGCTTGAGGGGAATTACTACGAAGTCGAGGATGAATGGTTGGGTCCCGATGGTTACCTGTTGTGCCATTAGAGTACCAAGGGGCTTGATGCCGTGCTGGTCGGCCCCAAGTAGGTTGAAGGTCGGCGGCCACAGTGTTGGCTTCCCGAGGCTTTTCCAAGTCTCTTCCGGTAGAACGTTCACCCCGGATCCACCGTCTACGATCATGTTCATGAGGATGGTACCCAAAATACCCATCTCCACCACTACGGGATTCCGCCCATTATTTATCGATAGCGTCATGGGGTCGGCTGCAGAGCCGCCCGGGATCTCCATTTGTTCAACCGTGCTTGCTGGAATGTTTTGCCCAAGGAATAGAGCCGTTTTGAGATGCGGCATCATTTCCAATAGGTCCTTGACCTTTACTGGTACCTCCAATTGCATTATCTGCCTTAAAATATTTTGTTCGGCCATTGCTCGAGTAGAAATGCCGGCATCTGTGGAGTCCCTTCGGTCCTCCATACCCTTCGCGATCTCAGCCTTCGCCTCGAGCATCCTTTGTTTCTCTGTCGGAGGGTGAGGATATGTGGCCTTCTTTGTTTGCCCGCGTGTGATTGCCAGGACCTTCTCCGTGCCCCCTCATTCCATGTCCAGGATGTTGCAGCCGGGCTTCGGACAATTAGCATCCTCATGGTTCCCCGGTCCACACCACCGACACAGTTTTAGTGGAGCGGTAGCCGCATTCTGACAGTCACGGGCATAATGTCCCCATTGGTTACAACTTCTGCACTGTATCATGGGCCTCCCCTTCACGTCATACTAGACCCGCGACTTGTTCTCATCATTGCCTCAGCCTCCCCGTCGGTTGTTTCCATACCCGCCGGATGATGGAGCATTTTGTTGTCCACCGGTACCAGACGTGGAAGGTTGCTCCTGTGCATAAAGCACTTGTTGATTTCTCGCCCTCAGGTTGTAGGGACATTTTTTAGTGGAATGTCCTGCGATTTGGCAGATATCACAAAAAGCCTTCTTCGAACAAGAACCTTTTGTGTGGCTTGCTTCCTTGCAGTCCGTGCACCACACTGTATCTTCTTCTATCTTACTAGTACTTCCCTTGGCGGCCTTGAGTTCTTTCATCATTCTTTCAAGGTCTTTTTGCAACGCGAGCACTTTCTTGCTCGACCCATCCTCACTGCTTTCAGTCTCCGAGTCATCGTCAGAAGATGACCTCGTCTTCTTGGAGGTCTTACACTCACTCTCTAAATCCATTGCTCGGTTGTATGCATTACTGTACGAAGTAGGCGGAACTATCTTCATTTTCTTTCGTAGGGAGGTTTTGAGTCCCTCTACGAACCACCTCTTCTTCAGTTCGTCCGCTGGGGCCGACTCCATCTTCCCGATGAGTTCTTTGAGTCGTCGTCCGTACGCACGGACGGACTCATTCTTTGCTTGCTTAGTGTTGTAGATTTCCGCTAATATCTCATTATCATCTCTTAACAATTGAAACTCTATCTGGAAGGCCTTTTTGACCTGGTCCCATGTCGTCAGGCTTGTCTTGTCAACATCCAAGTACCAATCAATGGCACCTTCCCTCAGTGTTGCAGGGAACTGGCGGATCCATTCATTCTCGTCAGTTACCCCGTGCGCAGTCCATATAGTTTCGCACGTTCGGCAGTGCCGAACTGGATCTTCCTTCGATTGTCCCGTGAACTTTGGTAACTTCTGCTTGTTCACCACCATGGTTGGCTGCGGTGGAGGCGGCGCACCAGTACCCCTCGTACCCGTACTTCCCTGAGTGCTGTGAGTATTCTGGGCTGGTGGCACTTGCCCTTGCGGCAGTTGCGATGGGACCGTACTGTGCGGGGTTCTCAGTTCCAACAGAGGGTCTGCTGGTGCGCTCGTGCCACCCTTTACAGTATCACCCTCTCCGCCGGTTTGGTTCTCCGCGCCTGGTGTACGGAGAGCCACCTCAAACCGTACTCTCTCCTCTTGGAGAAAGGCTCTTCTCGCTCGTGTCTCCTCAAGTAACTCTTCCCGACTCCGCACTCTCCGTTCCGGAGAAGTGAACTCCTCTTCGGCTTCTGCACCCTCCGTACCACTTCCGAGGTCCCCTTTGGGCAACCCTCCGGCAAGCTGGTCTTTGGCAAGTTGCCTTAGTCTATAGCGACGTTCACGCTGCTGTGCGGAGATCAGAGCCGTGTGTGCGACCTCCTCTTTGTCATTTCTTACTTGTTTATTCCTATCTTTATTTAAAACATTGGGCATAAATCCTTTTCTTACTTCTCTTCCCGAGTACGTCTAGGCAACGATGCCAGATGTTTACCCGCTGGGGTAAACTTAGTATTGCACAGACATCGTACAGGAAATATAATAAACACAGAATATATCAGAGAATAATAAATACTTTCATTAATCATTCCAGACTGGCAAGTACATTTATATCATAATGATTATACAATCATATCTCCCCCATCTCCATCCTCCGAGAGGGTATATAAAGTACCCGAAGGGCTACGACCGAAGCGTCGTGACATAACTGTCTAACCTCTCGGTCACTAACGACCGAGAGTAACATAATACTTTACTAACATAATAACCCGTACATACAATTATCCCGACAACAAGATGCATATAGGGTGTTTTGCCATACAGCTTACCTCCTTATACCACCTCCTTCAGCACTCCTTTGCTTGCAAACTATGCAAAAATGAAATAGAATGAAATGTGTCGGTAGGCGGGATATATGTATAAAATTTGACTCTCTCTTTTTTACTTCTATTCCCCTGTTGGTCAAAATTATGACCACTGTTTAGGGTCCTAATTCCAACCAACATGGGAATAGAAGTAAAAAAAAATCAATTTTTTCTTCTATAAACCGACCATGGAAAATCATTTTATAAATTGGTCAGAAATATTGGTCTAAAAAGTGGGTCAAATGTACTAGTGGTGGCTTATCAGTAGGAACCCTAGGTGTGTTAGGGTCATGATGAGCCACCACTCTATAAAATGATGATCTTCCTCCTCTACCTTGAGAATCTACAAAGTCAAAATAATCGGGCACCTCCTCGAGTACAAACTTGCAATAGAGTTTCCTCAAGAAATATATAGGAACCTCATGATTGTTATAGGGAGGGGAATCAAAGACTATCCACCATCTCTCCCAAAAGTTGATTTTTATGTCTTCATTCAAGAACCAATGAAATGGGAATCTCTTTGCTATATTTATAAGAGTATCAGTGTCCCCTAGCTTTTTAAAGAGTTTGCAAATGTCATCTTTTGTGATTTTTTTCTTTTTTATGTCCACGTATGATAGTTTATTTGCATAATATTATTTTTTTCTTCTCTTTTATCATGCCATAAATTAAGTTTCCCACTAACTAAGCCTACATAGGTCAAGATTTATTCCAATGATTTTGAAAGTCTTTCCCTTCAAGGATTTGTAGCAATAGAATATTTTAACCTCCTAATTAAAGATTCTAATTCTATTTTCCCTATTTCAATTTGGATGATCAAACTTTCCCGTGTTCCAAGAGGAGGTTTCTCCATTGATGGAGGTGGTTGAGGTTCATTTTATGGGTTATTTTCTTCATTCATTTGTTCACGAGGAGAAAATGGATAGTTTGGCTGATGGTTTTGTTCAGGGAGATCATTTCTTCTTGGTAATTATAACAAAATCAATTTTAAAATTCTAATTATACTAAAAATCTAGGAAAATAAATTTTCACAAAACAAATTGCTTCAAAAATGAAATTTCAATACAAATAAGAGGCATGGGCTGTAAAAATACTTACCTCTTCTTCTGGTTCAAACTTGATGATGTCGTGGAGTCATTCTTTATCTAATTTGATGAATCAAATAAGAAGAATGTCTTTGTGTACGCGCTGTAGGAAGCTCTCTTTGGCTGCAAATGCAGGTTTGTGGGAGAAAAATGAGCCTTTGAAAGACAAACAAGACAATTTATATATTTTACATAATGTGTGTGCGCTATAGTGTGCACACCCTATGTTTTGAATTTACCAAGTCTAAGGCTTGGGCAACCCAATCCATAGCATGTGCGTGCTATAATGCGCATGTGCTTTAGTGTGTAGATACTATAATCATTGGGGGGCCAAAAAGGAATGTGGAACCTTTTTGATCCCCCATCTTTGTGCATATACCCTTATGTCTATGGTTTTATTAACACCATACTTTCATGTGTATGGTTGGGGTGTAGGTTTTATATTTCTATTTGTCAAGTACCTAATGTAGTTGAGGGATAGGTTTATAGAGACTTTCTTGTAAGTTCATAGGGTTAACTGATCACTGCCTGTGATGCCCAAAAGTAGGGTCAAAACACAACCAACAAATTTTTTTAAAAAGGTGATAAAGTTTCCTACGTTCATGATGCGGTTAAGAAAGTCTATGACAAGGCTTCAAAAGAATCAGGTGAATAACCTCAGCAATGTTGTTTCCATAAGATACTAGCTGAGAATCAATAAGGAAATGATAGGCTGATATGCATAACACAGGATCACTATGTGGGCCGAAGGTGGGCCTCACATCCACCCCCTCTAGGTATGAACATCCTCCTGGAGTTCATCAAAGAGGTGCGGATACTGGGCCCTCATCTGAGCTGCATCCTCCCATGAGGCTGTGACCTCATCATAGCAATCCCACTGGACCCTAACTTGGTCCAGCGTTCTGCCTCGAAGTACCAACGTCCGTCGAGCCAAAATGCGAATGGGCTCCAGAGCCAGCTGGCCATCTGACTCCACCTGCAAGGCATCCCAATCAATAATATGAGACTCGTCATAGATATACTTCCGCAATACCGATACATGGAACACATCGTGGATGCGTGACAGGCTAGGTGGCAAGGCTAGACGATAAGCAACGGGCCCTATCCTCTCTAGGATCTCAAACGAACCAACAAAACGAGGTGCAAGCTTAGAGCCCTTTCCAAAACGGATTGGACTCTTGTGCGGTCGCACTCTCAAGAATACTCTATCTCCCACAAGGTAGGCTCGGTCAATCCTCTTCGCATCTGCATACTTCTTCTGTCTATCCTGAGCCTCTAAGAGACGCTGTCTAATCAGGGTGACCTGCTGCTCCATATCTCGAACTAGCTCAGGACCAATAGAAACTCTGTCCTCGATCCTATCCCAACTCAGTGGGGTCCTGCAAGGTCTACCATACAATGCCTGGAAAGGTGGCATTCCCAAAGATGTATGATGCCCATTGTTATAGGCAAACTCCACAAGATGAAGACACTCCTCCCACCGGGTCTGATGATCCATAACATACATGTGAAGCATGTCCTCTAAAATCTGATTGACCCTCTCGGTCTGCCCATCTGTCTCAGGGTGATAGGCTGTACTGAAATTGAGCCTAGTGCCCAATGCTGCCTGAAGCTCTCTCCAAAAGGATGAAGTGAAAAGAGAATCTCTATCCGAGATGATCTTATGAGGTATGCCATGAAGTCTGACAATATCTCGTAAGAACACCTGGGCTACTGCGGGTGCTGTGAAGGTAGTACGAACTGGAGAAAAGTGGGCTACCTTAGTCAACCGGTCCACCGTCACCATAATAGCATCATGACGTCGGGAAGACATCGGAAGACCAACTATAAAATCCTTGGATATAACCTCCCACTTCCATACTGGAATCTCATGCGGCTGCAGGAGTCCACCAGGATGGCGGTGCTCCGCCTTAACCCACTGACACTCAAGACACCTGGCCACTATCTCAGCAATCTACAATCTCATGCCAGGCCAATGATACAGCTGCCTCAAATCTGCATGTAGCTTCTTAACCCCGGGATGTGCTGCATAAGGTGCTCTGTGAGCCTCTAGTATAATGAATGCACGTAAATCTCCGGTAGAAGGTACATAAATACGGTCTCGATGACGTAAAAGTCCATCAGACTCTAAGGTATAACCAACATACTTCCCTTCCAAGGGTCTCTGAGACTGAATCATCTCACATACCTCAGAATACCACTCATCTTCCTGAAGATGATAGAGGATTCGACCTCTCAAATCTGTGCTTGCAGTCATAGAATAAATATCATGTCGTCTCCTGCTCAAGGCATCTGCAACCACGTTCTCCTTCCCCTTGATGTAGTGAACATCAAAGTCATACTCTCATAAGAACTCCATCCATCGCCTCTGCCGAGCATTAAGGTTCGGCTGGGTGAATATATACTGAAGACTCTGATGGTCTGAATGAAGCTCAAAACGGTGACCTAAGAGGAAGTGACGCCAACGTACTAAGGCATGCACCACTGCTGCAAGCTCTAAATCGTGCGTGGGGTAATTGAGCTCATGAGTCTTAAGCTTCCTAGACTCGTAAGCAATGGCTCGCCCTCCCTGCATAAGGACTGCCCCTAATCCATCTAATGAAGCATCAGTGCACACCACAAATTCTGCTGAAGGATCTGGCACTGCAAGAATTGGTGCACTGGTGAGTGCTCGCTTGAGCTCCTGAAAAGCCCTCTCACACTTCTCTGTCCACTCAAACTTCTTCCCCTTCCGCTGAAGGGAAGTGATAGGATGTGCCACTCTAGAAAATCCTTCAACGAAATGTCTGTAATAACTGGCAAGTCCCATGAAACTTCTGACCTCAGTCACTGTGGTAGGTGCTGGCCAATTCATAATGGCCTCAATCTTTGATGGGTCTACTGAGATCCCATCACCAAATATGACATGCCCCAAATACTTAACCTCTCTTTTGAAGAAGGAACACTTCAACAAGCTGCCAAACAACTGATTATCTCTCAAACACTGCAAAACCTGTCTCAGGTGCTCTTCGTGCTCCTTCTCATCCTTAGAATAAATCAGGATGTCATCAAGGAAGATTATAACAAACTTATCTAAGAAGGTGCGGAATACACCATTCATAAGGCTCATGAATACAGCTGGGGCATTCGTAAGACCGAAAGGTACCACTATAAACTCATAGTGGCCGTACCTAGTGCAAAATGGGGTCTTATAAATATCACTGTCTACTATCCGCAACTGATGGTACCCTGACTTAAGATCTATCTTGGAGAATACTCGGACACCCTGCAACTGATCAAATAAGTCATCAATCCTAGGAAGTGGATACCGATTCTTAATGGTAACCTTGTTCAACTGTCGGTAATCCATGCACAACCTAAGTGACCCATCTTTCTTCTTAACGAAGATCACTGGCGCACCCCATGGAGAAACACTAGGACGAATGTGTCCCTTCTCAAGCAACTCCTCAAGCTGAATCTTGAGCTCATTAAGCTCATTCGTGGTCATCCTATAGGGCGCTCTAGATACTGGCTCAGCTCCTGGCATAAGGTCTATGTGAAAGTCAACTGCTCTGCGAGGAGGCATACCAGGTAACTCTGATGGAAAAACATCTGCAAATTCCTGGAGAATGGGACGATCGTCAAGAGAAGTCTCACTCTCGTCCTCATCCCCTCTATCAATGATAGAGATAGAAAACAACTGACAACCCTTCCGCATACACCGCTTAAGTTGCATAGCGGATATCATGCGAAGAGATACTGGTCTCTGAACCCCCGAAATAACTGTAGCCATGCCGTCATCATCCAAACATTCTATCTTCTTCTGGCGGCAATCTAGCTTGGCTCTGTGGGCATACGGCCAATCCATGCCAAGTACTACATCATATGATCCCAACGGGGTAATCCTAAGGTCTGTTGAAGTGGTCAACTCCCCTAATAGGGTAGTTTAGAACATTCAATAATCATTGATCTCTTAAGGTCAATCATGACATCATAGATCTTTCCTATTAGGGTACATGATTACCCAAAGGATGAACTTCATAATACTAACACCCATGCAAAGCCACTTACAAAGCTATATGTCTTAAAAAAAAATATATACATCACCATGGTTTGCCAAAACACCAACTTTCACCTACTCCCACTACAAGGAAACCAATCATTTCTATTATTCCTCATAGAAGAGCATGGATTTGATCTATCGATCCTATAGTACCTTCCGACATGGGATAATATCTCTTTGTAGGTGTTACCTCATATACACATGATTGGTGGGACTCTTTAAAACCCAAATGAGTACAAATGACATAGGACTGGCAGCAAAAGGGAATGCTCATAATAGTCACCCAAAAATAGATACAAATAATTCTCAAAAAGAAATCTATTTACTTCAACTTCGAATACAAAAAATAAAAGTGAGCTCATTTCAATTAAAAAAAATCAATGGTGGCAACTGCCAAGATAAGAACTATACAGTTGGTGACAAAACTCAATCAAAGAAAGAGAAACAAATAAAAGTACCACTCCAATACGTGGAAAGTTCCACCAAGAAGACAAACAACTCAAGAAGTCCATAAGAAAATTGAATCAACTGACACCAAATTCAAAAGGAGTACCCACCATAGAATACTGAGGAATTTCAACCTATAACTTACATATCCATAGGTGCTACAATCTATGCCTCGACTAGGGCACCATACTTTCATTGTCTGAAGCAATAAATAAACGAGTCTCCTTCACCTTACCCCGGTACTACAATGCTTTTCATAACATAGGTTACCATCGTCCATCTCCTATGATTAATTAGCCTTCCCAAGCTGCATCGTAAGTTCCCAATACTTTGAGAAGGTCCTAGTCTATACAAGGAGAAATTGTCAATGATCCTGGAGTGTTTCCATCGTATATATAATAAAAATATTTACATCATGGCATGGGCCCCACTATAACTTAATAATGTAAATCTTGCAAGGGTATAGAACACTTTTCCACCCCATACTGAAATGGTTAGGCCATTCTACCTAGTTTCTACATCACTCCAATGTTATAAGGGTCTGGTTTCTTCGAGGTATTCCCATAGCCATCCTAGGGCACCCACACACGATGATGTTGTTATGACCATTCCATAATGTACTCACGCATGCTCCTCATATACATAACTCAAAAGGGTTACTTATGCATAAACGAATACTTTCCTTGAAAAGCGTAATGGCACAAAGGTTCCTAGAGTTGAACTTGGCTCTGATACCAAAATGATAGGCTGATATGCATAACACAGGATCACTATGTGGGCCGAAGGTGGGCCTCACACTGCCATTGTATATGGGTAAAAGTACAAAATTATGTCACACTTTTATGAAGGAAAAGGTTAACAACACCAAAAGTGTTCAACTTCAATGACATAAAAGTAGCATTTGAGTTTGAAATTTAAAGATGATGTAAATTAATGAAATATGTAAAATTGGTCAAGTTTAGGGCTATTTTTTTTAAAAATTATTTCAACAAGAGTTGATGTTTTTTTTTGCAAAAGTGAACAAGCCACTATATATATATTTATTAATTTTTTTTAAAAGCGTGATTAAAAAAAGCTCAACCGAAAAAGAACCAACAAGAAAACCCAGAATCGTCACTCTGTACAATAGGTGTGTTTGTCAATGTTTACAAAAAGTAACCTCATAGAGGATACAAAAAAGTTAAATATACAGTCATAGAGACATATATCATAAACTATACATCAACAAAAACATTTTATCAATTGAAACCATTCTTCAATCTTCCTCCATCTCTATAATTTCAGGCTCTCCAATGCAATCTTGCCCACCCATTGACCTAGAGTCATCATAGAAGCCAAGCCCAGGAGCTGGTAAGTTCAAGATGCATCTTGAGTACCAATTTTCTATGTCTCTCAAAGTAGGCATGCCCCATCTACTCTCATGTCAAGGAGAAGAAAAACCCAAGACAGAGGCATGTGAATTGTGTGATGGCAATTGTGCGTCTTACAACCCTTGCATATGCAAATCCAACACATTTTCAGTCGGAGCTGAGACCGGTCTTGTTGAAGAGCATTGAAGATGTGAAGGTGGGTACATATTATTTGACAATGACATAAGATCTAACAGGGCATGGCCTATTCTCTATACTCTTTCCTCAAGCTAGTAACTGAGGGCACAAGCCGATACTTGAAGGGAGGCTTTCATATCATGCGAGCTCTATTCTTTAAAAGACCTTTGCAGTGCTTCAAATAAAACCATGAATTGATGCTTCTTGAGAAGTTGAGACTGTGTAAAAATACCTCCAACCAATCCATTCCCTACCCAAAGATGATAATGTTGCATAGCCATCTTTAACTTACTACCATCCCAGAATTGTTGTTTGACAACCTTCAAACCAAGAGCTTCTAGATGATGAATGGACTGCAGAAGATCCATCAAATTTGACAAAAAGATAGAGAAAAAATTGGAGGGATATAAAAAATGCCTAGCAGTTGGGGAGACAATTTCATCACTGATGACATGCCTGATTGCACGCCAAACTGAGGGTGAATTAAATATGAACATCATATCAAGAACATGATTAGTCACATTCAAGGGCAATACATCTTCCTCAGGCTAAGGATGGATCTATATCCTATAGTTCTTTAGCATAATTGGCTAGTGAAACTTGTAGCAACAATCACACTTAGCATGCACCTCCATATGAGTCGACATTTTAACTTAGAACACACATCAATTTTATTGTGTAGCATATTTAAAGGAGTATTTTGTACCTTCAGATTGCTAAGGATATTCTTCTGTGGGAGATTATAATGAACACATATGTGTAATAAACAAAGTTCAGTTTTCCACATGTAGAGCCATGTGAATCTTTACTTCAACTGATGCAACAATGATGCCCAATCCTACGGTCATAACCACACATCCCACCAACAATTTGAGTTTAATGTGAACTCACATTGGATACAGGGAATGATGGCTGAAATTAAATGGTATGTACCAAAAATTGAAAGCAATTTGCACACCCGATGATGTCCTCACATGCGTGAAATCCTCAACTAATTTTTAAAGTCCATTTTTTAATTGCTAAAAAATGCTAAAAATCAAGGGTCTAGTTCCTGCCAAAAAACTATATCTAAATAAATTTTATTTCTTGTGATTTCAAAATATGTTTTAGAGTATGATTTCAAAATATGTTTCAAAATATGATTTCAAAATATGTTGAGTTCTATTTCTGTGATTTTGAGTTGACTATATATTTAAAAAAAATATTTAAGTTCTAATTATATCATTTGGAGTTACATTCTTTTGACTCTGGTTTATAGTTTTCTATTTAATAGCTTTAGGAGGTCATTTGAGAGGATTATTCAATTAGGTTTTGAAGAATTATCTTACAGGAAATTTTTGGGATCAACGAGTGGACTTTGAAAGCATGTTGCATTTTGAATTGTTTTCATCTTTTCTTCTCTGATCATTCTTCAAATTGAGGTAGGTTTTGGACCTTTGTAATTTCAATTGAAAAAGAAATCATGTCTTCTTTGTGCTTTGTATTTATGTGATTTTTGATATATCTCCTTGTTGAGAATTAGAGAATTAGTATTTTGTTGGAGAAATTTTGTAGAGAGAATTGATTTGGGTTTCAACTTTAGAAATCCAATAGAGCTTACATTCTTGAAACATTGGATCTTTCTTTTTTGTATTTTTTGGGATATATGTCAAGTGAAGGCATCCTAGGGTTTTAGAAGTTTTGAGAAATACTTATAGTCATGACAAATAAAAGGTTTTAGAAATCTAGATTTACGTATTAAAATTTTGTGCGTGTCTTCTTATAAATTATGATTTGAATAATGTTATTTAAATAATTAAAGAAAAAATATAAATATATTTTATTATCTAAAGTTTCTTTAAAAATTAATTAATTAAAAATAATAATAAGAACAACAACAACAATGATGATGATGACAACAACAAAAACAACAACAATAATAATAATTTTAAAGAGTTGTGGGTGTAACACCCACCCTCGACACAACCTGCAATGTCAGTATGTCATTGTCATAGTATCAGGGTTTGCTACCTAGGGCAGCCTGTAATGCTCCCAGCAGGGAACCCCAGAGATGTTAACCTAAAATATAATACAAAGTTTGCATAGTATTTTTTTCTTAAATGTTTACAAACAATGATGAATAAACAAGAAGAAGTAAGAAATGAAGTCCATAAGAACATACACATAAGTATAATCTCAAAGTAGATTGCACATCTCAAGGGTCCCTTGAGGATATGTCCAGGATCATGGTATACCAAACTAGGCCCTTAAGTGGCAATGATAATTTAGCAAATCAGGTTTAGGCAAGTTGACATAAAATTTTGAAAAAGTTATAAATATTATATCAAAAATATGTAAGAAGAGAATTTGTAGAAAATTGAATATAGTTTCTAAGATACTAGGCCCTTTTCAAAAAAAAAATTATTCTATATGTTTAAAATTTTAAATTTCAATGTAGTGCTACGAAAATTTTAGGGAAAAAATAAGAAGTAGGTGTATGTCTAACCACCTTAAACACAATCAAATGATAATTTTTTTTTACAAGATTCTAGATATAAGTAGTCGAATCATGTCCATATGCGATACATATTTTTTTGTAATTTTTTTCCAAGTAAATAGTTAATTATGATTTTTTTTCTACAACTTTTCCAGAATACAAAAACTCTCATGTCTGCGAACATTAACTTAGTCTAAACTTTATCAAATTGAAAAGTTTTTTAAATTTTTCTTATAAAAGTAAAAGCATAGAATGTGACACATGTTTTGGATTTCAAATACATTATACAGTTTGAAAGTTAAAGCTATTTTTCAATAAGTCTACCAATTAGGACTTGAAAGATAACAAGTAGGTGTATGTCTAACGACTAATAACAAAATCAATGATAATATTTTTTTATAAGATTCTAGATTAAATTAGTAAACTCATGTCTAGATGTGATGTATTATTTTTTATTTTTTTTCCATCTAAATAATTAATTATAATTGCTATGCTACAAATTGTCTAGAATATAAAAAGTCTCATGTCTGACCACCTTAAGTTAGTCTTAACTTCATCAAATTGAAAAAAATGTTTATTATTATTGAATTACGTGAGCATAGAATGTGATGTATATTCAATATTTTAAAAATGTTATATTGTTTTAAATTCATAGTTATTTTTCAAAGAGTCTATCAATTAGGACTTCTTTTTCACATCCCCACTTTTTGTCATACCATGATCCTGCACATACCCTTGACGTAGAAACTATGAAATAAAACTACAACCATAATTATATGTTCCATCATAATTTCAAATAAATGATAAAAATAAACATACTCATCAACATCCACTATACATCTCAAAGGGTATGCAACATAATCAGACTGATACAATGATACAAAAACATAATATAAGAAAGATAAGAATACCCATCTAACAATAGTGAACAAGAAGGTATATATACTACAAGGATCATCCAACATTGCTACATGAATGTTGAAATCTCAAATGGTAAAAGAATCACTACCACCTGACTTCGTGGAACTTAAATGGTCCACTTCCACCATGTTGAGGAAATAAAAATAAACCCCATTTGGATAAAAAACACCAAAATCAATCACAATACAAACTAAGAAAGGGATACATAAAGCTTTCTAACTCAAAAGGTACAATAGGATAACAAAGGTAAAAGCATACTCAAGTAGAGACAACCAACACATGTAGGAAACCTAAGATACATATGGGGAAGTATCATCACATGAGCCAACTCTAGAGTTATCATGATAATCTCTCAATACCCTGATACCCTAGTAACCCTATGTGGTATCGCTAAACTCTCATACATACAAGGCACCAACAATGCTATATCCAAGTCCATGTAGGGGACAAGAATCATCTCACAAACCATCCTAGCCTATACTAGTCTTCAAGGGATGGGTCAAGAACACAGTCATCTTATTAACGTTTCTATTATAGTATATTTTATTATGTCGTCACTTTATTAAGTCACTTGAAATAAGTTATATTGGTAACCACTTATGGTCCCTAATGCTATTGCAAGCCACTCCCTACCTATACACTTAGTTAACCTACCTAGGCTCATAAGTCATAAAAGATCTCACAAATCATACAAAATATAATAATTAATTTCAGTTTCATAAAAGATAACTCAAACTCACATTGGTTGTCAAACCATAATCCTACAATTACACACTGGTCCTCAAACCATAACATCATAAAAATATACTCTCTAAAAGAGTTCACAAACTAATAAGTTTACAATGAACAACGGTTGGATAAAAATATCAAAACTATTATTATATTATAAATATTATAAATATCTATGACACACTAAAAAGGTAAAACCCTAAGCCTTTGGTAATAACTCCTAAAAGCCAACTTAATGCTACTCATGCAGATAACCAAACACAGAAACCAAAGAATCCACTAATAAACACACCAATATGAAATTATCATCAAATAATATTTAATTACATAGCATTATTATTCTTATTTTTATTTTTCTAAAAAAAATTTCATGTACATGAATTTTATTTATTTATTTATTTCTAAAAATAGAATTTCTAAAAGTAGAATACTATTGCATGCAAATAAATATATATCTTTATCAAATAACATGCAAGTGAATATATCTTTCTTACACAACATGCAACTGAATATATCTTCCTTAAATAACATGCAACTAAATATAACATGCAACCAAATATATCTTCTTTAAATAATATTCATATGAAAATATCTTTTCTACATAACATGCAATTGAATATATCTTTCCTAAATAATGTGCAAATGAAGATATCTTCATTAAATAAAATGAAACTAAATATATCTACATTAAATAACATGCAACTGAATATATCATTCATAACTAACATGCAACTAAATATATCACTCCTTACAAACACTCAATATATCTTCCTTAAATAACATATAATTGAATATATCATTCATAACTAACATGCAAAGGTTCTACATATAATTTCCTTAAATATAATGAAACTGAATATACTATTCCTAACTAACATGCAACTAAATATATATTCCTTAGATAACATGCAATTGATTATATCATTTCTAACTAACATGCATCTGAATATATCTTTCTTAAATAACATGCAACTAACTATATCTTCCTTAAATAATATGCAATTGAGTATAACATTCCTAACTAACATGCAACTCAATATATCTTCCTTAAATAATATGGAAATGAATATACCATTCCTATCTAACATGCAACTGAATGCATCTTCTTTAAATAACTTGCAACTAAATATATCATTCCTAACTAACATGCATTTGAATATATCTTCTTTAAATAACATGCAACTGAATATAGCATTCCTAACTAATATGCAACTGAATATATCTTCCTCAAATAAAACACAACTAAATAAAGTATTCCCAAGTAACATGCAATTGAATATATATCTTCCTTAAATAACATGCAACTAAATATATCATTTCCAACTAACATGCAACTGAATATATGTGAGGCCTCACCCCGAGCCTATCATATCCATTCAGTTCTGCATTTGAGAAAGACATATTTGATGATTATATTTTGATGCTCTATGGATTTACTGATACTATATGTTATGGTTTTATCACATTAGGATTTAGTTTCTCATTCAGTTATGTTATTTTGATGAAACTATGATATCTACTTGGAACCTTTTCATGAAATTAAGGGGATTTTATGAATGATTGTGATGTCATGATGAAGTTTAATTGCAATTAAATTATATATGTATGCAATGAGTATGTTTCAAATTTAATTTAGTGATGAATTTTATATTTCATGATGAGATTATGAAGGAATGATTATGCCATGTGGAAATTTGACCTAATTATGATTAATTTCTTGAGAATTATTTGATTATGAAAGTTATGGAATTTACATGTATATTTTCTTGGACTATTGATATTGGATTTGAGTGTGTAGGGAAATAGGCCATGGTAAATTTGGCGAACCAGAGCATAGACTTCTGTTAATCAATTTGAGCCAAGGTTGCTTCTAGTGAGAAGCCAAGAACCCTGTCGTATCGTGTTTATTTTGTGAAAGTAATGTGCATGGGTGTATTTTATTTTTATATAAATTATTAATGTAATTTATGTTGTGCAGATCCAAGTGGATATGCCACATGACTTGTGATGTGTCTTTCTTGTTGTGTCACTTGACACGCATGTGTTGTTCTTAAGGCCATGACATGTCCACTTGGGATTTGATGTCATCAATCTAGGATGGTACCACCTTTAGGTTTTCCTTGTAAATCCTTGGTTAAGAAGCCTTAGAGTAGGTCAAACCATGTTGAACCTGAATTCAAACTTCAAGTGCAGTTTAGGGAGGTTAAATGAGCCCCTAGGGAGTAATTAGGGTCTTTTTTAGCCACCTCACTTGATGTACCTTGGTTTGGGAGTTTAATTTTAGTCAATATTAAGCCCATAACTCATTTATGGTCCTTCAAAAGTACCCCTCAAGTGAAATTTCGAAAATGGAAGGTGGGAAATGAGGACAAGCTCATGCCTCTTTCCCCATTCTTGGTCTTCATATCATTTATGAAGGGAGATAAGGATGGATGGAAAATCTCCTTGAGCCATGCCTATTAATGAAGGTTAGTTGGGGTTTTGGTGGGAGATCTCTTTTAGTAGGATTTTTGGGGAAGGAATTGGGTTGACACCCACTCTCTAAAATTAGAGACTTGCTAAATTGGAGAGAACTTAGGAAAGTGGATAGCTCTTCTTAAACCTTCTTCCTTAAACTTGGATTCTAGGTTGGTTGTATTCATTTTTTTACTTGATATGTTTCTTTTCATATAAATGAGCTGTCAAGAAAATTTTTATGCTTGTATGGAGAAAAAATAGAGTTGTGTCTTTATGTATTTGTGTTGTAACACTTGCTATGATGTGTAGATTATGTTTATGAGAATACTTGTGCTTGTTAATGGGAAAGTCTATTGTTTGTGAATGTGAATCTTGTTGTTCTTGTGGATTCTTGTTGTATTTTTGTTAAGGGAGTTTTATCAAGGCTACACTCACCCTTGGGAGGGAAGAGTAGCCTTGGGGGTGAGGGAAAATTGGGACAATCATGGGTGTAGAGTCTCTCCTTGTAATGGAGAGGGAAAAATATAGATGTATGGGCTCCATGTAGCCATTTCTATTGGGGGTCATAAAGAATTTTGTGGCTTGAAGCCTTGGGAGTCATAAGGAGTTCATTGTGTGGGATTTTGTGGTATCTTGTGTGTTGAGAAAGCCAATTGAAGGCTTTTTTTTTAGTTTCCATGAAATGAGATTTCTCCTCTTGAGTTGGTTCCACCTTCACCCTAATTCATGAGTCATTTGAAGACTCTTTGTTTTCCTTGGATGGGAGTTCAATGTAAAAAAATTGTGATTTTGTGATTGTGTTGTTAGTATGTGAAAACCTTGTCTATGTGATTGTTCCCCAAGCTCGAGGGTGGCTTCTTAGAAGCCTAGGATGGGAGGTGAGCATCCCACAGTCTATTTCATTTTTCATTTGTAGGATTTGATGATCTTGTGGCAAAGGATGAGCATTGGTGTTATCTCTTATGGTGTTTTGTGAAATCCATTGTATTGTGATATTGATCCTTTGGAATAAGAAACATTTCATGTTTGTATTGTATTTGGTAATTATAGATTCATGTATCAAGGAGAATGTCAAATATCTTTGCATAATTGTAATAAGTTGTTGATTTAGATACTTGAAATAATGGTTGTATTAGGTGATAAATCCATGAGAAAGAGATGTAGATTGAAGATGTAATTATGTTGATATTTTGTATGCACTTCAAGAATAAGATTGTAACAATGTATGTTAATCTTCTTGAGTTTCTATTTGGAACTTTCATTGTGAAAGAGATAATGTTGTTTGTAAAATGAACAATGTATTATTTCAATGGGAAGAAAATAAAAATGTTGCAAGAATTGTATGTGAGAACTTTGTTAGTAAACTCTTGGATGAAAACATTTTTGTCTACATTTGAAAAATTAGTAGAGAAATAATAAAAGCCTTCAATCTTTCATATTGCATAAAATTGACTATATTTACATAAAATGTATAAGTTAGAACTTTATTTTTTTTCAACCATACAAAAGTCAGTTTCTAGATTTTAGACCAAAAAGCTCTCTGAAAATTATATGGAAGGGAAATAATTCTCTTCCCATAGAGAATATTCCCCTTCCCTATAAACTATTCAAAAAAAAAGAATCAATTTAATAACCCCTATTATGATCATGTTATAGTAGCTAACTTATATTATAATTAAATGACTTATGCTCATGTCTTGTTCAATTGTCAGTCAGACCCACACCCTTACCAATTAAATAATCTCATAACATGTCATTCCTCTTTTGAAAATTCCTTATACCTACGTGGGTTATGTTGGAGGCTAGTTTTATATTAGCAAAATGTTCAACTTTATGATTGCAAGTAGGAGGGGAGACAAGTCAACATCTATCTTGGCACCCCCTCCAAGAAGATAGAGCTGCACACATACCCCCCATTCCTCCATGCAACATGTTGTAGACTTCATTTAATGCTTTGTCTTTGGAAGATTTTTACCTCCTTCCTTTCCTTACATATGGTTATGTCTTGGGTCATGTTCTTTATTGATTTGTGGGCCCCCCAAACCTTGCTCTTTATTCTGCAATCCTCCCCTTCCTTCAAATTTTCCCCATAGGTCTTTGTCCTTTGTTTTTGGTTGCTTGTCCCCACCCACTTGGCACTTGAGTCAAGGGGGGAGTCTAGGGAGGATAGTCTAGGGGCTAATGTTGATGGCATAGGTAGGTTGTTTAAGATAATGAGTGAGATTAGATGATTAAGTTTTGTTTAAAATTTGCTGCTCGTCTTTTGATTAGTAAATTTGATTATAGATTAGTTAGTTTAGCTAGTTAATTAGGTGGATTAGTACGATAATGTGATAGTCTATTATGGGCTAGACTTATTAGGTTTTATAGGTCTTGATAAAGACTAGTTGTAGGATTTAAGCATAGCCTTTTGTTATTAGTCTTATCTAATAACTATTAATTCCTTTTTAGTGATTAACCTATTTCTGTATTATTTTAACCTCTAATTAATATTTTCATGGGTAATATGACTTAGTCTCATTTATTAATTTAACAATGTGTAAGAATTGATGGAATTATTCAAATGTTATATTGTTAAATTTAAGGCTTTTGATTAAAGTTAGTAGGAATAGTAGTATTGTTAGTAGGTTAGGATCATCTTAAAAAGATTTTTTTTATTATTCTAAATTCTATTTATTTGGTTATTAATGTTGTTTTGTGATTTAAAATTCTATGTAATAAAATTTAATTAGAAATTGATGGTTTTATTGATAACATGTCATAGACTTAAAAAATGTTAAAATGACTTGTTAAAATCAAAGTTTATAGCATTCAATTGTTGATCAAATAAAATGAGATCATATAATAGACTATTTGGGTTCATTTAGATAATTAATTTGAAAGTAACTAATAAGGTAAAGACCTAATGTATTGAACTAGTTAAAATAAATTATTATTTGAGAGGAATTTTAGTAAAGATTAAAGAGGCTAGTAAAACATATATAATCTAACATGTAGATTTCAATATGTTCTTGGCAACCCCTTTAAATCCATTGTCAGATTATTATTAAAAAAAAATTGATTATCAATGAAGTATCCCTTGGACTACAATGTAGGGTTGATTTCAAATGTTAAGATAGTTGAGTCATGAACCCCTATTGTAGGGTAATTTATCTATTAGAGAATCAAACCCTATTCTTAAGCTATAACCTAGGAAGGAATAATAATTTTGTATATAGTCTAACTGGATAGATGATTATGCCCTAGGGATCTTGAATACATCAAAGAGGAAAATTTATAGTGAAACTGTGCACACTAGGATTTCTATTACTCAAATTTTGACACTTCGACAATTGTTATGTACTTTAATCCTCTAAGACTCACATTGTCTTATTATAACTCCTTAGCTTAACTTGATCCTTGTTTGAGGCCGACTTAACTAATGACATCATACATATATCCTCTAAATGTTACTCTTTAACATTCCATCTATTAAAAAAAAAAATTGTTGTATTTTTTTTGGTTAGTTAAATTATGGGCATGACAATATATCTTTATTAAATAGCATATATCTGAATATATCTTCTTTAAATAGCATGTAAAGGTTCTAAATGTATCTTTATTAAATAACATGTAACTAAATATATCATTTACATGGACATATCTATATTTCTATTTCAGAAGCATGCATTTTCTCTAAAAACTAACAATTTCAAAACCCTCAAAACCATAGAAGGCCATAATTGAAAACAAATCAAAGAAAAGCTTCTATAGAAAACTCTAATCAAATTTTCATTCCAAATGATTTCCTAATATTCTTGACTATCAAATAAACACATCTTTTTAATAAACACTCATTATTTACATACAAGATCTAATCAAACATGAAGAAGACAATAATTTCAATGGAAAGCTTTTAAGGATTTTAAAACCTTACCTTAATACACAAAGCTGAATCAAAAAACAATTTCTAATCTTGAAAACCCAAAGCTTTCAAAAATATAGAAACTTTAATCCTCCAAAAATTTGCTAAGAGAAAATTCTTCAAAACCTAATTGAATTCCTCTCAAATGGTCTCCTAGCTCTCTTCTATAGAAAACTCAGATACCAGAGTTGAAATAATGGAACTCAAAAATAGAAAAATAGAACTCAACTAATAAAAATAATAAAGTAGTTAACTCCAAATTACAAAAATAAGAAATCAACTCCAACATTGTATTTATCAGCTTTAATTTATTAAAAGAGTTATTTGTTTAATTTTCTCAACTTTAATTGACTTTAACTCAACTTGATTTTAAATGGTTACATTCTAATTTTATAACAAAGTATTTTTTAAATTGCATTATTTAATTTTAATTAATTTAAAATATGTAACTCAACTAATAACCACTTAAATCAAATTGCACATATAAATTTATTTTTTTATTTAATAATTATTAAATTTTTTAATTAATTAATTTTGATGTTGTATTTGAATTATTTATTAAATATAGATAATTAATTAATTCTTTTTAATTAATTAATCCTTATATTTAATATTTTAATGTATCATAACGTGTAACTATTTAATCTCATTTAATTAATCCTAATTAATTTCTCAATCCATTTTAACACAAAACCCATGTCAAACCACCAGACATGCAACCATGAAAAAAACTGAATACACCAAAATACAACAATCAAGCCTAAAGGAAGTGCTCATGAATTTACATCATTTTGACAATTCTGGATAGGTAGAAAATCAGATACTTGTCCACTATTTCAAAAAAATTAATAGCTTAGGTTGCGATTGCACTTATATGTTATCTTCCCTCTCTTACAATTGAGATATTGCAATAGGGTACGCTCATCTTGACAATTCAAAGAAGTCGATGTCTAGTACCTCAAATTATGCATAAAAGATGAGCATGTACATACATGTCTAAATATATTTAATAGACAATGGTGAGGATCAACCAATCATGTGGATCTCACAATCAAGTAACTATGACTGCATCCCTTAACCATATTAGGCACATCAAACAGAAATATAAAACACATACATCAACCATACACATGCAAGTATGGGGTTGGTAATTCCATAAACATAAATAACATCAAATCTATCTTAGAATCTACTACACATGAAAAATGGCTTAAATAATTTTAGCCGATTAAGTTAAATAGAAAACTATTAGAGGGGTATTACATCCACCTCTCCTAAAATTAGGGTTACTCCTAGAAACCTACAAACAAATAAGGATATGGATCCCTCAATTATGAAGCATCTTATTAAGACAAAAGAAAAAATGATATCAAAAAATATGTGAAAAAATAAAGACATGATATACAGTCATTAGGAGCCATATAATTCTCATTTAAGAATAAGCTAAACCTCACATTGATCAATTATTCATTATTTAACAATTTAAATAGATCTAAATCTTTATTCATTGATACAGGAGCATACTAGGTGTAAGAGTAATCTTGCATCACCAAAAAATTATTTCTATTTTCTTTTCAATAAGGGCTATCTTGTGCAGAGCTGCTATATATGGAAACTTACTATTTTTAGTAAGTTGGTCATATGATCTCAAAATGTTTTGATTTCATAGTTGGAGGTTCATCCTAGTCATTTCAACCTACCAATTGAGTTTCATTGCCACATCATCAGTATTGGTGAAGTTATTGAGGTTTTTGGGTATAAAATATTTCGGGTCAATTTTCAAGGCCTTAGAGGCTCCGGATTGTGATCGACCCCCGACTAATTGGTGCTAGTGCATGTTAGGCACTGTAGATCTCATCATGGCAATTTTGAAAAGTGGTTACCATAGAAAAATAGAGCTACGGTTAAAAAGTTATGGCCTTCAAAAGTTGGGCTATCTAAAAGCATATTTTGTATTTCTTTTGAGCTGACCCTATTGTAAAAATTGTGAAAATAAAATAATTCTATGTATAGTCGGCCTTAAGGGCTAAATTTCTAGAACCTTCTTGTGCAGTGGAAATTGCCTATATAAGGAAGGTTGTAGTGTTGTCTTAGGCAACTCGGGACAGTTCTGGGTAGTAGATCTGGGTATTGATTCGAGGCTTTGTCCTACAAAATATTGTAAGGGAATGTCCATGTGGCTCTGCATATTGTAATTCTGAAAGTTCATAATTCCACATTTGTGGAGATAAAAAGAAGCTAATTTTTTGTTCTTACATATTGTTGTTGTTTCTCTGTTTCTATTATGTGTTTGTGGTATTAAGGGGAGCACACTTCATCAAGTGGTATCAGAGTGGGGGTTCTTGATTATGTAAATAGATCGCTGACTATGAGGCATTTTGCACTAGGACCGTGGGTTAGGGTTTCTATGTAAATAGATCACCGACTATGAGGTAGTCTGCACCAGGACCGTGGTTAGGGTTTCATCATGCATCAAGAAAATGCCTCCACGAAGGGAATGTGGTGGAAGAGTTGATGTTGTAACACCTGAGGTTAGAGCACTCCAAAGACAAGTGTGAGCATTGCAAGAAGAGATTTGCAGACGAATGAATCTTAATGTCAGAGATGAAAATGAGGATGAAGCCGAAGAAGAAAATGATGACCAAGAAGAAGAAGACAAAATTTTGAATCAAGAAGAAGAAAGGCCTTTCCGAGCCATTTCAAAGATCAGGAAGAGACCTAAGATTGAGGTCCCGATATTTTTTGGAAATCTTAACCTAGAAGAATTGATCAACTGGATCAATGAATGTGAAGAATATTTTGAGTATGAAGATATTGAGGATCCTGATTGGGTCAAGTTTGCGAAGGCTAGACTGAAGGGTCATGTAAAGATCTGGTGGAAAGAGATTTGATTGGAGCAAAATAGAAGAGGGAAAGATAAAATCACAAGATGGGATCAGATAGTGGATAAATTGAAGTGATAGTTCATCCCTATTGATTATGAGCTTGACCTACTGAAGAAAATGCAAGGTTTGAAGCAAGAGGGATGATTTGTTCAGGAGTATACAGAGGAATTCTATCAAATCCTCATCAGAAGAAGCCATGCGGAAGTTGATAAGGAGAAAGTTTCTCATTACCTTAATGGGTTGAGGCCAAGAAATTAGGAGGAGCTAAATTTGGTTCGAATGAACAGTATTGAAGAGGCATACGAGTTTTCCCTAAAAGTAGAGGAAAAGCTGAATAATAAGTTTGAGAGCAGACAAAGCAGAAGAGGTTGTGATGAAAGATCTGGTGGACAATCATATGGAGATCAAAATGAAGATTGAAAAAAGAAGGATGAGGCCAGTAACAGTCAGAATTAGAGAGGAGATAATTCCAATCATTTCCAAGATCAGAATAATAGAGATCAAAGAGGAAGAGGAAGAGGACAAGGTTCAGGAAGAGGAGGCTTCCATGGAACATGTTTTCACTATGGAGAAGAAGGTCATAGGGCATTTGAATATCCTCAACACCAAGGATGGATAGATAGGAGGAAAGAAAGCTAGGCTAGAGTTGCACATGTAGATGATAATGCTAGATCATCAAATTCTAAAGATGCTGAAAGAGGAGAAACACCGATTAACAGAAGAGTCATGTTGAGTGGTGAGAATGAACTTTAGCAAAGGAGGAGCCTGTTTCACACCAAGTGCAAGTGTGAGGGTAAGTGTTGTGATGTGATTATTGATAGTGGCAGTACTGATAATTTGGTGTCAGAAGAGATGGTGACAAAGTTGAAGCTCAAGAGGTAGAAACATCCACATCCGTATCGGGTTGCCTAGGTGCAGGATGACCACAAGGTCACGGTCAGTGAATAATGACTAGAGAAGTTCAAGATTGGTGGGTACCAAGATGAGGTACTATGTGATATCATATCTATGGATGCATTTCATATGTTGTTGGATAGACCTTGGCAGTTTAACAAATGTGCTATACATGATGGTCATGTGAATACCTATTCCCTGACAAATGATGGAGTGTGACATAAGCTAAAACCATTGAAGGAAACAAAAGAAAAGGTATGTGGTAATGCAAAAATAACTTTTGCTGATAGAGGAAATTTCTTAGATGGTATGCTGCATGAGCATATGTGTTTTACATTAATTTCAAAGGCTAAGAAAGAGGAAGTAGAAGATGTACCTGTAGAAGTTACAAAATTATTGAATGATTTTCAGGATATTGTATCTGATAATGTACCTGATGGATTACCACCAGTAAGAAAGATCAGTCATCAGATGGACTTGATTCCTAGAGCCAGTTTGCCAAATAAGGCAGCACATAGAATGACATTAATAGAAAGTGAAGAGTTGAAGATAGATTTGAAGTTCAGTTCATCACATCATCCATAGACTGATGGATAGACAAAGGTGGTGAATAGGAGTTTGGGAAATTTGCTGAGATGTTTGGTTGGAGATAAGCCAACAGGATGGGATTTGATTTTACCATAGGTAGAATTTTCATACAATAATTTTGTCAATAGGAGCACTGGTAAATCACCATTCCAAATTGTATATGGGAGTAGTCCAAGAAATGCATCTGAGTTGAGAAAGATAGATAAAGGAGAAATAAGTGGCGCTAAAGCTGAGGATTTTGCAGAATATTTGAAGAACATCCATGAGGAGGTGAGGAAGCACATTACCAAGATGAATGCATAGTATAAGGCTAAGGCAGACGAGAAAAGGCAGCATAAGGAATTTCAGGTTGGAGATGAAGTCATGGTTCATTTGTAGAAGGAAAGATTTCTGGTTGGTACATATAACAAGCTGAAAATGAAGAAGTTTGGGCCATGTAAGATACCAAAGAAGCATGATTCAAGAAATGCATATGAGGTTGAGTTGCCTATTGAGCTGAATATTTCACCAGTATTTAATGTTTTAGAATTGACAAAGTATCATGAAGGAGATGTTGAAAATGAGGTTACAACAACACAATGGAGTATTCCAGCAACCATTTCAGATATCAAGGAGATTGAAGACATACTAGATAGTCATATTAGTAGAAGCACAAGGAACATGACATATGAAGAGTATTTGGTCAAATGGAAAGGATGACCTATTGAAGATTCATCATGGCTAACAAAGGAGGAGGTTAACCATCTTGGTTTTCCTCTGCACACCTTAGTCGTGACAAGGTCACTTCTCAAATTACTCTAGGTGTCTGATGTAGGAGCATCCTAGGTGTAAGAGCAATCTTGCATCACCCAAAAAATATTTCTATTTGCTTTTCAATAAGGGCTATCTTGTGTAGAGCTGCTATTTATGGAAACTTACTATTTTTAGTAAGTTGGTCATATGATCTCAGAATGTTTTGATTTTACAGTTGGAGGTTCATCCTAGTCATTTCAGCCTACCAATTGAGTTTGATTGCCACATCATCAGTATTGGTGAAGTTATTGAGGTTTTTGGGTACAAAATCTTTCAGGTCAATTTTGAAGGCCTTAGAGGCACCAGATCGTGATCGACCCCTGACTGACTGGTGCTAGCACATGTCAGGCACTATAGATCTTGTCATGGCACTTCTAAAAAGTGGTTACAATAGAAAAATAGAGCTATGGTTAAAAAGTTATGGCCTCCCAAAGTTGGGCTACCTAAAAGCATATTTTGTATTTCTTTTCAGCTGACCCTATTGTAAAAATTGTGAAAATAAAATAATTCTATGTATAGTCAGCCTTAAGGGCTAAATTTATGGAACCTTCTCGGGCGGTGGAAATTGCCTATATAAGGAAGGCTGTAGTGTTGTCTTAGGCAACTCGGGACAGTTCTAGGTAGTAGATCTGGTTATTGATTCAAGGCTTTGTCCTACAAAATATTGTAAGGGAATGCCCATGTGGCTTTGCATATTGTAATTCTGAAAGTTTGTAATTCCACATTTGTGGAGATAATAAGAAGCCAATTTTCTGTTCTCGCATATTGTTGTTGTTTTTGTGTTTCTATTATGTGTTTGTGGTATTAAGGGGAGCACCCTTCATCATTCATTCATCATTATATAGATAATATCTAGTAATCAGTTGTATAAAGAAATCATTTTTATTTACATCAAATAATAACTTGAGATGGTCATGCCTACCTAGTTAATGCAAGATGCATATAAAATCCAATTCAAACATACAAATGTAATTTCATAACTCTAGGTTCATAAATAAAAGTTTGAAATACAAAAGAGTTATATTTCTAAGTTTTGTTTAAGGTTTTAACTGTTTAGACATCTAGTGGGTGTAAGAATTCCCAAAGTTCCTAGTGTAGAAAATCTCGGGCTCTAATACCAAGTTTAATGCCCCCACTAGGGAACTCAAGAGATGTTAACCTAAAACATATTACTAAGTTTATATAATAATTTTTTTCTTAAATGTTTACAAATAATGATGAATAAACAAGCAGAAGTAAAACATAAAGTCCATAAGAACATGAAGATAAATATAATCTCAAAGTAGATTACACATCTCAAGGGTTCCTTGATGTAGAAACTATGAAATGCAACTTCAATTATAATTACATATTACATCATAATTACAAATAAATGATAAAAATAGACATGCTCATCAACATCCACTACACATGTCGTAGGGTATGCAACATAATAAACACAAAGTACAATATGATATCTACAAACAAACTGATACAATGATACACAAACATAATATAATAAAAATAAGAATACACATCCAATAATGGTTAACAATAACATACAACTGCTATAATTATCATCTAGAGCACTGGTACACAAACATCAGAATCTCAAATGGTAAAAGAATCACTACACTTGAGCTTCTGGAACCTAAATGGTCCACTCTCACCATGCTAAAGAGATAACAAAAAAACCAACTTGGATAACAAATACCAAAATCAATCACAATACAAAATAAGAAATGGACCCTGAAAGATTTCTAACTCAAAAGGTATAATATGATAACAAAGGTAAAAACATACTCAACCAAAGGCAACCAACACATGTAGGAAACCTAAGATGCATATGGGGAAGTGTGATCACATGAGCCAACTCTAGAATTATCCTGATGATCTCTCAAGACCCTAATGCCCTAATGATCCTATGTAGAATTGATAACCTCTCATATAGACAAGGGACCAAAACTATTATATCCAAGTCCATTTAGGTGGGAAGCATCATCTCACAAACCATCCTATCCTATACTAGCGCTGAAGGCATGGGTGAGGAATAGAAACATATTATTATGTTTATGTCATAGTAGATTTTATTATGTTATCACTTTATATAGTCACTTGCAATAAGTTATCCTGGCAGCCACTTGCAGGCCCCAATGCCTATTGCAAGCCACTCCCCACATATACACTTAGTTAACGTACCTAGGTTCATACCTCATAAAAAGATCTCACAAATCATACAAAGGATGATAATCAATTTTAGTTCCATAAAAGATAAACTAGAACTCACAGTATTCCTCAAACCATAATCCCATAATTATACACCAGTCCTCAAACCATAACATTATAAAAATATTCTCTCTAAAAGAGTTCACAAACTAAAAATATTAAAATGAATAAAGGTTACATAAAAAATCCAAACTATTATCATATATTACAAATATTATAAATATCTATGCCACAGTAAAAAGGTAAAACTCCAAGCCTCCGGTAATGATTCCTAAAAGCCAACTTAATGCTACCCATACCAATAACCAATACAAAAACCAAAAATTATAATAATAAACACACCAATATGAAACTATCATCAAATAGTATTTAATTATATAGCATTATTATTTTTATTTTTATTTTTCTAAAATAATTCTCATATATGAATTTTATATATTTTTTATATCTAAAAATAGAATACCACTACATGCAAATAAATGTATATCTTTCTCAAATAACATGCAAGTGAATATATCATTCTTCAATAACATGCAACTCAATATATATTCCTTACATAATATGCAATTGAATATGACATGCAAACGAATATATCTTCTAGGAGCTTATGGTTTCAACTCTAACACATGCAAGATCATCCATGAAATCATATCTACTCCTCTCACAATCGTGCTCAACGGATCGTCGTCAGATTTTTTCAAATCTTCAAGGGGTTTGAGACAAGGAGACCCCCTTTTGTTCCATTCTTTTCATAATTATAGCTGAATGCCTTGGAAAACTTATTTCAGCCAATAGGAGGAATGGGGATTTGAAAGGTATCAGGTTTTATTTTGGAAACACGGTCTTATCTCACTAGTAGTTCATTGTTGATACCATTTTAGGTGGGGAGGCTTCGGTGAGTGAAGCCAGAGTGGTGAAGAAATTACTAAATTACACAATGGCTACTCAATAATCCAACAATTGGACTAAAAGATCTATTTTCCTAATCAATACTCCAAAGGAGAGATAGAGGAGAATTGTACATATCTTGGGTTGTTGCATTGACACTCTTCCATCAAATTATTTGGGTCTTCCTTTAGGTTTCAAGCCTCTTGATGCTTTCTAGAATAAATTTATTGATATATTCAATAGGAAATTGGTTTGTTGGAAGGTGATTGATCACTCTTAGCCAAGAAGGAAAAATCTAGGTGGTTAAATATATCTTACAAAATCTTCCCACCTATGTTTTAAGTCTCTTTTCTATACCTACTAAAACTACGGAGGTGATGGAAAAAATTCAAAGAAGATTTCTCTAGTTGAGGACTGATGAGAATAAGAGACTCCCTCTTATTGCTTGGGACAAATTTTGTCTTCCTAAAAGAGCTGGAGGATTAGGGATAAGGAGAATCAGACCTTTCAACAAAGCTCTCCAAGTGAAACAGATATGGTGAATCTTCAACAACAAGGGGGAATGCCTAGACACTTTTGGAGATAAGTATCTATCTAATAACTCCATAAATCATTTTTTTTTGTTGTAATGATATTCCCAAAGGATGCTATATTTGGAATAGCTTCCTTAATGATAAGGATATTGTCACATCTAAAGCTAAATAGAAGATTGGTAATGGTCAAATTATTAACTTTTGGAATGATAATTGGATCTAGTTGGGACCCCTATGGGACTGTGAGCCTTTTGATAGGTGGATGGATCAATGTATCCAAAAATACAATTCTCAGGTCTATAATTATAGAGTGGGTAATGTCTGCATGAACCTATCCTCTCTATCTCTGGACCTGAATCCTCTTATAATAGTTCTAAATGTGGTTTCCCTTTTCCACTCTTAGGATTTTTTAATATGGGATGGTTCCCCGAAGAGGGATTTTTCCATTGCATCTACCTATTATTTCCAAATGCATCGGGAAGCCAAACCTATTTGTGCCAAAGCCTAGTTCCTTGGCCTTATACCCCAGATTAATGTCTTCTTCTAGATGTTTCTTCAGGAGCACATCCTCACTATTGATAATCTTTTAAAGAGAGGTTTCTTGATTCCCAATAGGCATGTGATTTGTAAATTGGACCACCTATTCATTCATTTCCCTTATACTAGTAAGGTTTGGCAGTATCTCCTTTTTGCTTTTGGGTTGCATTGGTGTTCCCCCTCGTCTATTCAAGAATTTTTTTCTCAATGGTCCCTATCTTTTAAGAACAATGATTTTCACAAAGTCTAATCCTGGGATCTCTTAGATCTCTATTGGGGAGTGTGAAAACAACATAACAATAATATCTTCATGTATTTTTGTTCTCCTCCCAAAATTATTTATGAAAAGATCTACCATTCTTTAAAAGAATTTTTTTTTACTTGTTGTGGTACTAACCCTTTTGTAGGAAAAGACTAGAATGTTGACGTAAAGAAGAATAATAATAAAAGATAGACTTTCACCTAAAGCTATCCCCCGGAAGGCTGGTCTAAGGCTAACTTTGATGGTACAACCAATGAAAATTAGGGATAGACAAGAAGTGGTGGTGTTATGGAAAGGGAATTAATGCTATAACACTCCCTCTTGGCACCCAATAGAACCACTTTGCAGAAGATAATGTGGCCCTTAAAGTAACCATATTATCCCATGATGATATTGGTATTAAAAATGTCTAGCCCGAACGTGACTCTAAAAATATCATAAATTGTTTAAACTCCCTTCACTCCCCATCATGGACTATAGCCAACATGATTAAAGAAATGTTATCTCTTTTGAATACCTTTGATAATATACATATATCCCATGTGTATAGGGAAAACAACCAAGTTGCTGACTGGTTTACTAACCTGGCTATTAAAAGTGAAATTATGGTTAGATGGCTACATGGTGGAGATCTCCCATGTGAGGTGAAGGATTTAGTTGAAAAGCACAGAATTCAGAGAAAGGATGGAATCATAATTATAAATCACCAAAGTTAATACATTGCTTATCATAAGTGATTTCCCTTTAATGGAAAGTAATTGAATGGAAGGAAGTGTAATTACTCCATGTCCTATTTGCACACTTTCTAGGTTCCCATTCCCAAAGTTAAAACCTACCTTTTATGGCATAATAATAGAAAGATCTAGAAAACCTTGGCAAGAAAGTATTTGAACAATTGTAATTTGTTAAACCAGAGATCTTGTTCAAACCATTTTTTAGCTATGAGAAGGGAAAGACATGGAAGGGATCCCTTAGATGAGAGTGAGAAATGGAGGAGACAAACTAAGGTCTAGAATTCCCTGCAGAAAGGGGGAATTTCACCTTTTATTGAAAGGCTCCATAGTGGCAAGCCAACAGTGACCAAAATGTTCATGAAAAGATGGAATGAGGGCAGTGTGGTGATTGATGCGAGGAATTTTATTGTCACCAAGGAGGTCATCTCTAATGTCATTGGTATCCCCATTGTGGGCAAGAAATTTTACAAGGATCATAAAATTTTGGACTCTGTCGTCAATGATTTTGTGAGGGATGAGGATGAGAAGAAAGACATCACAAAAGTTGGTACTTAATTTAACCTGATGGGATTAAAATGTTGTTGATATTTTTTCTTAGGTATCTCATCTCTTATGTTACATTGGATACCATGTTTGGTAGGATTAGAACCTACCATTTCCTCCTCTTGAACCACTTTAGACATGGTATGTAGGTTTCTATCCATTTCTACTTATACACTTCTATCAATGATAATATAAATGGCTATAGGGAAAAGGATATTTCTTATCTTTCCCTTAATTAGGGCTTATTACTCTTTATTTATGAATACTTTAAATTCCAAATCTTGGGGAAGGAAATTGCTAAAAAAGAGGACAGAGTGGACGTTTCTAGCTCTGACTATGTCCCCTCAGACATTGAAGATAGTGTGGGTTTACCCTTGGAGGATTAGGAGTATTGTGAAGAAGAGAAGAGCTAGTACTGTCAAAAAGAGAAAGTGCTGACACCTTCAAAAAATAGGCTAGAACTATCTCTTTTGAGGAGGAATACAATGAAAATGAGGAAGGGATGAATAGGGATGAAGAGGAGGAGGTCTCCAGTGGAAAAGGAAATAATAAAAGCATCCTCATATGGAGAGGATTTCTAACAAAAAAATAAAGAACAGGGGTGAAAGCTCTGGTTGGTTGTCTCCCAATGATAGGGCCAAGAGTCATAGGAACACCCCTACTGGCCCTCGTGTGAAGGCTCAGGACATTTACCTATACGAGCCTAAAGGTAACTACTAGGATTACCCCTCTCGATAGTCTCTCTACCCCCAAACTCAAAGGATGATAAGGACTAGTACAATGAGGAGTTTCATAATAATGACTCGGTCAAGGGGAAAAAAGTGTGGAAAAACTTCAATGTTAACACTATTAAGATGGAGATTATCAGGGAAGTCGTTAATCCCAAATTTCTTGATGGAAAGGATGGCAGGATTGGGTGGGAGGAGTTGATTGACCTAACTCTTATGGTCCTCAGTGATAACATGAGGGAAATGGAGCTTAACCTTCTCAAAAACACCACAAACAACATTTCTGGATAAATTTAGGTCTATCAAATAGATTTACCATTAAGTGGGAGGTCTCAAGAACAAAGTGAATGAGACTGACAACAATAATGAGGGCAGAGTGAATGAGGATTATAAGAGGTTGGATACCAGGATTATTAAGATAGAGGAGAAAATGATGAGCCTTGAGTACACTCTCAAAGGCATTGTAGAGTAGAGTTTTAACATCTTGAGAGCCTCTAATTAGCATATCAAGATGCTCATTGAGAAAATAGAAGAAAAATTAGGAGGGGAAGACGTGTTGATCATAAAAGAGGACAAAGTGCAAAAGCCTGATGAAGGACTTGGTAAGAGGACTATGGCCAGATCTAAGAAGAATATCAATAATGAAGATTCCATGGATATACACAAGATTAAGGAGGCTTCTGATAAAATGGAGATCCTTGAGTCCAAATTGGCTACCCTATTGAAGAACATCTCTTGATTGTTTTCCCTAGTTTTTTCAGTCTACCCCTATATGCGGTTTATTTTTTGTTAGTTCTGTCTCTATTTTTCGTTACCTAAGACCCTGGTAGTGGTATGTTTCTCTCTTAGTTCCTATTAATTTTTGGTTTGGACTATTGTTTCTATCTTTCTCTATGTATTGGGTTTCAAGCACCCTGTAAAACCTGTTTTACTTAATAAAAAATATACATCTAAAAATATCTTTTCTAAATAACATGCAACTAAATATATCTTTCCTATATAAAATTTAATAAATATATCTTCATTAAATAGTAGGAAACTGAATATATCATTCCTAACTAACATGCAACTCAATATATCATTCCTAACTAACATGCAAGTGAATATATCTTCCTTAAATAACATGCAGCCAAATATTCCATTTCTAGCTAATAGGCAATTGAATATATCTTTCTTAAATAACATGCAACTAAATATATCATTTCTAACTAACATGAAACTTAATATAACTCTCTTAAAGAACATACAACTGAATATAGCATTTCTAACTAACATGTAACTAAATATATCTTCATTAAATAACATGCAACTGAATATATCATTTCTAACTAACATGCAACTGAATAAATCTTCCTTAAATAGCATGCAACTGAATATAACATTCCTAACTAACATGCTACTAAATATATCTTCCTTAAATAATATGCAACTAAATATTCCATTAATAACTAACATGCAATTGAATGTATCTTCCTTAAATAACATGCATCTAAATATATCATTTCTAACTGACATGCAACTAAATATATCTTCCTTAGATAACATGCAACTAAATATATCTTCCTTCAATAATATGCAAGTGAATCTATAGCATTCCTAACTAACATGCAACTGAATATATCTTTCTTAAATAACATTCAACTAAATATAGGATTCCTAACTAACATACAGCTGAATATATCTTCCTTAAATGACATGCAACTGAATATATCATTTCTCACTAACATGCCATTGAATATATCTTTATTAAATAATATGCAACTGAATATATCTTCCTTAAATAGCATACAATTGAATATATCTTCATTAAATAACATGTAACTAAATATATCATTTACATGCACATACCTATATTTCTATTTCAAAAGCATGCATTATCTCTCAAAACTAACTCTTTTGAAACCCTTAAAACTGTAGAAGGCCATAATTGAAAACAAATCAAAAGAAACTTTTAAAAGAAAACACTAATAAAATTTTCCTTCCAAATGATTCCCTAACATTCTTGATTATCAAATAAACACATCTTTTTAACAAGCACTCATTATTTACATACAAGATCTAATCAAACATGAAGAAGACAATAATTTCAATGGAGAAATTTTAAGGATTTTAAAACCTTACCTTAATACACAAAGTTGAATAAAAAAATAATTCCAAATCTTGAAAATCTAAAGCTTTCAAAAACATCAAAACATTAATCCTCCAAAATTTTGCAAAGAGAGAATTCTTCAAAACCTTATTAAATTCTACTCAAATGGTCTTCTAGCTCTCTTATTTACAAAATTTAGATACCGAAGTTGAAAGAATGCAACTCCAGAATAACAAAATAGAACTCAATTGTTAAAAATAATAAAATAGTTAACTCCAAGATTGTTTTTTATAAACTTTAATTTATTAAAAGATTTACTTATTTAATTTTTTGAACTTTAAGTTAGTTTAACTCAATTTGATTTTAAAAGGTTAAGTTCTGATTTTATAACAAAGTACTTTTTTTAATGAATAGTGCATTTTCTATTAATAAAATATTAAAGTGACATATTCACAAAAAAGGGGCTAGGGGACATATAAATCACCCCGCAGAGTTCACACGGCAAAGCCGAAAATGGATAACAACTATTCATAGAAAAAATAAGGTATAAAGCCTCTAAACAACAAGAGAAATGCCAAAAGGAGGAGGATCTTTATCATCAAAACCCCACACATAATTGGGATTAACAGGAGGGTCGGGAAGTGACCAACCATCATCTTCACCTTCTTTCTTCTCTTTCTCTTCCACCCTCTCTAGAGAAATAGCCAGCATCGGGCAGGGAAACTTGGAGGAGGTGGCAGGATGCCAATGAGAGCCATGGTGGGTGCTAGGAGCATCAAGAGGGGTAGATTGAGTCTGAGCTAGAGAGCACCTAGAAGCATGGCAAGGTAGAGAATTTGAGTGGATTTTCCAACCATCGTCACCACCTCTAAGAGAGTGGTGGTGGGGAGATTGAGACCGCGAGGTACGGGAGTGGCGAGCTGAGGAGCTGCACCCATGATGGTGGCCTCTAGGGGGAGTACCTTCAATAGAGATGACATCCAGAGGAACATTGGAAATAGTGTAGGGAGCATTACCCCAATGATTGAGTAGCTCCTACAGGTGGACCACCTCCAGAGCCATTTTATTAGCTTGAACCTGAATTTGCATCATGACATTATTACATATGCAAGCCTTTCTATAGAGAGAAACATTCTTATAAAGAAAGCTATGAGGAAAAATAATAGTATTCCTATCTTTCCACAAAGTAAACAAAATCTTCATCCTGAAAGTATGCCAAATCTGGGTAAACTTGGAAGAAATTTTGGGAGAATCTCCTAAGATAATCATATGCTAGGAGAAAGGCTCGGGCCTAAAAGGCTTGAAAAAATCATGAATCCACTGCCAATACTGTTGAGCTCTCCTATAGAAATAGAAGATGTGTAAAAATAGATTAGGGTGACCACATAAAGGACATCGAGGGTCATGAACACCCAAATGTTTGAGCCTAGGTCCCATAGGAATCCCTTGGAAAAGTAAACACCAAGCAAAGAGAGTCATCTTGGGCTCTGTAATGGTAGCACAAATGGTCTGAAAGTGAGAGCTCCAGTGAAAAGTGAAAGAATGAAGATGCCATCTCTAGTTAGAGTGTCCACCATTGGAAGATGGGGAGACAACCACATGTAGCCCATCCTTGGCTTATAATTGATAAAAGGAGTGGTCGGATACCATTTCCAATCCTTCCACCAAGGATGAACAACCTGAATACCAAGCTTATGAATAAAATTATTAGGAATTGCAGAAACCAATAGATCAAAAGTCAGACGATCTGTGCAAGCCAAATGGTACTAGACCTTCATATCCTCCCAAGAATGGAGACTCACAGTGGCCCTAGAGAAGAGGTCCTTGGGAGTCTGAATGCAATGTTTGAAAAAATGCAGAGCACTGGCCCCTTGTGTCTTGGCTAGGGGGATGCCATGAATAGAAAACAATGGGGACCACTAGAGATTTTGTTGATTAAAAGAAATCCAATTGTGAAAGGCATAACCATCCCATAGAAGCAAAGGCTTAATAGCTTCCCAAGCTTTCCAAATACTCTTGATGATGAAAGTATACTAAATCTGAACAGATTCTTTCATAGTGAGCAAGGTCTGAAGACCAATTCCCTTCCAAGCTGGCCTGTGAATAGGGAATCTTGAAGAGATGCAGTGCCTGATGAGAATCTTCCAGGCCTCATCACTAGTAAGAGCCTAAATAATCCACTTAGCATAGAGAGAATGACCTTGTTTCTGAGTGGAGAGAAGCCCAAGGCCACCAGAATCATGAGGAAGGTGGCAATACTCCCAGGCAACCCTATGGAACCCATGGCTATCATCTCCAGAGCCCTACATAAAGTCTCTGAGGAGGCATTCCAACTTGAGATACAAAGCTTTAGAAGGATCCTAATAAGAACAGTAGTAGACATGAGTAGCAACCAACACTTTGGAGAAAATCTAAAATTTCCCAACAGGGGAGAGAGGCTTGCAAATCCAATACTGCAACTTTTTCTCAATCTTAGCAATCACAGAATTCCATAAGTCTACAAAAGATCCATGGAAAGAAAAGGGAATGCCCAGGAAGTAGAAAAATTCCCCATGCTGAACCCATTTCGAGTCAAACTTAGCAAGCCAGGGAGGAGCTGGAAGGAAAGACTATCTAAAATAGAGAGTCTTATTTCATTGGATAGCAGATCTAGAGGCTTGAAAAAATGTGTCAAGGCACTATAAGGCATTAGAGATGTTCTCCTGATGCAGGAGCATCCTGGGTGTAAGAGCAATCTTGCATCACCCAAAAAATATTTCTATTTTTGAATTCAATAAGGACTATCCTGTGCAGAGCTGCTATTTATGGAAAGTTACTATTTTTTTGGTAATTTTTGTCTGTGCTCAGAATGATCTAATTTCTTTCTTGGAGGTTTGTTTTGGTCATATAAGTCTGCCAGTAAAGTTTCATTTCCAGATCAAGTGTATGTTGGAAGATATTGAAGATTTTCAGTATTGGCAGCAAGGTACAGAAACTTTGGACTCAGTTTTGAAGGCTTTAGAGGCCCTGGATGAGGTCAAAAATTTGGGTGATGGGTGCTTACACGGGTCAGGCCTGTAGAGCACTTTGTGACATTTCCAAAATGGGGTTATAATAGCTGATCGGGTCAACTGGTGATAACTTATGGTCTTCGGAAGTTGGGCCACCCGAAATGGCGGAAAATAATTTTCTTCAAAATTTTTATTTGGGTTTCAAAGGTTATCTTGAGCTGACTATGATGTAATAAAATGTAAAATAAAATAATTTTAAGTTTGGTCGGCCTTATTGGCTAAAATTCTAGAACCTTCCCAGATGGTGAAAAAAATTGCCTATATAAGGAAGGCTATATTATTATCTTAGGCAGTTCAGAATAGTTCTGGGTAGTAGATCTGGGTAATAGTTCAAGGCTTTGTCCTACAAAATATTGTAAGGGAATGCCCATGTGGCTTTGCATATTGTAATTCTGAAAGTTTGTAATTCCACATTTGTGGAGATAATAAGAAGCCAATTTTCTGTTCTTGCATATTGTTGTTGTTTCTCTATTTCTATTATGTGTTTGTGGTATTAAGAGGAGCACCCTTCATCAAGTGGTATCAGAGCAGGAGTTCTTGAGTGTGTAAATAGATCACCGACTGTGAGGTAGTTTGCACCAGGACCGTGGCTAGGGTTTCAGCGCGCATCGCGAAAATGCCTCCATGAAGGGAACGTGGCGGAAGAGTTGGTGTTGTAACACCTGAGGTTAGAGAGCTGCAGAGACAAGTGCGAGCATTGCAAGAAGAGATTAGTAGAGGAATGAATCTTAATGTTAGAGATGAAAGTGAGGATGAAGCCGAAGAAGAATATCAAGAAGGAGAAGTTGAAATTGTGAACCAGGAGGAAGAAAGACTTTTTCGGGCGATTTCCAAGATTGGGAAAAGACCTAAGATTGAGGTTCCTACATTTTCTAGAAATCTTAACCCAGAAGAATTGATCGACTGGGTCAATGAATGTGAGGAGTATTTTGAGTATGAAGATGTTGAGGATCCTGATAGGGTCAAATTTGCGAAGGCCAGACTGAAAGGTCATGCGAAGATCTGGTGGCAAGAAATTCAATTGGAGTGAAATAGAAGAGGGAAAGATAAAATCACAAGATGGGATCGGATGGTGGATAAATTGAAGTGACAGTTCATTCCTGTTGATTATGAGCTTGACCTACTAAAGAAAATGCAAAGTTTGAAGCAAGCAGGAAGATCTATTCAGGAGTATACAGAGGAGTTCTATCGACTCCTCATCAGAACAGGCCATGCAGAAGCTGATAAGGAGAAAGTTGCCCGATACCTTAATGGGTTAAGGCCAAGCATTCAGGAGGAGTTGAATCTGGTTCGAATGAATAGTATTGAGGAGGCATACCAGTTTGCCCTAAAAGTAGAGGAAAAGCTGAATAAGAAGTTTGAGAGCAGACAAAATGGAAGAGGTCGTGGTGGAAGATCTAGCAGACGGTCATACGGTGGCTGAAATGAAGATCCAAAAAAGAAGGATGAGGCCAGTAGCAGTTAGAATCAAAGAGGAAATAATTCCAATCATTTTCAGGATCAGAGTAATAGAGATCAGAGAGGAAGAGGAAGAGGACAAGGATCTGGAACAGGAGGCTTCCGTGGAACATATTTTCACTGTGGAGAAGGTCATAGGGCATTTGAATGTCCTCAGCGCCAAGGCAGAACAGATAGGAGAAATGAAGGCCAGGCCAGAGTTGCACATGTAGATGAAGATGCTAGATCATCAAATTCTGAAGATGCTGAAAGAGGAGAAACATTGATTAACAGAAGAGTCTTGTTGAGTGGTGAGAATGAACCTGAGCAAAGGAGGAGCCTGTTTTGCACCAGGTGCAAGTGTGAAGGTAAATGTTGTGATGTGATCATTGATAGTGGAAGCACTGACAATTTGGTGTCAGAAGAGATGGTGACAAAGTTGAAGCTCAAGAGATAGAAACACCCACATCCATATCAGATTGCCTGGGTACAGGATGACCACAAGGTATTGTGTGATATCATATCTATGGATGCATGTCATATGTTGTTGGGTAGACCATGGCAGTTTGACAGATGTGCTGTACATGATGGTCATGTGAATACCTATTCCCTAACAAAGGATGGAGTGTGACATAAGCTAAAACCATTGAAGGAGACTGAAGAAAAGGTATGTGGTAATGCAAGGATAACTTTTGTTGATGGAAGAAATTTCCTAGATGGTATGAGGCATGACCATGTATGTTTTTCTTTAATTCCAAAAGATGGTAAAGAGGAAGTAGAAGATGTTCCTGTAGAAGTTGCAGATTTGTTGAATGAGTTTCAGGATATTGTATCTGATAACATGCCTGATGGATTACCACCAGTCAGAAAGATCAGTCATCAGATGGACTTGATCCCAGGAGTGAGTTTGCTGAATAAGGCAGCACATAGAATGACACCTGCAGAAAGTGAGGAGTTGAACAGACAAGTACATGAACTATTACAGAAAGGATTGATCTGTGAGAGTCTGAGTCCCTGTGCTGTACCAGTGGTATTAGCACTAAAGAAGAATGGAGAGTGGAGGATGTGTATAGATTCTAGGGTGATAAACAAGATCACAATCAAGTACAGGTTTCCATTGCCACGAATGGATGATATTATGGACTGTTTGAGTGGAGCTGTGTATTTCTCAAAGATAGATCTGAAGAGTGGATATCATCAGATTCGGATCAGAGAAGGAGATGAATGGAAGACTACCTTCAAGACAAAGGAAGGACTATATGAGTGGTTAGTCATGCCTTTTGGGCTAACCAATGCACCGAGCACTTTCATGCGGCTCATGAACGAGGTTCTGAAAGAATTTTTGGGTAAGTTTGTCATTGTTTACCTAGACGATATTTTGATTTTTAGCAAGACATTGGAGGAACATATGATGCATATTCATATGGTGTTTGAGAAGTTGAGAGATGAGAAATTATTGATTAACTTGAAGAAGTGCAATTTTGTGAAGAAAGAGTTAGTGTATTTGGGATTTGTAGTCTCAGTAGAAGGTCTAAAAATGGACCCAGAGAAGGTACAGGCTATCCTTGAATGGCCTACTCCAAGGAGTGCTACTGAGGTAAGATCTTTTCATGGTCTAGCTAGCTTTTATAGAAAGTTTATCAAAAATTTTAGCAGTATTTGTGGTCCCTTGACTGAGACAATGAGAGGGGATAGAAAAGAGTTTAAGTGGACTAAAGGGGTAGAAAAGAGTTTTCAATTGTTGAAACAAAAGGTTACAGAACAACCCATTTTAGCACTTCCAGATTTTAATAAGGTGTTTCAAGTAGATTGTGATGCTAGTGGTATTGCAATAGGAGCTGTTATGAGCCAAGAAGGTAAACCTATTGCTTATTTCAGTGAGAAGTTAAATGATGCCAAGAGGAAGTATTCTATTTATGATCAGGAATTTTATGTTATAGTTCAGGCATTAAAGAAGTGGAGACATTATCTACTTCCTAAGGAGTTTGTTTTGTATACTGATCATCAAGCTTTGCAATATTTGAATAGTCAAGGAAAGTTGAATCAGAGGCATTTGAAATGGGTTGAGTTTTTGCAGAGTTATACATTTGTTTTGAAACACAGGAGTGGAAAGTCTAATAAGGTTGCGGATGCTCTTAGCAAAAGGAAACTATTGCTGACAGAGATGTAGATTGAGGTGGTTGGGTTCAAGGAACTCAAGAATTTATATCCAAAGGATCTTGATTTTGGTGAAGCTTGGAAAGCTTGTACAGAACCTATTACTCTAGACAGGATGAAATGGTTGGATTTTATCATCCAAGATGATATGCTATTTAGAGGGAGTCAGTTGTGCATTCCACGAAGCTCTATGAGGGAGAATCTCATCAAGGAGAAGCATAGAGGAGGATTGGATAGACATTTTGGTCATGATAAAACCCTTGCTTTGGTTAGTGAAAATTATTATTGGCCACAATTGCAACAAGATGTCAAGAATTTTGTACAGAGTTGCAGAGTATGTCAGATGGTGAAAGGAGTGAAGTAGAATATAAGGTTGTATCAGCCATTACCTATACCAAAGATGCCTTGGGAGGATATCAGTATGGACTTTGTTCTTGGTTTACCGAGGACACAGCGGGGACATGATTCAATTTTTGTGGTGGTTGACAGATTTTCAAAGATGGCACATTTCATTCCCTGCAAGAAGACTAATGATGCTGTTCATGTAGCAGAATTATTTTTCAGAGAAGTGGTGAGACTACATGGCTTGCCAAATACCATAGTTTCAGATCGAGATACTAAGTTTGTTGGATATTTTTGGCAGACATTGTGGAAAAAAGTTGAAGATAGATTTGAAGTTCAGCTCATCACATCATCCACAGACTGATGGACAGACAGAGGTGGTGAATAGAAGTTTGGGAAATCTGCTGAGATGCTTGGTTGGAGATAAGCCAATAATTTGGAATTTGATTTTACCACAGGTAGAATTTGTATACAATAATTCTGTCAATAGGAGCACTGGTAAATCACCATTCTAGATTGTATATGGAAGTAGTCCAAGAAATGCATCTGAATTAAGAAAGATAGATAAAGGAGAAATAAGTAGTGCTGAAGCTGAGGATTTTGCAGAACACTTGAAGAACATCCATGAGGAGGTGAGGAAGCATATTACCAAGATGAATGCACAGTATAAGGCTAAGGCAGATGAGAAAAGGAGGTATAAGGAATTTCAGGTTGGTGATGAAGTCATGGTTCATTTGCAGAAGGAGCGGTTTCCAGTTGGTACATATAACAAGCTAAAAATGAAGAAGTTTGGGCCATGTAAGATACTGAAGAAGCATGATTCAGGAAATGCATATGAGGTAGAATTGCCTAGTGAGCTGAATATTTCACCAGTGTTTAACATTTCAGATTTGATAGAGTATCATGAAGGAGGTGTTGAAAATGAGGTTGTAGCAGCACAGTGGAGTATTCCAGCAACTAGTTTAGACAGTAAGGAGATCAAAGATATACTGGACAGTCGTGTTGGCAGAAGCACAAGGAACAGGACATATGAAGAATATCTGGTCAAGTGGAAAGGATGACCTGTTGAAGATTCATCATGGCTGACAAAGGAGGAGGTTAGCCATCTTGGTTTTCCTCTACACACCTGAGTCGTGATAGGGTCAATTCTCAAATTACCCTGGGTGTCTGATGCAGGAGCATCCTGGGTGTAAGAGCAATCTTGCATCACCCAAAAAATATTTCTATTTTTGAATTCAATAAGGGCTATCCTGTGCAGAGCTGCTATTTATGGAAAGTTATTATTTTTTTGGTAATTTTTGTCTGTGCTCAGAATGATCTAATTTCTTTCTTGGAGGTTCATTTTGGTCATATAAGTCTGCCAGTAAAGTTTCATTTCCAGATCAAGTGTATGTTGGAAGATATTGAAGATTTTCGGTATTGGCAGCAGGGTACAGAAACTTTGGACTCAGTTTTGAAGGCTTTAGAGGCCCCGGATGAGGTCAAAAATTTGGGTAATGGGCGCTTGCGTGGGTCAAGCCTGTAGAGCACTTCGTGGTGTTTTCAAAATGGGGTTATAATAGCCGATCGGGTCAACTGGTGATGACTTATGGTCTTCGGAAGTTGGGCCACCCGAAATGGCGGAAAATAATTTTCTTCAAAATTTTTGTTCGGGTTTCAAAGGTTATCTTGAGCCGAATATGATGTAATAAAATGTAAAATAAAATAATTCTAAGTTTGGTCGGCCTTATTGGCTAAAATTCTGGAACCTTCCCAGACGGTGAAAAAAATTGCCTATATAAGGAAGGCTGTATTATTGTCTTAAGCAGTTCAGAATAGTTCTGGGTAGTAGATCTGGGTAATAGTTCGAGGCTTTGTCCTACAGAATATTGTAAGGGAATGCCCATGTGGCTTTGCATATTGTAATTCTGAAAGTTTGTAATTCCACATTTGTGGAGATAATAAGAAGCCAATTTTCTGTTCTTACATATTGTTGTTGTTTCTCTATTTTTGTTATGTGTTTGTGGTATTAAGGGGAGCACCCTTCATCATCTCCTCATCCTCAAAAAGAGTGAGAAAGGATTCATCAACAAAGTGACCATTAACAAGCTAAGAAGAAGACTCGGGGAGGGAAATGTGCCAAAACAAACCAGAGGAAATAGATTTGGCAAGAAAATACCCAAAGCCTTCAATAGCAAGCACATATAAAGTAGGAGCTAGTGGATAACCTTTCCGGATGGATCTAAAAATCCCAAAAGTATCAAATTGAGATCCATTGATAGTAATACATGTAGAGGCATCACCAAAAAGAATTTCCACAGACTGTAAGAAGTGAGGACTGAACCCAAGAGATTGGAGCATGGAAAGGATAAAAAGCCATTCAATGCGATCATAGGCTTTAGCAAAATCAATTTTAAGGAATAAAGTGGCATGTTTAGAGTAATGAGCCCATTCCATCCCTTTCCAAACTACAATAATGTTGTCAAGGATATACCTAGATTTAATAAAACTAGTTTTCTTAGGGCGAACAATAAGACGAAGGAGATGTCTGATTTTGAGAGCTAAAGCTTTAGCAATTATCTTGTAGGAGACATTCAATAGGGTGATGGGCCTCCAATTGTAGATATCCTTGGGATCACCAGACTTAGGTATGAATTTGATATTTCCTTTATTAATTAAAGAATCCAAACTTTTATTATGAAAGGCCTTGAGATAAAATTTATGTGGGTCAGGACCTATAGCATCCCATAAGTTCTTATAGAATTCACAAGGGAAGCCATTACATCCTAGAGATTTATCATCGCCCATAGAAAAATTCACTTCTTTGAGATCATTGATGGTAAGCATTTTCTCACAAAAGGCTTGCTAGTCAACCACAATGTGGTTTGGAGTAACAACAATACAAGCCTTCAAAACCTCCTCTTGTGCAACATAATTACCCTATGAAGCAAACACTTTTTCATAGTGTTGAACAAAAGCCTAAAGAATGGCAAGGAGCTCAATAAGGGTTTCAAATCCTTGTTTGATTTTTTTAATACCAACATTGGTATGCCAAGCTTTGAGAGCATGAAAAAATTCATTAGAGGCTTTATCACCTACCTCCAACTAGTGGGGGCAAGCTTTGATTTGAGCTCCATGAGTAAGATAGGCATCTGCAATTTTCTTTTCATGTCGAAGTTGGGCCAGCTTAAGATGAAGATCAAAGTCAAAGGGATTCAATGCAAGTGCATTAGCAACATTGTGAAGAGCCTTAGTGTTAGCTTCATAAACACCCTTCCTATAGCATGCTAACTGACAGCTATAAATGCAAAGAAATCTAGCAGTACGGTTGATGCCTTCATTCCACCACTAGATCCAACCAAGCTAACTATGGGGATGAGGCTCTAAATTCCAAACTTGAAGAATATGAGTGATAGTGGAAGCATGCATAAGCATTGACATTTTGAGGTAAAATTATGTATGAGAAGCCTGCCTGGCAAAGGAATTCCAAGTGATGGAAAAATAAATGGGGAAGTGATCTCACAAGGTAAAATCTGTCAGATGATTGACAGGTAGACCTCAATCTTTAGAAAAATTGAAAAAAGATTGAGTTGTTATCATAGCACAATATAATCTCTTAAATATGCGGTCAAAACGAGCTCTAAAATTAGACCAAGTATGCCAAACCCCACCATGCTAGTGGCGGTTAGAATTGGGATAGAAAAGGCCCAATTTATTGTGCATGTGGTACCAAGCTTCTCTCTCCCTAGTTGTCCATCAAAAAGGAAAAATCCATTCATTGTCAGAGGCCATCTCAACCATATTAAAGTCTCCACACATAACCCAAGTAGTAGGAGGCAAGTTGTCATCTAGCTAGCACCATAGCTGAAATCTTTCCACAACATCATTGGGAGTGTAAACATTAATGATGCCAAAAGAATGGCTATGAAAAGACAAAAAATTCTAAGTGAAACACTACATCAGATCATAACCATGAGAAATAATAGAAGAATAAAGGTGAGGTGACAGAATAGTAATGACACCACATTTACCAGCTTCATGCTAAGAAGAAAAAACAATGTCGTCCAACCAAATGATACGACAGGCATAATTAAGCAAGAAACCTAAAATTTTAACTTCCTGTAGACATAAAAACATCTAGAGTATGAAATTTGCAATGGGTATCACAAACATAGTACTTTCTGGAGAGGTTAGTTAGACCTCACACATTCCAAGACAAAAATTCATAAAAAACCTTGCATGGTTTCCTCGTCCCCAAGAGAGGAGAAACTATTCTGCAAGAAAGTTGGTACAAAGCCAAAGTTGGAAAGTAAATCTCTAGATGAGATCAACCACCTTTTTTCTGGGTCATCTATGTGTCCATTGGGACTGTGAGACCGATGTAAAGACTAGGAGGAAACTAAAGAAACCATTGGTGGTGCAAGCACCACATCTAAAGTGGAAGACCTCGTAGCCAAAGTTTTCCCCTGAATAATAGGGTGTGAAATAGGTGGCACAACTAGTGACACTTCGACGGGAGGAGAAGGTTCTCCTGTTGAAGGTTCTAGAGGTGACACAACTGTAGGAATAGTGTGTGTCATTTTAGAACCTGAGTTCCTTCCTTTTCATGAAATTGTAGTCCATTCTTCTTTTTTTCCAGCATCTAAATTTTTGACTGGTGCTTCCTTTGGTGATGGCTTCACCTGAAGGGTAACCAGCGAGCAGTCCTTAATCTTGTGTTCTATTGATTGACACCTATAATAGGTGTTTTGAAAATTCAAATAAAGCACTTTTTGAGAGATGGTGAGAGAACCATTGTGGATTTCAACAGTGTCCTTAAGGTCCCTAGAAAGATCGACCTCAACACAGACATGCTTCTGGGGTTGAGCATTAAAAATTTTTTCATGCTCCATGAAAATGACCTTACCAAGGGTTTTAGAAATAGAATCAATAAATGACTAGCATGGAAAAGGGAGACCAAGAAACTCAACCCAAACAGTGGCCCTAAGTTTCTTATCATTTAAGACAGTGAAGTCTCGAGACTATCTCTGGAAAAAAAGTAGGGATGACCTAACCATCCAAGGCTCGCGGCTAAAAATAGATTTCACCTAGGAAGGGTTAGAAAAATGAAAAAGAAAAAATAGATTTCAAGGCAGACCCCATGAGGGATCCAGCTCTTGTTTACCCAATCTTTAAGGATACTTTCAGGAGGAGTGCAACCCACAAAATATCCAATCAAAGTATGCTTTTCTAACCATTCACATGCAGAATCAAATTCTTGTAGATCAAGAACAATATAAGGGTTACCTCGTGAAAGATCTTCAGGATGAACTTACAAGGATGTTTGTTCAGAGGAGGCACCATGGCTTTCCAAAGCTTTAACTCATGCACCAACATCAACTGCTAGGCTGAAGTTGGCCGGAGCCATACTAAAAGCTAACCCTGATGCAAAAATCCTGTAGTAAATATGGTATGACAGATGGAAAGCTCAGAGCAAAGACATAGACAAGAAGTCATACGCATGAAACCCTAGTAGAGCATTTTTCTCTTCCTTGACCCTTTCACTTAACAAAGTACTTTTGAAATTGCATTATTTAATTTTAATTAATTTAAAATATGCAACTCAACTAATAACCACTTAACTCAAATTACACATTTATATTTAAATTTTTGTTTAATAATTGTTAAATTTTTCAATTAATTAATTTTGACTTTATAATTAAATTATTTTTTAAATATAGATAATTAATTAATTCTCATTAATTATTTAATTAATCCTTATATCCAATATTTTAATGTATCATAAGGTGTAACTAATTAATCTCATTTAATTAATCCTAATTAATTTCTCTATCTATCTTAACACAAAAACCACATCAAACCACATGACATACAACCATGAGACAAAACTGACTAAACAAAAATACAACAATCAAACCTATAGGAAGGGCTCCTAAATTTACATCATTTTGACAACTCTGGATAGGTAGAAAATCAGATACTTGTCCACTATTTCTGAATAATTAATGGCTTATGTTGGGATTGGATAGGTGTACTATTATCTCCCCTCTCTTACCATTGAGATATTGTGATAGGGAATGCTTATCCAGACTATTTAGGGAAGTTGATGCCCAATACTTGAAATCTTACATAAAAGACAAGCATGTACATACATGCATAAATATATTTAACAAATAATGGTGAGGATCGATTGATCGTGTGGATCTCATATGAAAGTAACTAAAACTTCATCCCTTAACAATACCAGGAACATCAAATAGAAATATAAAATATATACTTCAACCATACACACGCAATTATGGGTTAGTAAAACTGTAAACATAAAAAACATCAAATCTATCTTAGGATCTAATACACACATGAAAAGTGTCTTGAAAGAATCTAGCCAATTAAATTGAAAAGAAAACTATGGGAGGGTTATTATACAGCCAATTGATGTTCTTATGGTAGGGTTTGCTGCCAAAGGAAGGGACTATTTTCGTTAATGACAGGGTCCACTACAAATAGCAGAGACCACTGGCAACAACAAGATTTTTTGCCAATGTCATAGACCACTTCCAAAGGTATGGTTAGTTGTCATTATGGTAGTGAGTGGGAGTGGGCTAGTACTCCCCCTACTTTATATTAATTTGATTTAATAAATTTCTTAATAAGTATTAATATAAAAATATTAATATTGATATTTACTAAATAATATTACCAATTATTATTAATGAGGTTGTATGAAAGAATTTTATTGGTTAATGAATAGATTTATTGAACTATTTTATTTAAAGTATTATTATTCATGTGTAAAAATAGTCTAATTGGACTATAGATAAAAAAAATAAATGTTTTTTTATAGTTAAATTGATTAAATTATTTATCTTAACTTTTAAAAAAAATGAAGTCTTCTCTGAATAATCACAACACACACATTGTGTTCACCACGGATTTGTTGGATAAGTAGATTAGTATTTTCTTGAAAACCAAATATGCGTGACCATCAAGGTTTCATCCACTCCAAACCAATGCAAGCATTAAGTATGATAACTATAAGATGATAGCTAGGGCACGAAGGGCCTCCCAATCATTGTTCTCACCTACAAAAAATTCCAATGATATTCTTATTGCTGCGAATAGAGGAAGATTGGTCAGGGACCAAACTTGCCCTAGAAAGCCCTCTGTAACAAGGAAAGAAGAAGTCAATTGGGTTAAATCCAAAGACCATAATAGCTTCAAGAATCCCTCCTCTCACCTTATATCTGAACAAAAATCCCTTCATCTCAAAAAGAAATTTGAAAATCTCACTAATATGGAGCATTGTAGCAATCTAAAACCTGCCCCCTCTCATCTACATAGAAATGCTACTCCAAAGGCCAGCAGTGCTCAAACCCCCATCTTGACCTAGTCTTCAGTTAATATCTACACCCCACCGCATAAGCGAGGGATTTTTAAATAGTCCAAACCCATTTCTCAATCCACCCTAACCCCTAAATCCATTCCCTACTCTCTACCCCACCGTAGATCTATACCACAAATCACCATAGGTAATCAAAGTAGATGATGGTAGCATTGAAAGCTCCTCAGATATGATGAGACTTAAAGGAGTTTTTTGAGATGGAACACGTATGAAATCCCAACATCTAAAATTACAGACTGGCTCAAGAAAAATCTTAGAAAATAGTTTTAGATTAGAGCATGTCATTCAATCCTAATTATATCCAATGCATTGAAGTATTAAGAGATGTTAAATTAACTCTCTTACCAGTAGAATGCTCGAGCAATAAAATCTTTAAAGGAATAGGGAATAAGATAGGACATTTTGAGAGAACTATTGTCACAAAATATCCACAATCAGAAGTAATTATCTTATTAGGAATGGACATTTTTATTACAACACTTCCTCAAATATTAATTTAGAGTAGAGCCAACAAGTTTATGCTAAACCCTAGCATTATGTTAGATTTAGTTGAAGAGTATATTCAAAACTAGGATAAAGCTGGGCCTATCGAAACATAGGAAAACCTCCCAAAGGAATTTACTTTCTTCTTAATGAAATAGGGGGAGGCTTCTTGATTAACTTTTCTACTCATTCTCCAATAGGCCATCTAGACCTTCCAGATCTTGAGAAAGAGTGGCAATCATCTAACATGGACATCCCTCCACTTATGAAAGAAATAGATCAAACAAATAGTATCATGGACAACCAATATGAGGGCGTAAACACTCTAAAGGAACATAATATATCTATATTAAAGGACAGGGAGAGAATAGAAGAAAAAGAGCTGAGCAACAAAGAAAACAAGATCACATAAGAAGAAGTAGCCAAAAATAGGAACCTTTTGTTTAACTTGAAAAAATAATTAATCAAAAGGATGAAACAGGGAATCATGATGACTTACTCTTAGGATATCTAGACCATAGGAATATCTCAATATTTAAATCTGATAACATGAAAAACAATGTCTCATCAAATACTTGAATCCATGAAGACAAAGATTCAGAAGAAGGTAGTATGGGAAGTCCATCAGGACACACTATTAACTAGGAAAATACTCCCAACCTAGGAAGCAATTCTGAAGATAGTAAAATTGAGAAAGAAGTTCAGATAATTCTAGATTATCTTGGAGAAAGGGTTACATAATAATTACTAGATCAATTTCTCAAGGAGATCTATGATAAGGAAGAGCTGGTCCTCCAAAAAGAACTACTTATTGAAGGTATTATGTTAGAAGATTGGTATAGGAAGGATAGGAGAGAAGAAATTCTCCTCGATCTTAAGGTTAACGAATCTAAAGATGCAATTTTTGTAGGGATTACTCTCTTGAAGGAGAGACAATGCTCTCTAGATTGTGCAAAAAAATCAAAGAAAAGGGGGATGAAACTAAATGCGGAATTGAGAGAGAAAGCAGGTGAGGTAGTAGGGTAGGTAAAAATCACATCACTTCTTTATGCAGGAAAGGAGAAGAGCCTTCCCAAGGAGCCATGAATATCCTTACCTATAATGTTAGGGGCATGAATGCCCCTAAAAATAAGTGACTGATTAAATGTTACATCAATACCTACAATCTAGAAATTATTTTAATTTAATAAAAAAAATGGATGAAGTAGAAATTCTCAACTTTAAAAGAAAACTAGGAATTAGAGAACTCACCTCTTCACCACCAATAGGAGCATCAAGAGGCCTAGCTATTATTTGGGATCCTTGATGCCTCTCTTTGGATATCATAGAAAAAAGGTAATACTAGATGAGTGGATTGGTCAGAAACCTTAGAAATAATCTAACCTTTTACATAATAAATGTATATGGGCCTATTCAGAATAGAGATAAATTAAGGGTCTGGCAGGAAATAGAATCTTCCTTAATTCATAGCTTGGACTAACTATGGATTCTAGGAGGGGAATTTGATGTTATAACAAAGGCTTCAGAAAAGAGAGGGGGGAACTTCTCTCTCCCCATTGTGACAAAAGATTTCTCAAAATGGGTGGATGAGATTTTCTTACTAGAAATTCCCACTGAAGACAAATCCTTCACATGGACAAATAGATGGAAAGGTTTCTCTAATATAGAAGAAAAAATTAGATAGATTCTTCCTTAAAGGAAGTTTGATTAATACAAATCACTCATTTGAGGCCAAAATTCTCCCTATCTCAGGGTCTGATCATTTTCCTGTACTATTAAACATCCATATGAATGTTAAGCCAAAAAAATGTCCTTTCAAATTTGAACAAGCTTGTCTTAGAGACCTAGACATCTTGGATCTTATTGAAGAATGGTGGAAAGAACCTAACTTTTTGGGTTCCAAAATGTTCATAGTTGTAAATAAGCTTAAATGAATTAAAAAAAAATTTTAGACTGGAATGCCAAGAAATTTGGCAATATTTTTTATTTGAAAGCAAGACTAGAAAAGGATATAAGATAACTCAACTCCTAGGTTATTCAAGAAGGGATGAATGATGCTTTATACCTTAAAGAAATGGATATTCTATTAGAATATGAGGAAATCCTAGCAAGAGAGGAAATTTTATGGAAAAAAAATCTAGAGAGCCCTGGTTAGAAGCAAGAAACAAAAACACCAAATTTTTTCATAACAGCACGAAGTAGGGGAGGAGCTTTAATCAGATAAAAAACATCAAGGATGATAAGGGACACATAGTAGATGAACCAAGAGAAATTACTAATGAAACAGTTAGATACTTTAAGAATATTCTCAATAACTTTGAATATTCTAATAGAAATAACCAAACAGATTTTCTTAAAAACTTCCCTAGAGTCATAAAAAAGCTTCAAAACAAAATCTTGACAGAGAAATTTTCTATTGAGGAAGTAAAAAATTCCTTCATGCAAATGCATATAGACAAATCACCTAGCCCAGATGGTTTCTCTGCTATCTTCTTTTAGAAATGTTTTCTTTTTATAGGAAAGGAGATAATAGAGGCATTAGAAGGCATTAGAAACTCAGCTAAGATGCTGAAAGAAGTAAACTATACCTTCATAGCCCTTATCCAAAAGAAAGAAAAACCAACGAGTCTAAATGACTTCAGGCCTATAGCACTCTATAATAGCCTATATAAACTCTTAACCAAAACCTTATCTTTAAGACTTCAAAAACTACTTCCCTCACTTATCAGTGAGGAACAAACAAGGTTTCTTCCTGGTAGATCAATTTATGATGGAGTCATTATTGCCCAAGAGGCCATTCAATCAGTCCAACAAAACAAAAATCCTAGCATGCTCATTAATTTAGACATAAATAAGGCATATGACAAGGTACACTGGAGATTCCTTTGTAAATGCCTGGAAGCTTTTAGCTTTTCAAGAAGCTGGATCAACCTTATCTTTGAATGCATATCCTCTCCATCAATATCTGTTTTAGTTAATGGAACTCTAGAGGGTTTTTTCAGCATCTCTATGGGCTTAAGACAAGGAGATCCTATCTCCCCCTTTATGTTCATCATCATGTCTAAATCCTTGGGAAGGGCTATTGCAAAGGAATAAGAGAAGGGCACTATTGAGGGCATAGCCATCACAATAGAATTGAAGCACACAACTCATCAATATTTTGTGGATGACACCTTGCCATATGGGGCTTGCAAAAGGAAAGAAGCCAGAGCCTTCAAAAATATCTTGGATTCTTACTCCAAAGCTTCTAGATAAGAAGTCAACCTGAATAAATCTGAAATCTTCTTCCTTAACAAAGATAAAGAAACTAAAAGAGATATTTGTCATATCCTCAATTTTAAACAAGGAAACCTTCCTTGTAGGTACTTGGACCTCCCATTGGTCAAGGATAATAGGACTACTGATATTTGTAACCCTTTGATTGATAAGATCAAGAACAAGATGAACTCATGGAAGGGAAAATGGTTATCCTCAGTAGGTAGAGCAACCATGGTTAAGTTAGTCCTAGCAGCCATGCCAACATATAAATTACCATCCATCCATTTATTAGCTAATTAAAAATCAGAAATTAACAAATACTTGAGAACTTTCTTTTGGCAAGGAAGCGGAGACAAAAAAAATATCCCCCTTATTTCAAGGGAAAATATTTGTAAACCAAAAGATGAAGGTGGTATTGGTCTTAAAAATCTTAGGGATCATGGGAGAGCTCTAGGAGCTAAATTGGTATGGAGATTGTATAAGATTCCAGAGGCTAAATGGGTGAAGATTCTGATTAACAAATATCTCAAAGATGCTTCCCCATCAACATCTTTAGGGAAATTAGTCCCTTGAGAGTATCCAGAATATGAAATTTTTTGTTAGATTGTAGGAATATCATTATGGAAAAACTAACATGGAACTTAGGCACTGGTGAATAAGTAATCTTTTGGACAGATTCTTGGGGAGGATATAAAATCTTAAATAAAGAACTCAACAATGTACCTCTCCAAAACTTCTTAGAATCCAGATTTGGGATCCTCCTCAAAGACTACATAGTATATAATGGGGAGGAATGGGAATGGAAACCCTTCCAAGATTTAGGTTTATCCACAAGAGAGCAGGAGCTATTAGCTTGAACTCTTAATAAGAGAAAGATATTTCTTAACAACAATAGGGACACTTTAGTATGGGATGGATCCAAAAATTGAAAATACAACACGAAGGATGGTTATGATCATATCAATAAAAACCATAAAAGGCAGAAGACTCAAATTCCCACTAGCCTATGTTGGAACAAGGGATGTCTTCCCAAAGTTGGTTTCTGTACTTGGCTAGACTCAATTATAGACTCCTAACTATAGATAGATTTAGGAGGATGGGCTTCTCAGGTCCTAGTAGATGCCCTCTTTATGAAAATAGTGAAGAGGACACAAATCATTTATTTTTTAATTGTCCCTTCTCAAATCAATATTCGAAATGGCTTGTAGGGAACATAGGATGGTCATCAGTGTCCCCTTTTTGTCTTTTGAAAATGCTCCAAGCATGGCTGATTATTAAGAGGGAAAAAATTTATGCCAACCTCTGTACTTGTACCCCATCTATACTAATTTGGGAATTCTGGAAAGAGAGAAATAGAAGAATCTTCAAAGATGAGAAAATAGATTGGAGACAATTATGCAATAAAATTGAAGAAGCCATCATAGAAAAATTTAATAGTAGATTATCCAGTATACAAAAAATAGATCTTTATATGAGTATGAAAAAATGTGAAAGGTATGGCAAGGTCTTTCCCTTCCTCCCTTTATTAGCTCAGGGTATATGGGGATGGCATCCAAAAGATTAGCTTTCAAGTGGCACCCTCCAAAAGAAGGTTGGTTCAAACTCAACTTTGATGGGGCTTCCAAAGGTAATCTGGGGACAACAGGCATGGGTTGTAGTATTCACAACCAAGAAGGAAAATAAATTGCATCTTTTGCAGCCCCTTTAGGAATTGAAACCAAAAATTGGGCCAAATTTTCAGCATTAATTAAAGGACTAAGAATATGTATCTCCCTAGGGATTCAACTTTTGGAAATTGAAGGAGACTCAGCAATCATTATCATCACTTTAAGAAAAGGATCAAACCCTAACTAGAAACTAAATTCCCTCCTCTACCAAGCCTTAAATTTATGAAACTCCTTAAAATAGGTAACTTTCATCCATATCTATTGGGAAGGTAATAGTAGAAAAGACAAACTTGCAAATATGGGAGCAGATGACATCACACTCCAAGAAAAGTTTGGCTTTGCATTAATGAATCCATATAGGAAACCTTTGTATCTCTCCATCAAATGAAGAATTTAACCTAGGAAAATCCTGTAATAATTAAGCTTGCTACTTTAGACTTCTATGTATCATCAAAGACTAAGATTACGAATTATTATACTAGGACAAGTAAGAGTTACATCATTGGATAGAGAAAAACATATCCTAAGACATCAAACATCAATTAACTAAACTTAGTTAGGTTCATTTGAACTTTTATTAACATATTTGGATAACTAATAATATATTTTTATTCATTCACAAAGATAAGAATATTCTCATATACATTTGTATTTTCATAGGAATTAAAGAATATCCATATATTAACATTTAGGAATATCGACCCTTGATATATATATGTTTATGTTGGAAATTTGGCTAAGTCTATTGCATAGATGTTGTCATTATGGAACATATGATCCACATGAAGATCACACAAGCTAGAGAGCAAGTATGACATAGCACATTGCAAATTTGTCTAAGTATGAGATAGTATTTTTACCAGTGTACCCGGATAGAGTTTTTGTTTGTGACATTGACTAGAGTGAGTTCAGTGCTTGCACACTTGAACATAGACTCTATGATGACTAATGATGACACATCTTAGAGAGAAAGTCAGTATGACATGTACGGAAGAAGTTATGACAATTTTACTGAAGACAATGTGAAGCTGACATGACAGAATATGAAGATAGAACTAGTAAAGAGTTAAGGGATTATTTTATTTATTAGAATAATGACTTAACAATGTAAAGGGATGAAATCCTAGATGTTTCCCTTGGATAAAGTTATTTTTTATTATGGCAGCCAACCAAGTAAATTTATTAGCCTTAATAACTTGTATAAATATAATTGTAAAAAGAAAAGAAAGTAGTGAAGTAGAGAAAAGAAGAGTGATATGATGCGAGATATGTGAAGTAATAGTGAAAGATCAGTGAAGAGATATTGATGCAAGTAGTATAAGGTTATGTACCTTGACCTCTTTTTTAATTAGTGTATATTACTTGTTTGGGCAGTGGGCTCAGCTGGTAATCACATTTTGTACTACCAACTCCTAACAGGGTTGAGGCTTCTAACAAGGCCTATAGTCCCTTAATCAGAACTGATACACTATATGGTTGTAATAGACTCCTAACAGGGTAAAAATCCTTAACAAGATACTTTTTATTAGTGGATCTTTGTGCGTACCATCCCCACCGGGGTTTTCCCTTGGCCAGGGTTTTCTCAAGAACAAATAATGTGTTATGAGTTCTTTATTGTTATGCATGTTGTTTAGCTTCTTATGTTATGAATGTATAAAGACAAATTGTTATATCCATAATTGGGAAAAAGATAAAGTTTTTAGAATATTGATTCACCCCCCCCCCCCCGACCCCTCTTAGTATTCCCTATTTCTAACAATTGGTATCAGAGCTTAGTTACTCAGAAAAGAATCATTCAAGGAAAGCCTAGTAGCTTGAGTAAGATCTCTACGGATATGGATCAACTATAGAAGAATCTTGAAGAATCCCTTGAATAGATTGATATGCTTACTGATGAAAGAGACACTCTTAAAGGAAAATATGATGATGCAAAGAACCTCATTGAGAAACTGAAAAAAAATTTGAAGATCTGAGATCTGAAAAAGAATTCAAAGTTTTTATTGAAGATTGTACTGACAATGTGGAAAAAGAAAATGAGATCCTTAAGCATGAGTTGAAGATAGAAAATTTGAAGCCTAGTTTGAAAGATGGAAATGGAAAGAATGAAGTGAATCTGAAATCTTAGAATGAAAGTCTAAAGACTGAAAATGAAGGACTGAAATCTAAACTTGGAAATGTAACATCTGAAGTTGAGAAAGTCAATTTGTAGTATGCTGAACTTGAGAAATACAAAAATATTGTGAAAGGTGAACTGACTCAATCCAAGCAACAACTTGAAAGGCTATATTCAACTAGTGAGAAGATTGATAAACACGCATCTTTTTAGAAACCATTCTATGATAAAACTAGTCTTGGATTTAACACTCTTAAAGCTAATGATGAAAGCAAGGAACCAAATCTGAAAGTATATGAAAGCTTAGATGAGAAGAAGTCTGATGAGATCAACAAATCTGAAGATACACCTAAAGAAGAAGAATCACCAAAGCAAGAGGAATCATCCAAAGGTATGTAAAGAGAATTCAAAGGTAGACATTTTGCTTGTAATACTATTGGTCATATGAAGAGAGATTGGACAGGTAAGCAATTTAAACCTCTTAATGGTTATTGTTATAACTGTCATGGATTTGGACATAGAGCTATTGAATGTAGGAAACCTAAATTTATTGAGAATAATAACAATACTAGAATGTTTAGGAATACTAACAATGTAGATAAGAAACCTACTGAAGATATGAATAGAAGAAATGGAGTAATATGTTATAGATGCAACAAGGTTGGACACATTGCTAGAAATTGCAGATCATAGATTAATCCACTTGGACCAAGATATGGAAACAAGGGAATTGTTTGTCAGATATGCAACAAGATTGGATATACAGAAAGGTTTTGCAGAATGAACAATAGAGTTTTTCATCTTAACCCTAACCTTGGAAATCATGAAAGAAGAAATAAAGATGCAAGTAACAGATAGAAAGGTTGTTGTAGCAATATAGAAGAAGTGAAGTTTATTAAAAGCATAGATCAAGGAGACATATTCAACATTGAAGGAAATCAGAAAGGTGAAGTATCAAGTGGTAAGAATGAATCCTTACCTGACCTATCTCAAAGCACTTAATTTATGAAAATTATAGTAGATTAGGAACTTAGATTAGTATAGAAGTAGATTTATGATGAATTGAGTCTTGCAAAGTTAATGAAAGGTAGTCTATGATATTCTAATGCTATGGTTAAGATCACAAAGAAAAATATTATATTTTGTGAGATCGCAAGAATTTTTAAGTTTTGCAGGATAGCAGAAACAACTTTTTGGAAAGAAATGACAAAAGAATTCAATGTGATGTCAGACCTAAGTGAGATTGAAGTAATAAAAGGTTATGATCAATGTTATTTGATCATCAAAGAGAATAAAAGTGTTAAGGTAATCAAAGAGTAGTGATTGGAAGCTTTTTGCAATGATTTGGTGAAGGATTTGAGTGCCAAATCTACGCAAGCCCTAAAATCATGAAATTGAGGTATTTTACTTCACAAAACTGTGAATCGGTAAAAGAAATTTGAAGTAATCATGTATGTATCTTTAATTCACAATGTCAGAGATAAAAATAGACCTAGAATGAAGAGGGAACTAGTAGAACCCTTGGAAGAAGACCCTAAGTTAGCTTTATCATCCATACCAGATGGAGTTTTGCATTTAGAGAATGTAAGAAGCTATCTTGGATGCAAGTTAGAAACCATCAGTGATAGTGATTTTACAAATGAGTATGAGAAGATTTACAACCAAGACATGTCATTAAAAGAAGGATATGATCATTTGAAAGACAATGGGATTGTTAAGTATGCATTGCAGTATGAGTTTGATAATGAAGAATGCACTAAGATAATCCATAGTAGAATTCATAATGACAAGTTTTGGCTAGAAGATAGAGTGACAGACATTATAGTTGATTTGATTAATGAAGTCACTGGACTGTCTAAATTTGGAGCTATTCCTTTAAATGAAAAGAACATGAGAAAAATAGTCATTGATAACACTAATTCATCCTATAATGGTAGAGGAATTGTAATTAGTAAGATCCAACAACATGATATTAGATACTTATGCAAAATCCTAACAACTAAGTTTTGTGAAAATTCAAGAGAGGATGACATGGCAGCTGGAATGGTACACATAGCTTATTTGGTGTGTGTTGAAAAAGTGCTAGTTGTATGTTTGAAATTTTGAAAATTCAATTGTTTGAGATCTTGGAGAAGATTAAGACGACAAACTATGCACAATTTAGATTTTCATCTTTGATCACTTACATGTTTTTTCATCTTTTGAGGAGATTTTTGTTAGAAATAGGAAATACTAAGAGGGGGGGGTGAATCAGTATTTCACAAACTTTTTCTTTTGCCCACTTATGGATATAACAAATTACTTTAGTGCATACAAAGATTATCAAGCTGATTAGCAAACATAGCAGTAAATAGAAAGAACTCATAACACATCATATGTTCTCAAGGAAACCCTGGCCAAGTGAAAACCCTTGTGGGGATGGTACCCACAAAGATCACTAATCAAAAGTATCTTGTTAGGGATATTGGACCCTGTTAGGAGTCAATTTACAATATATAGTAGATCTATCCTGGTTAAAGGACTTTAGGCCTTGTTAGAAGCCTTAACTCTGTTAGGAGTTAGATTACAAAACTTGATCACCAGCTGAGCTCACTACCCAAACAAGTAATACAAAATGTTTCTGACTATAATATGGTACTTCTTACAACTTCACATCAATATCCTTTTCTGCTCTCACAATATACAACTTATCACAAGTTATCTTTACTTCCTTTTTACACATCACTTATATCTTTCATTACATTTCAAGTATGCCTAATATATGAGTTATTAAAGCTAGTAATTTTACATGGTCGGCTTCCAAAATCTTTATCCAAGAGTAAACATCTAGGATGTCATCCCTTCATAATGTTAAGTCATTATTTTGACAAGCAAAAATAATCCCTTAACTCTTTCGCTAAAACTATCTCCAAAATTGTTCTGTCTGCAAAAACTGTCTTTGGTAAACTTTGAATAAATTTTTCCATACTACTCCAAACTTTATGCACACTAAGATGGGGTATCCTCATACTCTATAGAAGCTTCACTTAACTACACAAACAAAAATATTTCTCTAGTGGACATCACCAACTAAATCTTCATTGGGTGCTCTATCAGGATCATTGTATCCATACTTAGACAATTTCTTCCTTCAACTTGCCATACTTGCATTCCAGATTCTGCACTCTCAATAGAGATCATATGTTGCCATAATGACAACATCTATGCATTCACATTAGCCAAATTGCCAACAATCTCCCCTTTTGTCATTGGTGGCAACATATCAGAAAATTGGCTAAGTGTGCAAACAAAACTTAAAAAGAAACTTATACAAAATTTTGTGGCCAAAAGTTATACAATATGTATACAATATCATACTCCATAGAATAGCTCCACCTATGAGTATCCTTCCTCAACATATATTCAATTTTCTGCTATCTCTCCCCCTTTGACAATAATGACAAAGATAGGGTGTACAAAAAATTTCAAAAACTTTATACCTTATTATCAGTTATTGCAAAGCCAGTAGGCTTGCAACACAATCACCAAACTCTAACTTCCAAGATTCAAAATCTTTCTCCCATATCTTCCTGAGTAGAGTACTCAATCCATATGCTACTGTTTGACAAGCTTGCAGGGAATTGAAGCTAAACTTCTGAAATGATGTCTTTGCTGAAAGACACTGCTCAATTTGATCTTCAACAATTGATATCTTGATTGAGACATGCTCTCTCAAGATGTTAACCCTTATCATCTTTCTATTCTTCTCCTCTACTATCATTCTGATTTCATCTTTCAATTTCCTTATGTTCTTCTCTATAGAACTTATCTTGACATTAGGGCTTGTCAAGGTGTTTGTCTCAGCTGTAATAGCATCTGACTTCTCTTTGATCTTCTTATCCTCTTCAACTATTATGATTTTTGATTTTTTACATTGTATGTACAAATACTTTCCAGTCTCAAAATGTCTCCTCAAATTCTTTATGCATACATCTAAACTATCAATATCATTTCAAATATTTACACTTAAAATTTGTTGTGTTTCTGCTTCAAAGTCTTCCTGAACTTTTATTTGAGGAATATCCTTTAAGTTAGAAAATTTAGAGTCAAAAGAATTCAGTACCATTTTAGCTTTCTCAAGTGGATCTGATTCAGATACCTTAGTGTTGATCACACTCTCAAGTTTCTTTGTCAAAACTCTAACTTTTCCTTCAGGGTCTTTCACCTTCTTATTCTTTCCAATAATTTTGTTGAGAGATGTGATGAACTCAAGCTGATCATCATCTTCAACTTCTTTTCCAAGGTCTTCAAACATTGAACCAATATGCCTCTTCTTACTGTCAGGTGCACTAATGTCTTCAACTGGTATAGAAGGTGCACTAGAGGTAGTGGCCTCTATCAAAATTTATTTTCCTTTAGCTGACTATTCTGCTAGAATTGATTCTGATACAGTTGGTGCTTTCTCTGCCTCTATATTCTTCTTTGATTTTGTGACCTTTTCTTGCTCTCCCAAAGCCAAATTGTCAACAATGTTTCCTGGATCATGAAATACAACATCATCTGATTCTAGAGTCACTTTGGTGCCTTCAATATCCATTGATTCTTTTCCAATATTGATATGTGAAGAACATGGGACTTCTTCAATACCAACTTTCTTTGCATACAGTTCCTCTGATTGCTTCTGCTAAGGGTCTGATTCAACATGCTTTTCTGCAACTATATCTACAAGAACTTGCATTACTACTTGCTCTGTCTCTTTCTATACTTCCTCCTTTTTGCCTCCCATTATAAGGATTATTCTTCTCTTGGTTCTCAATAAAGTTCCAAGAGACTTCAAGAATCTCTTCAAATGATCTTCATCCTTAACTTCATAGAACTGTCTGATTACATGTTCTCTCATCTTTATGTCCTCTTCTTGTGCTCTCTATTTTCTATTCATAAGTCTATTATACAAATCTTCTGGGATCTTACCATGAATAGTGCTATGTTTCTTATCTACCATAATCATGTGTGTAACCATTGCATTTTCAAAGTTCAATCTATCAAATGATCCATATAGATCATAGAATTTATTCAATTTAGTGAAGTCTCCATGCTTCAATATATCTTCATTAACTCTTCCAATTCTTGGTTTCCAAGTTTTCTTCTTGATTGAAACTACATCATCATCTTTAATTACTGCTACATTTCTAGGTACAGGTGGTACAATTACTTTCTGTCTGTTGTCGGGTCCTGTTGCACTCACTTTTACTCTTTTGCTAGGAATAGGAGAAAAAGATTTATCTCCTTCATCTTTTTCAGGTACTTCAACTTTTACCTTTACTGCAATAGGATCAACAGGATCTGCACTTGATGTCTCATGTGAAATTATAAGATTTTCACTTTGTTTCAAGGCTTCTGTAGTCTTCTTAGCTATGTCAAAATCATGACTTGACATACCAGATTCTTTCAATATTTTCTTCATAGTAGATTCAACTCTCTTACTAGATTGCTTCTTTTCTCTCAAACTTATTGTAGAGTTGAAATTCTCTTCATAGGTTCCAAACCTATTTGCATGACCATCCAACTCACACTTTAACAATCTATTCACATATCCTACTATTTCTGCTTTAGATATTTCATAGCCAAGAGGGTCTATGAATTCCATTCTAGGCTCAACTACTTCAATGTAGGTGAAATTAGTGTCAACTATAAAACAAATGTCATCTTTATGCTTTTCAACTAAGGATTGAGGAATCCTTGATTTGTTCTTAACAATATTCTGAAAAGTCTTCAACACAAGCTTCACACTGTCATTAACTTTATCAAAAAGGTGCTTCATGTAGACTGAGTTTATTCTTTCCATTGTGTTCACATTGTCACTCCAATCAACTATGTAAGGAAATCTTCTCAAAATATGGAAAAACATATAGGTTATTAGAGATGAAAACCTAAACTATGTGTACTTAGCCTTCTTAATCTTTTCTAAGTTCTCAAATAATTGAATTTTTAGAATTTCACATAGGTCTACTGGTTTCTTCTCAATACACATAAGATAAGCTACATGAATCATTCTTGCAGCCATGTCATCTTCCCTTGAACTACCAGAGAATTTAGTTGTTAGGATCTTGCAAAGGTACCTAACATCATCTTGCTTAATCTTACTTATCACAATTCCTCTACCATTATAACTAGATCCAGTGTTATCTAAAATAATCTTTCTCATGTTCTTTTCATTCAGTGGAATGTCTCCAACTTTAGATAATCCAGTAACTTCATGAATTAGGTCGGCAGTTATATCAATAACTCTGTCCTCCATCCAGAATTTCCCATTGTGGATTCTACTTAAAATGATCTTGGTACATTCCTCATCATTGAATTCATACTTCATGGAATATTTGATAATTTCATTGTTCTCTAGGTGCCCATAAGCTGGTTTAACTAACATGTCTTGATTGTACAATTTCCTGTAATCATCACTAAAATCTGCATCTCCCAAAGTTTCAAACTTGCAACCTAAATATCCTTTAACATTCTCAATGTGCAATACTCCATCTGGTACAGATGATAATGCTAGACTGTCATCAATTTCAGTTGGTTCTACTGGTTCTTTCTTAATATTTGGTCTATTCTTATCCTTAACATTATGAACCATAAAAATATCCATCTTATCAACTGATTAAAGATCAAGAAATACCTCAACTTTGCAAATCTAGGGTTTCGGTATGATCGTCACTGCAAACTGCTCCCAAACTTCTTCAAATCATCCTTAACTCACTTTTCTTTTTTAAAATCTCTTTTCAATCACTTTGTAATTGTAATGACTTTGATTTCAACCTTATAACACTTCACATTAACTTGATCTGACATTACATTCATTCATTTTGCCGCTAAAACCTCAAAAAGTTGATTCTGTAAACCTGCAACCATAAAACTTTCTATGACCTTGCAAAACACAATATTTTCTTTTGCACACTTAACCATAGCATTAGTACAACATAATAAACCTACATCTAACTATGCAAAACTTAACTCATTCAAATTCCTAATCTACACTAATCCTAAGTCCTAAACTACAGAAACCTAGATAATTTAAGTACTTAAAGAAGGGTCAAGTAAAGATTCATCCTTACCATTAGTTACATTACCTTCCTGACTACTTTCAATGCTGACTATACCTCCTTGATCTGTGCCTTTCTCCAATTTTGCTTCATCTTTATTGCTACAGCAACCTTTCTCTTTGTTTCCTGCATTTTCATTCCTTCTTGCATTGTTCCTAGGGTTAGGGTTATGATGATAACCTCCATTGTTCATTCTGCAAAATCTTGTTGAGTGTCCAAATTTGTTGCATATCTGACAAATGATTCCATTGTTTCCAAATCTCTGTCCTTGCTGGTTAATCTATGATCTACAATTTCTAGCAATATGTCCTGCTTTGTTGCATCTAAAACATACTACCACTTTTCTTTGATTCATTTCTTCAATAGATTTCTTATCTTCATTGTTAGTATTCCCAATCATTCTATCATAATTATTCAAAATTACTTTAGATCTTCTACATTCGTTAGCTCTATGTCCAAAACTATGACAATTATAACAATGTTTATTAAAAGATTTAAATTGCTTACCTGTGCAATCTCTCTTCATGTGCCCAATAGTATTACAAGAAAAATATCTACCTTTGAATTCTCTTTGCATACCTTTAGATGATTCTTCCTATTTTGATTCTTCTTGCTTTGATTCTTCTTTCTCTCTAGGTGGTTCTTCTTTAGGTGGATCTTCCAATGTGTTCTCATCTAGCTTTATTTCCTCCACACTTTCAGATGTCTTCAGATCTAGCTTCTTACTTTCATGGCTTGTTCTAAACATACTATATCCAAATCCAGTCCTATCAAAGAATGGTTCTTCAAAAGAAATTTGTTTTTCAGTCTTATCACTTTTTGAATATAGCCTTTCAAGTTGTTGTTTAGATTGAGTTAATTCACCTTTCACAATTTTATTATAATTCTCAAGTTCCACATACTGCACTTTTACTTTTTTAGATTCGGATGTTTCCTTTTCAAGTCTTAACCTCAGATCTTCATTCTCAATTTTCAATTTTTCATTATCAAATCTCAAATTTCCATCTTTCATACTAAGCTTCAGATTTACTATCTTCAACTGATGCTTAAGGATCTCATTTTCTTTTTCTAATTCATCACAATCTTCAACAAGCATATCAGATTTCTTTTCAGATTTCAGATCTTTAATCTTACCTTTTAATTTGTCAATAGCATTCTTTGCATCTTCATATTTTCTTCTTAAGGAGTTTCTTTCATTAGTAAGCATATCAATATGTTCAAGAGCTTCTTCAAGATTCTTCTGAAGTTGATCCATATCCATAGAGATCTTACTCAAGCTGCTAAGCTTTCCTTGAATGTTCCTTCTCCAAGTAACTGTGCTCTAATACCAATTGTTAGAAATAGGAAATACTAAGAGGGGGGGGTGAATTAGTATTTCACAAACTTTTTCTTTTTCACACTTATGGATATAATAGATTACTTTAGTGCATACAAAGATTATCAAGCTGATTAGAAAACATAGCAATACATAGAAAGAACTCATAACACATCATATGTTCTTGAGGAAACCCTGGCCAAGGGAAAACCCCGGTGGGGATGGTACCCACAAAGATCACTAATCAAAAGTATCTTGTTAGGGATATTGGACCTTGTTAGGAGTCAATTTACAATATATAGTAGATATGTCCTGGTTAAAGGACTTTAGGCCTTGTTAGAAGCCTTAACCTTGTTAGGAGTTAGATTACAAAACCTGATCACCAGCTGAGCTCACTGCCCAAATAGGTAATAAAAAATGTCTCTGACTATAATATGGTATTGCTTACAACTTTGCATCAATAGCCTTTGCTGCTATCACAATATACAACTTATCACAAGTTATCTTTTCTTCCTTTTTACACATCACTTATATCTTTCATTACATTTCAAGTATGCCTAATATATGAGTTATTAAAGATAATAAATTTACATGGTCGGCTTCCAAAATATTTATCCAAGAGTAAACATCTAGGATGTCATCCCTTTATAATGTTAAGTCATTATTTTGACAAGCAAAAATAATCCCTTAACTCTTTCACTAAAACTGTCTCCAAAACTATTCTATCTGCAAAAACTGTCTTCTGTAAACTTTGAATAACTTTGTTCGTACTGCTCCAAAATTTATGCGCACTGAGATGGGATATCCTCATACTCTGTAGAAGCTTTAGTTAACTATGCAAAAAAAAATATTTCTCCAGTGGACGTCACCAACTAAATCTTCATCGGGTGCTTTGTCAGGATCACTGTATCCATACTTAGACAATTTCTTCCTTCAACTTGCCATACTTGCATTCTAGATTCGGCACTCTCAATAGAGATCATATGTTGCCATAATGAAAACATCTATGCATTCACATTAGCTAAATTGCCAAAAATTTCCTTACACCATAGGAAATGTTTGGAATGATGGACAAACTACAATGGAAAGGATTAATGTAGTATATAGAAAGTATGTTGTTGACAGTGTTAATGAGAGTGCAGTACTTGTTATTAAGACATTTCAAAATATTGTGTCTAGCGGATCAAGAATTATATAGTCTCTTATGGAGAAATACAAGAATGAAGTATGTTTTATGGTTTACTCTAACCTTACATACATTGAAGTAGTTGAACCTAGAATTGAGTTCATAAACTGTCTTGGCTATGAAATATCTAAAACTGAGATAGAAGAATATGTGAATAGGCTACTTAAGTGCAAGGTTGACACTCATAGTAACAAATTTGGAACTTTTGAAGAAAATTTCAACTCCACAAAGGCTATACTTGAGGAGAAATAGTCTAAGAAAATATTAAAGGATACAGGAATGATAAAGAGAGAATTCTTAGTGGAAAAGTAGACAGCACCAGCAATCAGAGATATTGGATAGAAAGAGATTGTGTCTATACCTCCCTTATCATCTAATGCAGTACCAGTCAAGGTGAAAGTAGAGGAACCTGAGAAGGAACAAGTAGCAAGAAAACCTACTAGATCTACCTCCTCCACATTGAGCAAGAGAGTGAAAGAAATGTCTACTAGGCCTGGTAAGAAGGAGAAAACTTTGGTGCCACCAGTACCTAGGAAAATTGTAGAAATTAAAGATGATGACACTTCTATCAAGAAGAAAGCATGGAAACCTAGAGTTGAGAGAGTGAATGAAGAAATTATAAAAGATGGAGACTTCACTAAAATGAATAAATACTATGACCTTTATGACTATTCTGATAAATTGAATCTTGAAAATGCAGTGGTCAAGCATTTGATTCTGGCTAATAAGAAGTTTGACACTATTCAAGGAAAGATATCTGATGACTTATTGAAGAAACTTGTTAACAAGAAGATGAGAGCACAAGAAGAAGACAAATATATTAGAGAGAATCTTGTGAAGAAACTATGTGATGTAAAAGATGATGAAAATCTTAAACAAATTTTGAAGCCCCTTAGCACCCATTTAAGGACAAAAGTGAGAACCATTCAAATCATGGTAGGAAAATATGAACAAGTGAATGCAGAGACTGAACAAGCAATAACTAAAGTTATGGCAGAAATTGTTGGAGAGACATCAGTTGTAGCAGAGCAAGCAGAAGAAGAAGAACAAGAGGACATTCCCTCTCCACCAGCTATAAACATTGAAGAATCTATAAATATTGAAGGTAAAAAGATCACCTTGGATACTGATGATAATGTATTCAAGAATCTAGAGAACATTATTGACAATTCAGCTCTTGATGAACCAGATAGAACTGCAGAAGAAAAGCAAACCTGATTTATTGTTGAATAACCCAAAGTATCAGAAGTACAAGCACCTATACCCTCTATAGAAGAAATCAGTCTTACTCATGAAACTGGAAAGAAGAAGCAAACTATATCTTTGTTTGAGGATTTGGAAAAAGAAGTAGATGATGATGATCAGATGGAATTGATCACATCTTTGAGAAAAATTATTGGGAATAATAAGAAAGTTAAGAGTCTTGAAGGATGTTTGAAGGACCTCACTGAAAAATTACAAAATATTGTGACCACAGAGATTGTAGAAGCAGGCCCTATGGAGAAGGCAAAGAAAGTGATGATCACTTTTGATGATGAGTTATGTTAGTGCCTACAAAAAATTTCATGGCTGTAGCAATTTCCCCCTAGTCTCTACAATTATTTTCGTATCTGCCTTAAACCCTAAGCTTAGAAAATTAAAAAATATAGCCGTTGGTGTGAAAAAGCCCTATTTTGTCTTAGGCCTTGTTCTAATTTCATGTTACCTTTTTGAATCACTTAAAATCCCTTTAGCACATGTGCTTTAATATTTTGTCACCCCACGGGGTCATGCCTTTGATTTTTCCTAAGTCCCTAAACCCCAGTGGCCTTTAATTTTCATAAGTCCGAGCGCTAATATTTTTCCTAAGTCTCAGCAATTAATATTTCCTAATGTTTTGAATTAATTTTTCCTAGGCCCAGCTCTGACACCTTCTTGATCCTACGGTTGTTATAAGTTTGCAAGGGTTTTGTCAGAGGCTTGCGATCTTATGCCAGCTGTTGATTCCTTTTCATGACGTAGATTTTCTAAGCGGGCAGGTCCACTATTAGAGGGCTCTGAAAAGGTGGCATCTTATTGGTTAGTGTGTTAGTGAGTTGGTCATGTTATTAGGTGAGCCTGATATCTCAGTCAGAACATTCATGATTGACGGTGGGGGCATGATCTCATGGAATCTTTCGAGCCCTTGAGATCATGCGTCGTCCATCTGATCTTCTAGGTGGTATAATGTTCTCAGTGGGTCCAATGCCATGCATGCCCATTTGGTGGTCTCTTATTGGTCCACATAATGATGATTTGGCAAGTGTTAGTGGGACCTAGTACCCAGCGTGTCTTTAGAGTTCTGACAACTACAGAGAATCAATGGTTGGCATAAGTTCTCATGAGTTTTGTCAGAGCTATGAGATCTTACGCCCACTGTCTGATTATAGGGCTTCTACACAATGGGTCCTATGTCAGAGGTGACCGAGCATGTATAGTGAATGATATGTTGACATGTGGCATCTTTCTAGGTGGGCCCAGGGTTATCAAAAGGTCTAACAGTTGGATAAAATGTTTGGCGGTTTTGATATATTACAAAGGTTTCACTCATTCGCAAAGAAAAGTAGTGGAGTTCTAAAAGGTTGGTGATTTAGTGAATAAGTGTTTGTGTAACTGCTAAAATAAGTGGCAGAAAGATAAAGTATTTTGTGACTTGGAGATGGTCTTTAGTTGCCAAATTACTAAATGCAACTAGGGTCTTTTAAAAGATAAATCATAAAGCCCGTGAAAAGGGCAAGATCCGATGGTCATGATATAAAGTTGATCTAAATTAAAATGTTGACTGTCGATTCACTGCTGGCACCATAAACTAGCCCTTTAATTTCAAATTCAAATTTGTAAAGGGTTTCCTACGACCAGAAAGGACTGAAAAATTATTGATCAAGTGGTCAGATCTGGTAGAATTGGTTTTGCCGACTGTTGTAGTATTGTCCAGGGTGTTCCATGATCATTTGTAGGGGTCTGTACTATGTTCTTTGTGCTTGAGGTGTGTTGCAAGGGGCCGAATAGGTTGACAAATTTGACATTTTCATGATTCTTAGTACCTTCTTAGTGAAATTGTCATGATTGAGGATCACTCCAGGATTTGTTTTCTCTTGGTTGCCTGGGTTTCTTCCCCTGTAATAAATTTTTGACTATTTCTAGTTGGTTGAGTGGTTGAAACCCTAACCCTAGTCACCCGAAGCTTGATGCATCCTCTTTAAGGATTCCAAGGTGACTAGGGGTATAAGTGGTCAATTTTTAGATAGAGTAAGGGTTCGGTCCTGAGGTTCTATTCTGAATTTTGGTCAGTTCCAGTGGTTGTGATTGTATGAACATTTGAGCAAAGAGGAGCTGGATTTTGGGTCTTTTCCTATCTTTGTGTTGCTTTGATTGTATATTGATCCTGGATATGTTAATGAGAATGCTATTAAGTTCCAATCTTACATTTGTGTAATTCTTCTTGTTTTGGTTCTAAACTCATATATGTTAGTGTCACAAAGTGTATTAGCATATGGTAAACAAAGAGTATTGTGAAGTCATCTTTGAGTTCCTAACAAAGTTAGGATTAAAGTCTTTTAGGTGAGTCTAGTGAGTTTACAACCAAATAAGAATCTGATGTCCTTGTGTTTAAGGGAAAGGGGTAGTAGGAAAAGCACTTATCCTGAGCCCAATAGTGTTTGATTTAAGATCTTCAGCTGATATATGTAATTGGGTGACTCTTTGCCCTAGGTTAAGGTATTGGTCCATCCTCTAGAGGCATTTCATTGTCATCAACCACACACACATATATAAATGATAAAATCTTTCAATCAGTTATTAAAGGGTATATTGGTATAATATTTAGTGATTCCTTTGAAGAAGTGAATCAAGGGTACACCCACCTGAGCATTGAGGCCCAAAGTGTAGGAGGATCTCCTTGATCCTTGTTAATTGGCCCTTTTCCTTCTAGAATTTGGAGTGGTGATAGAGTCAGTGATATTTAATTGTCAATCATAGTGTAAACCTGCAAGTCAAAACCAAAAGGACAACCAACAAGTTCACTAACTTATCTGATATTACAAAAGTGAAAGCATGGGCAGACTATGAGGCTAGGATGTTGTTGAACATCAGTCAGTACATCAGCAATGATATCAATACTCTTGATATTTGTATCAAAGATTTGAGGAAACATTTGGAAAAAGGAAAATATTTGTACATATAGTGTACAAAATCAGAGACTTTGATAACTGAGGAAGATCAAAAGATAAAATTGAAGGAAGCATAGATTCTAAATGAAACAAACCTTCTATCTAACCCTAATGTGAAGGTTTGTAATGTTGAGAAGAAAGTTAGGCAACTGTATGATGAAATTAGAATTGTACAAGATGAGAAAGATAAGAAATTAAGAAGATATACTCTTTTGAGAGGGCATGCTTCTATAAAGTTAACTGTTATTGAAGAGCAGTCGGAAGATTGTCTTACAACTAAGACATCTTTTCAAAAATTTAACTTAGAAAACCTCCAAGCATGTCAAATAGCATCTTATGGATTGAGTGCACTATTCAATGTGGTAGATTCCATTAAGAAATCATGGGAAAAGGAAACAGAAGCCATGAAGATAGATTTTGTAGATTGTGTTGCAAGCCTACCGGCTTTGCAGTAAATAAATTGAGGTATAACTTTTTGTGATACAATTTTGTAACCCTCCCTACCATTATTTTATCATTGTTGTCAAAGGGGGAGAGATATTTAGCAGAAAATTGATAATATATGATAAGGATTGATACTCTTAGGGGGAGTATTGTATTAGAGATAAGATTTTTGAGGAGTTATAAGGATAGTATATATATGTTATACTATGGCCATAATTTTGACAATTTTTTAGAACACTTAGCCAATTTTCTCATATGTTTCCACCAATGACAAAGGGGGAGATTGTTGGAAATTTGGCTGAGTTGATTGCATATATTTTGTCATTATGGCAACATATGATCCACATGAAGATCACACAAGTTAGAGAGAAAGTATGACAGAGTGCATTGCAAATTTGTCTAAGTATGAGACAATATTTTTACCAGTGTACCCAAACATAGTTTTTGTTTGTGACATTGACTAGAGTGAGTTTAGTGCTTGCACACTTGAAAAAAGACTCTATGGTGATTAATGATGATCCATCTCAAAGTGCAAGTCAGTATGGCATATATAGAAGAAGTTATGACAGTTTTACCAAAGACAGTGTGAAGTCGACACGATAGAATATGAAGACAGAACTAGTAAAGAGTTAAGGGATTATTTTGTTTATCAAAATAATGACTTAAAAATATAAAGGGATTTTTGGTTGTGGATTATTCCCTTTGATCTTCAACTTGCAGATTTACACTTTGATGGATAATATAAAAATCCTGACTCTATCACCACTCCAAAATCCACAAGGAAGGGGACCAACTGACAAGGATCAAAAGATCCTTCTTCACTTTGAGCTTCAATGCTCAGGTGGGTGTACCCTTGACTCACTTCTTCAAAGGAGTCTTAAAATGATGTATACTATACTCACACAAGTCTAAAGGTTTATCAAATGAATGTTTATGTTTGTGGTTGTTAACCATGAAACTTCAAGAGAAAAGACCAGTGCCTTATCCCAGAGCTAAGAGTCACCCAACTGTATACTTCAACTGAACACCTCAACTCAAAAAGAAAGGAAACTAGAGTAAGTGATTTTCCTATTACCCCTTTCCCTCAAGCACAAGGACATCAAATTCTACACCTAGCTGCAAACTCACTGAATTCACCTAAAAGGCTTTAATCCTAACTTTGTTAGAAACTTAGAGATGAATTCAAAATAATCTTTGTTTACCATACATTAACACACTTTGTGATATTAACATATATGAGCTCAAAGACAAGAAAGAACACATACAAAAGATACAAGATTGGGATCCAAGAATGTTTTCATTAACAAATCAAGAATTAGTGTACAATTAACATGACACAAAGCTGAGAAAAAGACACCAAATCAGACCTCTATCCATCTATTACAGTCAAAAACCAGGGACCAAAAGCAATAAGATTTTGGAACCCCTACAAAATTCAAAAACTCTCTAACTTATACCCCCTAGTCATCTTGAAAATCTGCAACAAGCTACGGATGACTAGGGTTAGGGCTTCAACCACCCATCCTACTGGAAATAGTAACAAAAATTACTACAAACACTCCTCGAGCCAAGAAATTCCTTCGCTAGGTACAAAAACTCCTTTGCAATTAACCACATAGACCCTAGACCACACCATAAATAGCAAACCAGTCATTTCTCACTAAACAGGGTCACTTCTACATTGAAAACCAGTCCTTTCTAGTCACTAGAAACCCTCAAAAAATTAGAATTGGAAAACAAACGGCTACATCAATGGCACCAATAGAGAAATAGCAGCTTGCATTTAAACCTTCATCAACTTTATATCTCCGCCGTCCGATCAATCTTCCTGGGCTTCGCAACTCTAACTCATCTAGGCACCTCGGGTTTCATTTAGTGAACTCGCGACAAAGCATTTCTTAGTCACAGAATGAAAATATTAACTCTAGTTAGACTCCACAACACACAACTACACATGTTAAAATAGCTCACTTTAAGTCATCAGGCAAACTGGCGACAAAAGCATTTCACCAGTTCACGAAAAACATCCTGCCTCCACTAAAGAACTTAGCAACCTCACGACTGCTATTCGCCAAGTCTCCAAATAAATTGTGGGACCACAAAATCATCACGTGAATGAGAAATGAGCCAAAAATATATTAGTACCACCAAATCTTTATTCACTCTACCACTAACTCCGCAACCATGATGTACGACACCACCTATCACAACACCATTCATAGAAAACTACCCCGTCACCAATACCGGATCCATGCTCTGCAAGCGTTTGAAAATGAATGGCTGGTGTAAGATCTCATGGCTCTGACAAATCCCATGAGAACTTATGCCGGCCGTAGGATCCATGCTCACCATAGACCCCACTAACAATGGGCCCACTTAATAACTCTGCAACCGCGATGCCACCTTAGTGCTTGCTGGCCAATGAAAACCATGCACCTCAGCACACCTGGAAAATGGAATAAAATCTGATGAATGGCACATGATCGCAAAAGATTGGAATATTCCTTGCAATCATACACTGACTGTTAGATTAAAGCTTCAATGTGGGCACCTCTGACAAGCCAACCCATCACCACATGGACCAACAAGAAGATGTCAACTCAGATCACTGAAACTTGTGTAGCAACTATCACCACACTGCCATGGACACATGGCAGGTGGTCACATGATCGCATGTCAAAGAAGTCTTACATGCAGCCATGTGATAGCCAATAAGAATGTGCCACATCATGGCCTCTGGGATCACACCAAAGAAGCCTTACCACTTGGAGGATCAGACGGTGGGTGCATGATCACATGGGGAAAGAATATTGCATGTGATCACATGCTGACCATAGATCTTCAATCTCTAACTTGGGGCAATGAAAAGAACTGGGACCCCTCATACCAACTACCGAGCATTGAGAGACTACGTGACTAACTACCAGCCAAGTTTTTGGAGGTTAGTAGATAACTACCAACCTTTCATAGATCACGTGACTATAGTCACCAAGTTGCTGGATGTTAGCTACTTAACCACAAGAAATGGGAGATCAATAGATAACTGCTAGTCGCTAGGTCGTTGAATGAAGAATAAATCATTAGACAGCTAAACCAAGAAAAGAGTCAGGACCACATGAATAGGTGGCAGGTGGTCACATGATCACATGTCAGAGAAGTCTAACATGCAGCCATGCGAAAGCAAATCAGGAGGAGCATATGAAAATCTAGGCCCACCACCATCACACTTGTGCACTTAAGGAAACATGTAGAACACAGGGCAGGACACATTAAAGAACACTAGCAAGGAAAATAGGCCATTTTTATAAGGTTTTGCAATCACAAAAAATCGGCCTAACAGTGGCTCTGTCTGGGGATGTATGCCTCCTGCAGGCATAGCAAGGACTTAGAATCACTAGTAAAAGTAGACCATCCCATAGGACAAAATTGCAGAGAGCAAGGAGCAAGCAGAGAAAGACCAAGAAATAGGACCAAAAACTGATAGACCAAGGGAAAATAGGGCTGGGGAAAACAACTTATATACAGAGATTTACAAGATATAAAACCCTAACTACTATTCATGGGAAATAGAGTACTTCAAATGAAGTACTACTTCAAGAATTGTCCATGAACTGGCAACTCCTGAAGATCACCATCAAAATCCTTGATGATGTAAGAATCTTGGCCCCATTTCTCATGAATCAAATATGGCCCTAACCAAATGGGATCAAATTTACCATGCTTCCCTTTATCCTCCAATCTGGCATTCCAAATTAACACCAAATTACTAGGCTCAAACTTTCTATCAAGTCTTTTTATAATATAAATTCTTAACTTGCAACTACAATTTGGCATTCCTTGCAACTGATTCTCTTCTAGCTTCATCCAACCTAATGAGGTCCTCCATTCTCAACTACATTTTATCATCAATGTCATCATCATACAATTTCACAAACTTGTACATCTCCAGCAAATTATTCTGAGGCATTCTAGCATGAATTCCATACACCAGGTCAAATGGTGCACAACCAATTGCCTTCTTCACAGTTACCCTATCAGCCCATAGAGCTAATGGCAGCTTTGAATTCCATGCCCTCTTATTCTTATCTAGAATTCTCCTTAAGATTTTAATCAAGCTCTTATTAGAAGATTCTGCCTGACCATTTCCTTGCGGATGATAAGGTGAGGAATTAGAAATCTAAATTCCCAAACCTTTGCAAAAGTCCTTATATTCAGTAGACCTGAAGCATGTAGCATTATCACTCACTATCCTCTCAGGGCATCCAAACCTTGTAACAATATTATTCATCACAAAGTCAATTACCACCCTGCTAGTTGCATTCCTTGTAGGTACAACTTCTACCCACTTTGTAAAGTAGTCAGTGGCAGCTAAGATCCATGAATGTCCTCCATAAACTCCCTCATGCATCTCCTTCAACAATACATTAGCCTGATTCTCATCTACACATTTCAACAGTATGCAATCCAAATTTTTTCTATACAACTTACATTTCACAATCACATACTTGATGGCCTGTAACTTCAATGTCCTCTTTTTATTATCATTCATACTATCTGAACACCTCATGTTTCTCAAGTAGTAAATAATATCCTGATACCAAATACAATCATCCATATCACATGTATAGTCAACTTCAGAATGATTTACCTAGTTTGCATCTAGATTGGATTGAGCCATCAACTTTTCCAATCCCTGTCCTCTAACCAACTTAGTGATTTAGACCTCAACATTGAATTCCTGGATCCTTTTGATCCATCTACATCTTCTTCCAGACACTTTCTACTGTGAGAAAATATCCTTCACAGCTACACTTGGCACAAAAGCAATCACAACTGCTCCCATCAAGTAACATCTAAAATCCTTTATTTCCTTCACAAGTGCATAAGATTGCTTCTCATTTATGTCATATGTTAATTCTATAGCCTGCAAAGATTTATTGAAAAATGTAATAGGCTACTCAAAACCATCCCTATTCTTTTGTAACAAAACTACAACAATAGTGTGAAAGGATGTAAAAGAAAAGATATGCATTGAAACACTATAATCAAGTGCCTTTAGCACTAGTGCATCTTTGATAGCCTGCTTGATATTCTTGAAAGCCCTCATTATGCTCACCCTCCCAATTGATTAAAGATCCTTCTTCAACATCTTGGAAATAGGTCTAGTAACCTCTGCAAAGTTTGTCACAAATCTCGTTAGAAAATTGACCTGACCAAAGAAAGACTGAATCCCTTTAACATTCTTTGGGCTTTGAATTTTATCAATTGCTGTTACCCTCTTTGGGTCAATTCTCACTCCTTGCTTTGTAACTAAGTGGCCAAGCAACTTACCTTCTGTGACACCAAAAGCACATTTCCTTGGGTTTAATGAAATACAAAATTCCAAGGCCCTCATAAATATCCTCTCTAAATGAGCACAATGGTCCTCTTCATTCTTGGAATAGGTAGTTAAATCATCCTGATACACAACAAGGCAATCATTAATGAAATCTAAAAAGGCAACATCCATTGCCCTCTGAAAAGTAGCACTAGCATTTGTGAGACCAAAAGGCATTCTCACATAAACATATGTTCCCCAAGGTGTTGTAAAGGCTATCTTGAATTGTTTTGATTCCTTAACAATGACCTAATTGTAGCCAGAGAAACCATCCATCACTGACATCAATTCTGATCTAGTTACTCTCTGCAACATAACCTCCATATTGGGCAAACAATAATTATCTTTCAATGAGCTGATGTTCAAATTTCTGAAGTCCACACAAAGCCTGATGTTACCATTCTTTTTTCTTATAGGAACAAGATTTGACACCCAAGAAGAATGCCTTATAGGCTTGATAATGCCAGCATCTCTCAACTTCATTAATTCTTCTTGCATCTTGGGTGCCAAAGTAGGATTAATAGGCCTTTTCTTTTGCCAAAAAGGTTTAGCATCTTCTCTTAATGGAATAACATGTTGAAATAAATCCTCTCTATAAACCTTTAGGTCATCATATGACCATGTAAAAAAATGATTTAATTTCCTTAATAATTCAATCAAAGGTCTCCTTACCTTTTGAGATATATCTCTACCAATGTACACTTTCTTAGGTGCCTCATGTGATCCAAGATTTATCTCCTCAAGATCAGCATGATCTTCTCATTTGATATTCTTTTGAACTCTATCTTGGTTGTCAAAGACAGTCTCCAAAACAACAAGCCCCTTGGGTACTTTGTTAGTTCTAAGCTGAATGACCTCATTGCCTAAGACAACCTCCCTTCCTTCTATTGACTCAACCAAGGCTAAACAATCAAGTTCCTGACCATGATAGTGATCCTTGCAATCCATAAACTTCAAAATATCATTATCATCCTCAAAAACTTGCCAATTCTCAATATTGTTGGGTATTTTAGGCCTAGCCTAAATTTTAACTTTAGAAATACCAGAGAATATAACATCATTAGGATTGATTGCAATATTGGCCAACAAGTCAGGCATCTTGTTATTACTCCTATCCTTCCACTCAATATTGAAGGCATCAAACTACTCAATCAAATCCCACACTACATTCCTATATTATTTCAACCTTCTATTCTTGGAAGCATACACTAACCTAATTTGGGACACCACCAACTCAGAATCACCAATAACACTTATGCATTTTATACCATGCTTTTGTGCCAACCTCAGTCCTAACAACAAGGCCTCATATTCTGCTATATTGTTGGTACAAAAGAAGTTCAATGTGAAAGAGAACTTGTAGTTGTTTCCACCAGGAGAAATAAGTAAAATACCTGCTCCTGCACCATCTTTGCACCATCAAAGTACATGACCCACAAATCACCCTCCACAGAGTCAGCACCTACATCAGTAGAAATAGGTGACAAAACAAGCTCATTTTCAAATATAGGGATCTCTGCCCTAAAATCATTTACATCAGTATCCACAAAACATGTAGTTTCATTATCTATGTTTCTCTCAATCATGTGGCATACACTTGGCTATCGTTCAATCTTGACAAATTGATCATCAATCTTGAAAGTTGCATAGGACAAATCACACTGTAAACTTCCACCCATAGCAGCACTCCATCTTCTACATAGCAACATCCCATAATGAGGAGGGATATCCACCACCAAAACACTCATTGTTAGCTCTTTCTCTAGATATGTTGCCAACCTATATGGCATTGCATTGATAGTTCCAATGACTAGTACCTCCCTCTGATCCATTGCACAACACCTACCCTACACTGTATCAACTTTAAGGCCCAACCTCTCCATGATTTTAAAAGGCATGACAGTATTAGAGGCACCACTATCAATCATACAATTTCTTAATTTCATCCCATTCACAAGAACACTTAAGAAGAATGGGTCAATATTTTCAAGGCTGGCATTGACAGAACTATCCAAATATATTATAGGAATTTGAGAAACAATTCCCTGAGTAGCAACATCCTTCAAAGCTTTATCCTGAGATCCATTGCATGAAGTATCATTTTTGTGAGTATTACCAACCCATGCAATAGCTTTATCTTTATGTTTAGGGATCCTCAACAATTCTGACAATGGAACCTTAACTGTAATTTGTGATAATACAGATAACATGTCAACAGGGGTAGAAGCAGGAATCTCAATCTGCACTGCGTTAACATCTTTTTGCTTGTCTGACATATTAGGTGTATTGACCACCCTCATTTTTTGAACCTTAGCCATTGTGTTAACTAGCTTCTCAATCTCGCAAGAGATCTTTTCAATTTCAACTCCCTTAGGCTCACAATGTTTACTTTTTACATTCTTGAATTTTACCATGTGATCACCCTTTGATTTGTTCTCATTATGTTCTCTGGAGTTGGTATTCTTTATAAAAATTCCTATAGCTCTCTCATTTATGTTCCTTTCCACCATGCCTCTAGTTTGCACCTGGGCAATCATTTCTATAGTAATCCTCTCCATCTCTTCTCTAGAAGGCCTTCTCAAAATTACTGGCTTGGGAGAAGAGTTCATGTTACACATTTTTTGATCAATGCACTCACCATCAGAAAAAACCTCTTGATGAAAAAGGGCCTAACTATGTCTCTTCACATTCACATCTGCCTCTTCATCAAAATTAGAATCATCTTCATATCCTAGATATGAAGAGGCCATGTTGCAACCAACATCATCTTGTTCTTCTTCTTGTTCTATCTTCTCATCGCCACAATCTTGATTTGTAGCCATAGATTGTGCAACCACACAATGCTCTATAGAATGAGGGGATTGGCATGCAACACACCATGGTACATTTTCCATGACATTTAGTGAAGCTTTATGTAGAGGGTTAGGGAAACCTCTATCATTGTTTCCTCTTGCATCAGGGACAATAGGCTTGCCATCCTTCCATTGGGTGTTGTAGGGGTAATTCTGTAGTCTATTCTACTTACTGAAATGGTTGTTGAACTAAGGCCTTTCATTGGTAGGAGCACTGATGTTCCTATTTGTAGGTGCCTTCAAATCCTTCAATGCATTAAGCACCTTATCCAACTTATCTTCTTCCTGCCTCCTAGATCCAACATTCTTATCATTTTCTTTCTTGTATTTCCTCTCCCTAAACAACTTTGGGTCATCTCTCTTTCCACCCAATTTTCCTGATATTTTCATGTTGTTCTCAATACTGACAGCAATCCTAAAAGCATCCCTAAGAGTTCTTGGTTCTTTATCCCTCAATAAATATCCCATCTTCCCATCAAATGCATTGAAGTATGTAGTCAGACATACATTGTCATCCAACCGCATGACTTGGAACAACTTATGCATACCCTTCTGAAATCTCATGTTGAACTCAGCTGCAGACTCATTCTAATTTTTCCTTATGGTATTGAATTCATTCAACATGAAGCTAGCATTAGGCCTATCACCATACTGCTCTTTGAAACATTTCTCAAAAGAGTCTCAAGTATCAATACACTTATCAGGAAGCCTCTTAAACCAATCTCTAGCATCCTCCATTAGAGATTGAACAAACAATTTCATGACAACATCCTCATGCTCTACCTCATAATCATTAAGCATATCAACAAATAACCTAAGATGCTCCTCACAACTTATAGCATTATTACCAGCAAACTTAGGTACCTTATCTCTAATATCATTAGGAAAAGTATTTGGATAGCCAGGAATTCCATCAAAACTTATTTACCTATAGCCTTCTAATTGCATAGGTCTTCTTTGAAAGCTTGAACTAGTGTTAACCCTAGGATCAACATTAGCATCTACATTTATTTGTGCATTTGACTAGTACCTAGGATCTACACCTATCCTGGCAGATGAAGAAGGAAAAGAACTAGTAGCATTACTAAGTGGCAAAGTAGTAGTCATAGATGGCATACCTAGTTCAGTAGTAGATGGGCCAAGAGCATTAGCTGAAGAAGCCCGTAAAAATTGGATCTTCCTTTTCTTTTCTGCAATGGCAGTGTCAACTTAAGCTCTCTCTAGTTCTCTTGCAAGGTCCTCATCTTCTCTTCTCCTTCTCTCCATTTCAGTGTCCTTATTTGAATCAGGTGGTGGGATCCCTGGTATTGTCACTGGTTTGCTTGCTTGGTCACCCACCATCTTCTGCTTTCGTTTCTCATTTATGATAACAGCAGGTTTGGTAATCCTATGCCCATCTTTATCTTTAGGCAAAGGGACATAGCTTTGCACTTGTCTAACCATAGGGCCCTCATTTTCAAATTCATGATCCTACAGTAAGCATTCTTGTTCACTCCTCAAGGCATCAAGATCACCAAAAACATCATGCTGTAGCATTTTGGGAACAGAAGCAAGTATTTTGTTTCTCTCCTTCATTTCATTTATTTTTCTAATAAGAGACTACCTCTCTATCAAAGCATTTACCTTCTCAGCCTCTCTCTCTTCTTGTAACCTTTTATGTATGGCATCCTACTCTGCCAACTATAACCTCAGTGCACTCAAATCATCAGGATCAACCATAATGTTATCAGAACCAGATGACACATCCATATCAGGAAGATTTTGATATGGGAAGTGAACTTGCCTATGTCTCATGGGTTCTCCTCTGAATTGATCTTCATCAAGATCCAAGTCAACCTCTAAACCCATATCTCTATTTTCTTCATCATGACCTGCAGGCAGAGGACCTTTATCCTGAAATGCAGCCTTAGGGGTATCAAAAAATCTTTCTTCAGAGTGACCACCCTCTGATCTAGAAACTCTATTCTATGAACCATCCTCACTAGAGGATACATGTGGTCTTCTAGCTCTAGCATTTCTCTGTTCTCTCATGGGAGCATTGGTAGACTCACCATTCCTTCTAATCCAGCTCTTGTTTCCCTGTCTAGGCAATTGCTCCAAAGTGACCTCTGAATTTTTTCTAACATATGACGTAGTATTTCTTCTTTTTTCCATGCTTCTTCAATATGTTGCTCTAGTTCAAAGCTTTGAGTCACCAACCACCTAGATGGGAAATCCTTGAAACACACAGAAAAACAAGAACACACTTTAACCTTTCTCTCTAGATTCTTCCCAGTAGAATCACTGACTCTTAAAAAATGCATATCTTTATAGTTGTCCCCAGTAGACTCGCCATTTTGTTGGTTGTGGATTATTCCCTTTGATCTTCAACTTGCAGATTTACACTTTGATGGATAATATAAAAATCCTGACTCTATCACCACTCCAAAGTCCACAAGGAAGGGGACCAACTGATAAGGATCAAAACATCCTTCTTCACTTTGAGCTTCAATGCTCAGGCGGGTGTACCCTTGACTCACTTCTTCAAAGGAGTCTTAAAATGATGTATACTATACTCACACAAGTCTAAAGGTTTATCAAATGAATGTTTATGTTTGTAGTTGTTAACCATGAAACTTCAAGAGAAAAGACCAGTGCCTTATCCCAGGGCTAAGAGTCACCCAACTATATACTTCAACTGAACACCTCAAATCAAACACAAAGGAAACCAGAGTAAGTGCTTTGCCTAT
>BSBK01005611.1:447500-462500 GCA_027943335.1 Chamaecyparis obtusa | reverse complement strand
TCTTCTTAATAGAAGTTCCTTCATCTTTGATTTCTACAATTTTCCTTGGAACTTGTTGCACTAAAGTTTTTTGTCTCTTACCCAGTCCAGTAGCACTCTCTTCTACTCTTTTGCTAGGTGTGGAGGAAGTGGATCTAGTGGATATCTTTGCTTCTTGATCTTTCTCAATTTTTTCCACTTTCACCTTAACTTGTGTTTCTTCTTTCTGTGCTGCAATTGATGATAAAGGTGGAATAGACAAAACTTCTTTTTGTCCAATATCTTTGATTGTTGTTGTTGTTTTCTTTGCTACCAAGAGTTCATGCTCAGTCATCCTTGTATCTTTTAGAATTTTCTTGATAGTACTCTCAACTCTTTTATTTTATTGCTTCTCTTCAAGTAAGGTCTTTGTAGAGTTGAAGTTCTCCTCAAAGGTTCCAAACCTATTACAATGAGTGTCCAACTTGCACTTAAGTAACCTACTCACATATCCTTCTATCTCTTCCTTAGATATCTCATAGCCAAGAGGGTCTATGAACTCTTTTCTAGCTTCTACTACTTCAATGTAGGTAAATTTAGTATCAACCATGAAACATATCTCATTTTTATACTTCTCCACAAGAGATTGTGGGATCCTTGATCTGCTAGACACTATACCCTGAAATGTCTTGATTACCAATACTGCACTCTCATTCACTTTATCAATAACATGCCTTCTGTACACTAGGATAATCCTTTCCATTTTGGCATGGCCATCATTCTATTCATTTCCAATGGTGTAAGGAAATCTTCTCAATACATGAAAAACCATGGGTGATTAAGGATGAGAATCTAAACTGTGTATACTTAGTTTTCTTAATCTTTTCTAAATTCTCAAATAGTTGAATTCTTAGAATTTCACATATATCAACTTGTACCTTGTCAACACATTAGATAAGCTACATGTATGATTCTAGTTACCATGTCATCCTCTCTTGAATTTGTACAAAACTTAGTGGTTAGGATCTTGCATAAGTATCTGATATCATCTTGTTGAATCTTACTAATCACAATTCCTCTACCATTATAGGATGAATTTGTGTTGTCTATGACTATTTTCCTCATGTTCTTCTCATTTAAAGGAATTCTCTAGTTTTAGATAGTCCAATAACTTCATGAATCAAATCAGTTGTGATATGTATCACTCTATCTTCTAACCAAAACTTCCCATTATGAATTCTACTTAAGATTATCTTAGTACATTATTCATTGTCAAATTTATATTGTAATGCATATTTAATGATCTCATTATCTTTCAAATGTTCAAATCCATATTTCAATGTTATGTCCTGATTGTAGATCTTCTGATATTCCTTGGTGAAATCACTATCACTGATAGTCTGTAGTTTGCATCCAAGATAACTTTTAACATTCTCTACATGTAAAACTCTGTTTGGTATGGATGATAAAGCTAACCTAGGATCATCTTCCAAGGGTTCTACTGGTTCCATTTTCAACTTAGGTCTATTTTTATCTTTGATATTGTGAATTAAAGAAACATCCATGATTTCTTCTAATTCCTTCACTAATTTAAAGATATGTCAAGTAAAATACCTTGATTTTGCAATTTTAAGGCTTGCGTAGATTCGACACAAAATTCTTCTCCAAATCCTTGCAAAATGCTTCCAATCACTGCTCTTTGATCTCCTTAACACTTGAATTCTCTTTGATGATAAAATAATACTGATCATGACCTTTTATTAATTCAATCTTACTTAGATCTGACATTGCATTCAATTCTTTTTCGGCTTCTTTCCAAAAAGCTAATTCTGCTAACCTGCAAAACTTAAAACTTCTTGCGGTCTCACAAAACATAATATTTTTCTTTGCGCTATTAACCATAGTGTTAGAATATCATATAATACCTTACATTAACTATGCAAGACTCAGTTCATCATATATCTACTTCTACACTAATCTAAGTTCCTATTCTACTACAATTTTCATAAATTAAGTACTTTGAGATGGGTCAAGTAAAGATTCATTCTTACCTTTTAATGCTTCACCATCCTGATTACCTTCAATTTTGAATATGTCTCCTTGATCTATGCTTTTCATAAACTTCACTTCATCTAAATTACTATAGCATCCTTTATGACTGTTACTTGCATCTTCATTTCTTCTTGCATGATTTTTGGGATTAGGATTAGGATGAAAAACTCTATTGTTCATTCTGCAAACCCTTGTTGTATGTCCAATCTTGTTGCATATCTAACAAAAAATTCTATTGTTTCCATATCTTGGTCTGGGCTGATTTATCTGTGACCTACAATTTTTAGCAATGTTTCCAATCTTATTGCATTTATAACATATTACTCCATTTCTTCTATTCATATCTTCAGTAAGTTTCTTATCTACATTGTTAGTATTCCTAAACATTCTACTACCATAATTATTCTCAATAAATTTAGGTTTCATACATTCAATAGCTCTATGTCCAAAACCATGACAATTATAACAATAACCATTAAGAGGTTTGAATTTCTTACCTATGCAATCTCTCTTCATATGACCAATAGTGATACAAGAAAAACCATCTACCTTTGAATTCTCTTTGCATACCTTTGAGTGATTCCTCTTGCTTAGGTGATTCTTCTTCTTTAGGTTTATCTTTAGACTTGTTAATCTCATCAAACTTCTTCTCATCTATGCTTTCACATATTTTCAGATCTAGTTCCTTGATTTCTTCATTTTCTTTAAAAGTGGTGAATCCAAGACAAGTCTTATCATAGAATGGTTTTTGATAAGATATTTGTTCATCAGTCTTCTCACTAGTTGAGTATAGCCTTTCAAGTTGTTGTTTAGATTGAGTCAGTTCACCTTTCACAATTGTATTGTACTTCTCAAGTTCTACATACTACAAATTGACTTTCTCAAGTTCAGATGTTACTTTACCAAGTTTAGATTTTAGTCCTTCATTTTCAGTCTTTAGAATTTCATTCTCAGATTTTAGATTTTCTTCATTCTTACCATTTCCATCTTTTAGACTAAGCTTTAGATTTTCTATCTTTAGTTCATGCTTAAGGATCTCATTTTCTTTTTCTAAATTGTCATCATAATCTTCAATAAAAAATTTAGATTCCTTTTTAGATCTCAAATATTCCAACTTGTTTTTTAGTTTCTCAATGAGGTTCTTTGCATCATCATATTTTCTTTTCAAAGTTTCTTTTTCAATAGTAATCAAGTCAATCTATTCAAGAGCTTCTTTGAGATTCTTCTATAGTTGGTCCATATCCATAGACATCTTACTCAAGCTGCTAGGCTTTCCTTGAATGATTATTTTCTGAGTAACTAAGCTCTAATACCAATTGTTAGAAATAGGGAATAATGAGAGGGGGGTGAATCAGTATTCTAAAAACTTTTAATTTTTTCCAATTATGGATATAACAGATTATCTTAACACATGCATAACACAAGAAGCTAAAAAATATGCATAGCAATAAAACTAAAGAACTCATCACACATTATTTTTTCTCGAGAAAACCCTGGTGGGGATGGTACCCACAAAGATCCACTAATCAAAAGTATCTTGTTAAGGATGTTGACCCTACTAGGAGTCTATTACACGCATATAGTGTCTCAATCCTGATTAAGGGACTATAGGCCTTGTTAGAAGCCTCAACCTTGTTAGGAGTTGGCAGTACAAAATGTGATTAACAGATGAGCCCACTATCCAAACAAGTAATGTACAATATACACTAATTACAAAATAAGGTTAAGGTACATAACCTTATACTGCTTGCATCAAATATCTCTTCGCTTCTCTTTCACTATCTCTATTACATATGCATCATATATCTCGCTCTACATATCACTTCTTGATTACATTACATTTATACAAGTTATTAGGATTAATAACTTTCTAGTCGGCTATAATATTACAAATAACTTTATCCAAGGGTTAACATCTAGGATGTCATTGTGAGGTCCACTTTCGGCCCACATAGTGATCCTGTGTTTTTCATATTAGCTATCTTTTTGATTATGTTTCTTTCAGAGACACTTGGACTTTGTCGACTACTGTTATATTATGTTTGACTCGATGGACTGTTCTTTTGATGATTCTGCATATGGGATCCATGATGTGTAGATTTGGTTTATGTTTTTATATGATGTTTTGTGAACCTGATGGTCTAGATGATATTTAAATTGCGTTATGTAATTTCATTTGAAATGTGCAATCAAATCATGAATATTATATGCAATTGACGTATGAGTTGAATTATGCAATTTAATGTTTAAATTTCGCTATATCATATATGTTATTGTAATGGTTTTCTTCCTTGAATTACTGATGCTGCATTTAGGTATTGCAGGTGGAAGGACCATGGAAACACATTCGGGGAAAACACATTGAACATAGGGTAACCAGTTATACCAAGGCCCCGTCTATTTAGAGACCTGAGGCCTCGTTGTTAAGTAATTTATTTCGTAACAGTAATTTGAATGTTTGTATGTTATGTGTTGTTATTCTGGATGTACCTTTCGTGAAATGTTATTTTGTTAAGTGTCGCTTGACACCTATGTTCAATGTTATTAAGGTACATCATGTGTTGCATGAGAGCACTTGCTAGGAGTTATAGGGCTATCTTAGCACACCTTTCTGCCATAGGAATCTTTATGCAGTCTCATTCCCCATTTCCGATGTTATTTCTCGACATGGGTTTAGAGGGTTAATAATGGCCTTAGGAGATAGTTTTATGCTTAATTTGTTAACCCATTCCATGTATCCATGGGTTAGGGGTATTTTCACCTCTTTAGAAGCCTAAAAGTGACTTTAGGACCCTTTTAAAAATTCATTTTCCTTCTTGAGCGAAAATTGCAACTTGCATGTTGGAACCTCATTTATGAGGTTAGGTGTAGAAGCCCTATTTAGAGGAAATTTTGGCTTGGGTGATTCATTCACCCATTCTCTATTTTTAGAGAGCTTTCAGAAAGTTAGAGGAGAAAAGGCTTGAAGCTTGGATTAGGGCTCAACAACATTCTACCATAGCTTGGATTTGAGGTAGGAATTCATGTGCTCTCTCTGTTTGTTTGAGATGTTTGTTAAAATTATCATGTTCTTGGCTCCCCATGGTTGGTCATGGTGGAGGTTTGTTTTGTTTAGTGTTGTGTTTTAGCTCCCCATGGTTGGTCATGGTGAGAGCAAGCTTGCATATGTGTTTATCATGTAATTGAATTTTTGGGTTGTTTACTCTTAGATTCTCTCACCCTTGGGAGGGAAGAGAAATCAAGAGGGGGTGTGGAAATGGAGGCAACTCCATGTGTAGAGTCTCCTCCATGTGTGGGGAAGGATGAACCTTGGGTGAGTGATTTTCCCCAAGAGACCTTGCATGTAGCCCTTGTGGCAATGGGGGGCATAAGGCGGGAAAATTGGCCATGTGTGCCTTGTATGTATTTGAGAAATATGGGTCCATGTGTGGCCTTGTATATTATGCAATGGTAATCTCCATGGTTTTGTCTACCACACCCTACAAAGGAAATTCATGGGAATTCCTTAGTTTACTTCTTGAGGGAATTTGGGAATTTTGTCCATGTTTGTTAAATCATGTTGTGATTGTGTGTATATGTTTGTAACCTGTTCAATGTGTTCTCCCCAAGCTCGGGGGTGGTCTCATGAGAGACCTTGGATGGGAGGTGAGCTCCCATGGTCTTTTCCTTGTTTTGTTTGCATTTGCAGATTTTGAAGTATGGAAGCATAATGCTAAAGAAGATAAAGACTTTTGCTTTGATGTGTTTGAATGAGGAATTCACTCTATGTTTGAAAGAGGAGTTCACTCCATATTTGATTCATCCTTGTAAATTTGGAATGATGTATTCAATCTCCCTTTGGAGCTCTTGTATATTGTATTTAGAAAGAAAAAAAAACATGTTGCTATATTGATCTATCATTGCCAAATTTATGTTTTAGAAGATGCTTTCATTATGAAATTCATGTAAAGAAAAGCAAGTTTCATTTTGAATGTTGTTTTGAAACCTAGGATGAAGTAAGATTCAAATGGAAATATGGATAATGGAAAGTTTATGTAAATTCATATTAGGGAAAGTTGAATATTTGCTTGTCTCTTAAAAGACCTTAAATCTCTCTTTGCCATTGAATTTACTCTCTAAATTATTGCAATAAGATCACTAAGTTGATTGAATCTATATTGATATGTTATCAACACTTATTTGAATGAACTAAGAAGATTGTAGATGATTCAATTGACTAGATCAATGCTATAAACTTTGAATTTATGCTTTGAAACCACTCCTTAGATTTATGAAATGTCTAGTAACAACTATGAAAACTATGAGCATTTTAGTCTTTAGAAAAGACCTTATTTGATTATCAAATAAACTATGATAATCTTTATTTGAAATACTTTCCAATTGCAAAATCTTAAACTCTTCATTGCATTCTAGGAATCATTAAATTTCATTGCTATGCTCTAATGAGTTTCAAAAAAAAAAAAAAAAGAACTAGAAGAGCTAAAAAGAAATAACACTACCCAGAAATTTTAAAGAGAGCAAATAGCTCTCTGGATTTTGTATGGGAACGAATTCCCATACAAAATTTCAACCACAGTCATATTTTAATATTAAAACTTGTCACCTTTTTGCCAAGCAATAAAATATAAAATAAACTTTTAAACAATATCATACTCACCTTTTTGACAAGCCTTTTCCCTAGGCGCAGGTGGATGAAGGCTAAGGCATTGTAATTAATCCCAATCCTTTTGGATGATGGGATGGTGTACTAAGTGCCACCTAAGCAAGCAACTTGTTAGCTTTTAAAAGCTTTGTCTTCCAAAATCCACGCAGCCCTTTGGAGGAGTTAAAACTTGTTAATAGTTTCCTTGTTTGAAGCTTGAAAGGGTAGGTGGGTTGTCATGTCTAGCATTGTTTTAAACCTCCTTTCAATGCACATCAACTCTACCTTGAATTGCGCCCCCCTTGCTTTATTTGAATTTCACACTCCTCATGGCACGTGGGTAGAGGAGGCTAAGAGGCTAGTGGGTAGGCTGGTTTAGCAAGTTAGATTTTTTAGGAAGGAGTTGGTAGTTAATTTGGAGGATAGGGTAGTTGTAGTATGTAGGATATTTTGAAGTTTTAAGATTGTTTTTTTTGATAGGTTGTTTAGTAGTTTAGTTAGTTTAGTTAGAAGTTATTTAGATGTTTAGATAGTTAATAAGATTGTTTAGTGGGTAATAAAGTTATTTGTTATTTTATGTTATTTTGTTATTATTGCTTTTGGACTTAATATTAGTATAAATAGATATTATGTTATGCAAGGAATTTTTTTAGTTATTGGTAATTCCCATTTTGTTCAATATTGATAATTTTAAGCATGTATTAAATATTAGTTAATAGATTATAATTTATTAATTAATTAATATTTATATTACTTAATTAATATTTTATAATTATTAATTAATAATATATAATAATTAAATATAATTAATGATAAAGACTTATAGATGTTTCTTTCTGATTTAATAATAAGTTGGTTGGATCAAATCTTATATATTCTATATTTCATATCAAACCGATTAAACTCCATGAGCAGTTGGTCTCAACTTATACATTAGTATTTTGAGTGACCTTCTTATAGAATAACGTAAACAATAGACATCCTTGTTCTCTTAGTCAACTTATCACTTTTTAAAAAAAAATTGTTGGTTGTGTTTTGACCCAACTTTTGGGCATCACATTTTGGTATCAGAGCGAAGTTCAACCCTAGGAACCTTAACCACCACATTTGACATTTGAACTTCTTTGCTTGTGTAGGATGCCAGTAGTTACACGACAGGCCCGTGCACGCGGGCGAGGTCGGGGGAGGGGCCGTAGGCGTGCTCCCTCCGTTCAGGAAGAGGAGATTGAGATTCCGATAGGGAATCAAGGTCCCCCTCCCGAACCACCACCAGATCCCAACCGGGAATTATTGACAGCTTTTCAGACCTTGGCCGGTATTATCCTAGACAGACTACCTCCGTTCGGTCACCAGCAGGATCATGGTTTAGAGAATGAGACTAGAGAACGGAGTAGGAGCCCTTCCAGAAGGGAAGAGGGTCAGGCTGAGTCAGTGCATGGTCCAGAGCCACCACCTAGGATTGAGGGACGCACACGAGCTAGAGACACAGGAGATGCTATCAGAGAGTTGATGCGCCTTGGCCCGCCCACTTTTGAGGGATCCACAGATGGTTTTGAGGCAGAGTCATGGCTTCATAGCTTAGACAGATGTTTTGGGTTGCGTGCCTATGACAGCAATGTCAAGGCCCGCTTTGCTATTCACTTATTGAGGGTTGGAGCCTCTTCATGGTGGGATCATGAGCAGTTTAAGGGACACTTGGACCTTAATACTTTGACTTGGGAGACTTTTTTAGAGCTCTTCAAGGCCAGGTACCTGTCAGAGCAGTTTAGACAGAAGCGTATTGATGAGTTCCACAGCCTTCAGCAGAGGGGACTTTCAGTGGCCCAGTATGAGGGCAAGTTCATTGATTTACTCCCGTATGTGGAGTATATGAGAGATGAGAAAGTGCAGGTTAACCGGTTTATCAGTGGTTTGAACCACAACATTGCAGGCATGGTGCGTATATTACCTCCCGGAGACCTTCGGTATACAGTTGACAGGGCTAAGGTAGCCGAAGAGGTTGTTAGAGGATCATCTGATTCTCGGGATCGGTTTCAGTTCAACAATTCCACATCACAGGGTTCTGGTTTTCAGAGGAACAGATGGAAGAAGAATAATAGGTATTCTTCTGGGTCTTTCCAAACCCCTCAGCAGACACAGCAGGAGCAGCCTCAGCAGCAGGGTCGACAGGACCATAGGCAGAAAGGATCTCAGGGACATCAGGGCAATAAGCCCAAGCAGTCGCAGGGTCAGGGACAGAAGAGGGATCACAGGTCAGACACACCATTTACACCTTCTGTCGGGACTCAGCAGTCCTCTAGAGGTGGTTTTACCGGATCTACCAGAGGAGGTGGATCACAGTTCAGTAGGCCACAGGGGATACAGGTATTTGTGCGAGGACCTTGCTACAATTGTGGAGGCATGGGTCACATTGCTAGAGATTGTCCTCAGGGCAGCGGACAGAGAGCAGCCAGATCAGAGCCCACTGTGGGGGACTTAGGTAGGTCCCATAGAGTATTTGCAGCGGTAGATAACCGCCAGGCCGAGCACCAGGCCACTGTGATTGAGTCAGCAGGTATGATTCGAGGGTGCAGTATTTCTATTTTGTTTGACTCAGGAGCCACCGACTCCTTTATATCTCCATTTGTAGTGGAGCGTTGCGGGCTAGTGGCATCTAGGCAGAAAGATAGCTGGGAAGTTGAGTTGGCTTCCGGTTCTAGAGTATCAGTCACCTCCTTGGTTAGAGATTGCCAGATTCAGATTGGGGAGTTGACCACTTCCACAGACCTTAGGATTACCCCTTTGGGATCATATGATGTAGTACTTGGCATGGATTGGCTATATGCCCACAGAGCCAAGCTAGATTGCCGCCAGAAGAAGATAGAATGTTTGGATGATGACGGCATGGCTACAGTTATTTCAGGGGTTCAGAGACCAGTATCTCTTCGCATGATATCCGCTATGCAACTTAAGCGGTGTATGCGGAAGGGTTGTCAATTGTTTGCTATCTCTATCAATGATAGAGGGGATGAGGACGAGAGTGAGACTTCTCTTGATGACCATCCCATCCTCCAGGAATTTGCAGATGTTTTTCCATCAGAGTTACCTGGTATGCCTCCTCGCAGAGCAGTTGACTTTCACATAGACCTTGTGCCAGGAGCTGAGCCAGTATCTAGAGCGCCCTATAGGATGACCACGAATGAGCTTAATGAGCTCAAGATTCAGCTTGAGGAGTTGCTAGAGAAGGGACACATTCGCCCTAGTGTTTCTCCTTGGGGTGCGCCAGTGATCTTCGTTAAGAAGAAGGATGGGTCACTTAGGTTGTGCATGGATTACCGACAGTTGAACAAGGTTACCATTAAGAATCGGTATCCACTTCCTAGGATTGATGACTTGTTTGATCAGTTGCAGGGTGCCCGAGTATTCTCCAAGATAGATCTTAAGTCTGGGTACCATCAGTTGAGGATAGTTGTCAGTGACATTCATAAGACCGCATTTCGCACTAGGTACGGCCACTATGAATTTACAGTGGTACCTTTCGGTCTTACAAATGCCCCAGCTGTATTCATGAGCCTTATGAATGGTGTATTCCGCACCTTCTTAGATAAGTTTGTTATAATCTTCCTTGATGACATCCTGATTTATTCTAAGGATGAGAAGGAGCACGAAGAGCACCTGAGACAGGTTTTGCAGTGTTTGAGAGATAATCAGTTGTTTGGTAGCTTGTTGAAGTGTTCCTTCTTCAGAAGAGAGGTTAAGTATTTGGGGCATGTCATATCTGGTGATGGGATCTCAGTAGACCCATCAAAGATTGAGGCCATTATGAATTGGCCAGCACCTACCACAGTGACTGAGGTCAGAAGTTTCATGGGACTTGCCGGTTATTACAGACGTTTCGTTGAAGGATTTTCTAGAGTGGCACATCCTATCACTTCCCTTCAGCGAAAGGGGAAGAAGTTCGAGTGGACAGAGAAGTGTGAGAGGGCTTTTCAGGAGCTCAAGAGAGCGCTCACCAGTGCACCGATTCTTGCAGTGCCAGATCCTTCAGCAGAATTTGTGGTGTGCACAGATGCTTCTTTAGATGGTTTAGGGGCAGTCCTTATGCAGGGAGGGCGAGCCATTGCTTACGAGTCTAGGAAGCTTAAGACTCATGAGCTCAATTATCCCACGCATGATTTAGAGCTTGCAGCAGTGGTACATGCCTTAGTACGTTGGCGTCACTTCCTCTTAGGTCACCGTTTTGAGCTTCATTCAGACCATCAGAGTCTTCAGTATATATTCACTCAGCCGAACCTTAATGCTCGGCAGAGGCGATGGATGGAGTTCTTATGTGAATATGACTTTGATGTTCACTACATCAAGGGGAAGGAGAACGTGGTTGCAGATGCCTTGAGCAGGAGACGACATGATATCTATTCTATGACTGCAGGCACAGATTTGAGAGGACGAATCCTCCATCATCTTCAGGATGATGAGTGGTATTCTGAGGTATGTGAGATGATTCAGTCTCAGAGACCCTTGGAAGGGAAGTATGTTGGTTATACCTTAGAGTCTGATGGACTTTTACGTCATCGAGACCGTATTTATGTACCTTCTACCGGAGATTTACGTGCATTCATTATACTAGAGGCTCACAGAGCACCTTATGCAGCACATCCCGGGGTTAAGAAGCTACATGCAGATTTGAGGCAGCTGTATCATTGGCCAGGCATGAGATTGCAGATTGCTGAGATAGTGGCCAGGTGTCTTGAGTGTCAGCGGGTTAAGGCAGAGCACCGCCATCCTGGTGGACTCCTGCAGCCGCATGAGATTCCAGTATGGAAGTGGGAGGTTATATCCATGGATTTTATAGTTGGTCTTCCGATGTCTTCCCGACGCCATGATGCTATTATGGTGACGGTGGACCGGTTGACTAAGGTAGCCCACTTTTCTCCAGTTCGTACTACCTTCACAGCACCCGCAGTAGCCCAGGTGTTCTTACGAGATATTGTCAGACTTCATGGCATACCTCATAAGATCATCTCGGATAGAGATTCTCTTTTCACTTCTTCATTTTGGAGAGAGCTTCAGGCAGCATTGGGCACTAGGCTCAATTTCAGTACCGCCTATCACCCTGAGACAGATGGGCAGACCGAGAGGGTCAATCAGGTTTTAGAGGACATGCTTCGCATGTACGTTATGGATCATCAGACCCGGTGGGAGGAGTATCTTCATCTTGTGGAGTTTGCCTATAACAATGGGCATCATACATCATTGGGAATGCCACCTTTCCAGGCATTGTATGGTAGACCTTGCAGGACCCCACTGAGTTGGGATAGGATCGAGGACAGAGTTTCTATTGGTCCTGAGTTAGTTCAAGATATGGAGCAGCAGGTCACCCTGATTAGGCAGCGTCTCTTAGAGGCTCAGGATAGACAGAAGAAGTATGCAGATGCGAAGAGGATTGACCGAGCCTACCTTGTGGGAGACAGAGTTTTCTTGAGAGTGCGACCGCACAAGAGTCCAATCCGTTTTGGAAAGGGCTCTAAGCTCGCACCTCGTTTTGTTGGTCCATTTGAGATCCTAGAGAGGATAGGGCCCGTTGCTTATCGTCTAGCCTTGCCACCTAGCCTGTCACGCATCCACGATGTGTTCCATGTATCAGTTTTGCGAAAGTATATCTATGATGAGTCTCATATTATTGACTGGGATGCCTTGCAGGTGGAGTCAGATGGCCAGCTAGCACTAGAGCCCATTCGCATTTTGGCTCGTCGGACGTTGGTACTTCGAGGCAGAATGCTGGACCAGGTTAGGGTCCAGTGGGATTGCTATGATGAGGTTACAGCCTCATGGGAGGATGCAGCTCAGATGAGGGCCCAGTATCCACACCTCTTTGATGAACTCCAGGAGGATGTTCATACCTAGAGGGGGTGGATGTGAGGTCCACTTTCGGCCCACATAGTGATCCTGTGTTTTTCATATTAGCTATCTTTTTGATTATGTTTCTTTCAGAGACACTTGGACTTTGTCGACTACTGTTATATTATGTTTGACTCGATGGACTGTTCTTTTGATGATTCTGCATATGGGATCCATGATGTGTAGATTTGGTTTATGTTTTTATATGATGTTTTGTGAACCTGATGGTCTAGATGATATTTAAATTGCGTTATGTAATTTCATTTGAAATGTGCAATCAAATCATGAATATTATATGCAATTGACGTATGAGTTGAATTATGCAATTTAATGTTTAAATTTCGCTATATCATATATGTTATTGTAATGGTTTTCTTCCTTGAATTACTGATGCTGCATTTAGGTATTGCAGGTGGAAGGACCATGGAAACACATTCGGGGAAAACACATTGAACATAGGGTAACCAGTTATACCAAGGCCCCGTCTATTTAGAGACCTGAGGCCTCGTTGTTAAGTAATTTATTTCGTAACAGTAATTTGAATGTTTGTATGTTATGTGTTGTTATTCTGGATGTACCTTTCGTGAAATGTTATTTTGTTAAGTGTCGCTTGACACCTATGTTCAATGTTATTAAGGTACATCATGTGTTGCATGAGAGCACTTGCTAGGAGTTATAGGGCTATCTTAGCACACCTTTCTGCCATAGGAATCTTTATGCAGTCTCATTCCCCATTTCCGATGTTATTTCTCGACATGGGTTTAGAGGGTTAATAATGGCCTTAGGAGATAGTTTTATGCTTAATTTGTTAACCCATTCCATGTATCCATGGGTTAGGGGTATTTTCACCTCTTTAGAAGCCTAAAAGTGACTTTAGGACCCTTTTAAAAATTCATTTTCCTTCTTGAGCGAAAATTGCAACTTGCATGTTGGAACCTCATTTATGAGGTTAGGTGTAGAAGCCCTATTTAGAGGAAATTTTGGCTTGGGTGATTCATTCACCCATTCTCTATTTTTAGAGAGCTTTCAGAAAGTTAGAGGAGAAAAGGCTTGAAGCTTGGATTAGGGCTCAACAACATTCTACCATAGCTTGGATTTGAGGTAGGAATTCATGTGCTCTCTCTGTTTGTTTGAGATGTTTGTTAAAATTATCATGTTCTTGGCTCCCCATGGTTGGTCATGGTGGAGGTTTGTTTTGTTTAGTGTTGTGTTTTAGCTCCCCATGGTTGGTCATGGTGAGAGCAAGCTTGCATATGTGTTTATCATGTAATTGAATTTTTGGGTTGTTTACTCTTAGATTCTCTCACCCTTGGGAGGGAAGAGAAATCAAGAGGGGGTGTGGAAATGGAGGCAACTCCATGTGTAGAGTCTCCTCCATGTGTGGGGAAGGATGAACCTTGGGTGAGTGATTTTCCCCAAGAGACCTTGCATGTAGCCCTTGTGGCAATGGGGGGCATAAGGCGGGAAAATTGGCCATGTGTGCCTTGTATGTATTTGAGAAATATGGGTCCATGTGTGGCCTTGTATATTATGCAATGGTAATCTCCATGGTTTTGTCTACCACACCCTACAAAGGAAATTCATGGGAATTCCTTAGTTTACTTCTTGAGGGAATTTGGGAATTTTGTCCATGTTTGTTAAATCATGTTGTGATTGTGTGTATATGTTTGTAACCTGTTCAATGTGTTCTCCCCAAGCTCGGGGGTGGTCTCATGAGAGACCTTGGATGGGAGGTGAGCTCCCATGGTCTTTTCCTTGTTTTGTTTGCATTTGCAGATTTTGAAGTATGGAAGCATAATGCTAAAGAAGATAAAGACTTTTGCTTTGATGTGTTTGAATGAGGAATTCACTCTATGTTTGAAAGAGGAGTTCACTCCATATTTGATTCATCCTTGTAAATTTGGAATGATGTATTCAATCTCCCTTTGGAGCTCTTGTATATTGTATTTAGAAAGAAAAAAAAACATGTTGCTATATTGATCTATCATTGCCAAATTTATGTTTTAGAAGATGCTTTCATTATGAAATTCATGTAAAGAAAAGCAAGTTTCATTTTGAATGTTGTTTTGAAACCTAGGATGAAGTAAGATTCAAATGGAAATATGGATAATGGAAAGTTTATGTAAATTCATATTAGGGAAAGTTGAATATTTGCTTGTCTCTTAAAAGACCTTAAATCTCTCTTTGCCATTGAATTTACTCTCTAAATTATTGCAATAAGATCACTAAGTTGATTGAATCTATATTGATATGTTATCAACACTTATTTGAATGAACTAAGAAGATTGTAGATGATTCAATTGACTAGATCAATGCTATAAACTTTGAATTTATGCTTTGAAACCACTCCTTAGATTTATGAAATGTCTAGTAACAACTATGAAAACTATGAGCATTTTAGTCTTTAGAAAAGACCTTATTTGATTATCAAATAAACTATGATAATCTTTATTTGAAATACTTTCCAATTG
>BSBK01005611.1:437500-442500 GCA_027943335.1 Chamaecyparis obtusa | reverse complement strand
AAAATTTTGGAACCTTCCCAGGCGGTGGAAAATTGCCTATATAAGGAAGGTTGTATTATTGTCTTAGGTAGTTTAGAATAGTTCTGGGTAGTAGATCTGGGCAATAATTCGAGGCTTTGTCCTACAGAATATTGTAAGGGAATGTCCATGTGGCTTTGCATATTGTAATTCTGAAAGTTTATAATTCCACATTTGTGGAGATAATAAGAAGCCAATTTTCTATGGTTTCTCTGTTTGTGTTATGTGTTTGTGGTATTAAGGGGAGCACCCTTCATCAAGTGGTATCAGAGCTAGGTTCTTGAGTGTGTAAATAGATCACTGACTGTGAGGCAGTTTACACCAGGACCGTGGTTAGGGTTTCAATGTGCATTGCAAAAATGCCTCCACGAAGAGAACATAATGGAAGAGCTGGTGCTGTGACACTTGAGGTTAGAGAGCTGTAGAGACAAGTGCGAGCATTGCAAGAAGAGATTCGTAGAGGAATGAATCTTAATGCCAGAGATGAGAGTGAGGATGAAGCCGAAGAAGAATATCAAGAAGGAGAAGCTGAAATTGTGAACCAGGAGGAAGAAAGACTTTTTCGGGCGATTTCCAAGATTGGGAAAAGACCTAAGATTGAGGTTCCTACATTTTCTAGAAATCTTAACCCAGAAGAATTGATCGACTGGATCAATGAATGTGAGGAATATTTTGAGTATGAAGATGTTGAGGATCCTGATAGGGTCAAATTTGCGAAGGCCAGATTGAAAGGTCATGCGAAGATATGGTGACAAGAGATTCAGTTGGAGTGAAATAGAAGGGGAAAGGAGAAAATCACGAGATGGGATCGGATGGTGGATAAATTGAAGCGACAGTTCATTCCTGTTGATTATGAGCTTGACCTACTGAAGAAAATGCAGAGTTTGAAGTAAGCAAGAAGATCTGTTCAGGAGTATACAGAGGAGTTCTATTGACTTCTCATCAGAACAGGCCATGCATAAGCTAATAAAGAGAAAGTTGCCCGATACCTTAATGGGTTAAGGCCAAGCATTCAGGAGGAGCTAAATCTAGTTTGAATAAATAGTATTGAAGAGGCATACCAGTTTGCCTTAAAAGTAGAGGAAAAGCTAAACAAGAAGTTTGAGAGCAGACAAAATGGAAGAGGTCACGGTGGACGATTTGGTGGACGGTCATATGGTGGCCGAAATGAAGATCTGAAAAAGAAGGATGAGGCCAGTAGCAGTCAGAATCAGTGAGGAAATAATTCCAATCGCTTCCAAGATCAGAATAATAGAGATCAGAGAGGAAGAGGAAGAGGACAAGGATCTGGAAGAGGTGGCTTCCATGGAACATGTTTTCACTATGGAGAAGAAGGTCATAGGGCATTTGAATGTCCTCAGCGCCAAGGCAAAATAGACAGGAGAAATGAAGGCCAGTCTAGAGTTTCACATGTAGATGAAGATGCCAGATCATCAAATTCTGAAGATGCTGAAAGAGGAGAAATGTTGATTAACAAAAGAGTCCTGTTGAGTGGTGAGAATGAACCTGAGCAAAGGAGGAGCCTGTTTCACACCAGGTGCAAGTGTGAAGGTAAATGTTGTGATGTGATTATTGATAGTGGAAGTACTAACAATTTGGTGTTAGAAGAGATGGTGACAAAGTTGAAGCTCAAGAGATAGAAACACCCACATCCATATCAGATTGCCTGCGTACAGGATGACCACAAGGTCACGGTCAATGAACAATGCCTGGTGAAGTTCAAGATTGGCGGATACCAAGATGAGGTATTGTGTGATATCATATCTATGGATGCATGTCATATGTTGTTGGGTAGACCATGGCAATTTGACAGATGTACTGTACATGATGGTCGTGCAAATACCTATTCCCTGACAAAGGATGGAGTGTGACATAAGCTAAAACCATTGAAGGAGACTGAAGAAAAGGTATGTGGTAATACAAGGATAACTTTTGTTGATGGAAGAAATTTCCTAGATGGTATGAGGCATGAGCATGTATGTTTTTCTTTAATTCTAAAAGTTGGTAAAAAGGAAGTAGAAGATGTTCCTATAGAAGTTGTAGATTTGTTGAATGAGTTTCAAGATATTGTATCTGATAACGTGCCTAATGGATTACCACCAGTCAGGAAGATCAATCATCAGATTGACTTGAGCCCAGGAGCGAGTTTTCCGAATAAGGCAGCGCACAGAATGACACCTGCAGAAAGTGAGGAGTTGAACAGAAAGTACATGAACTGTTACAGAAAGGATTGATTCGTGAGAGTCTGAGTCCCTGTGCTGTACCAGCGGTATTAGCACCAAAGAAGAATGGAGAATGGAGGATGTGTATAGATTCTAGGGCAATAAACAAGATCACAATCAAGTACAAGTTTCCATTGCCACGAATGGATGATATTATGGACTGTTTGAGTGGAGTTGTGTATTTTTCAAAGATAGATCTGAAAAGTGGATATCATCAGATTCAGATCAGAGAAGGAGATGAATGGAAGACTACCTTCAAGACAAAGGAAGGACTATATGAGTGGTTAGTCATGCCTTTTGGGCTAACCAATGCACCGAGCACTTTCATGCGGCTCATGAACGAGGTTCTGAAAGAATTTTTGGGTAAGTTTGTCATTGTTTACCTAGATGATATTTTGATCTTTAGTAAGACATTGGATGAGCATATGATGCATATTCGTATGGTATTTGAGAAGTTGAGAGAAGAGAAATTGTTGATTAATTTGAAGAAGTGCAGTTTTGTGAAGAAAGAGTTAGTGTATTTGGGATTTGTAGTTTCAGCAGAAGGTCTAAAAATGGACCCAGAGAAGGTATAGGCTATCCTTGAATGGCCTACTCTAAGGAGTGCTACTGAGGTAAGATCTTTTCATGGTCTAGCTAGCTTTTATAGAAAGTTTATCAAAAATTTTAGTAGTATTTGTGGACCCTTGACTGAAACAATGAGAGGGGATAGAAAAGAGTTTAAGTGGACTAATGGGGCAGAAAAGAGTTTTCAATTGTTGAAACAAAAAGTTACAGAACAACCTATTTTAGCACTTCTAGATTTTAATAAGGTGTTTCAAGTAGATTGTGATGCAAGTGGTACTGCAATAGGAGCTGTTATGAGCCAAGAAGGTAAACCTGTTGCTTATTTCAGTGAGAAGTTAAATGATGCCAAGAGGAAATATTCTGTTTATGATCAGGAATTTTATGCTATAGTTTAGGCATTAAAGAAGTGGAGACATTATCTACTTCCTGAGGAGTTTGTTTTGTATACTGATCATCAAGCTTTGCAATATTTGAATAGTCAAGGAAAATTGAATCAAAGGCATTTGAAATGGGTTGAGTTTTTGCAAAGTTATACATTTGTTTTGAAACACAGGAGTGGAAAGTCTAATAGGGTTGTAGATGCTCTTAGCAGAAGGAAACTATTGCTAACAGAAATGCAAATTGAAGTGGTTGGGTTCAAGGAACTCAAGAATTTATATCCAGAGGATCCTGATTTTGGTGAAGCTTGGGAAGCTTCTACAGAACCTGCTACTCTAGACAAGATGAAATGGTTGGATTTCATCATCCAAGATGGTATGTTATTTAAAGGGAGCCAGTTGTGCATTCCACGAAGTTCTGTGAGGGAGAATCTTATCAAGGAGAAGCATAGCAGAGGATTGGCTGGACATTTTAGTCGTGATAAAACCCTTGGTTTGGTTAGTGAGAATTATTATTGGCCACAGTTGCAGCAAGATGTAAAGAAGTTTGTACAGAGTTGCAGAGTATGTCAGATGGCGAAAGGAGTGAAGTAGAATACAGGGTTGTATCAGCCATTCCCTGTACCAGAGAAGCCTTGGGAGGAGATCAACATGGACTTTGTTCTTGGTTTACCGAGGACTCAGCGGGGACATGATTCAATTTTTGTGGTGGTTGACAGATTTTCAAAGATGGCACATTTCATTCCCTGCAAGAAGACTAATGATGCTATTCATGTAGCAGAATTGTTTTTCAGAGAAGTGGTGAGACTACATGGTTTGCCAAAGACCATAGTTTTAGATTGTGACACTAAGTTTGTTGGATATTTCTGGCATACATTGTGGAAGAAGTTGAAGACAGATTTGAAGTTTAGTTCATCACATCATCCACAGACTGATGGACAAACAGAGGTGGTGAATAGGAGTTTGGGAAATTTGTTGAGATGTTTGGTTGGAGATAAGCCAATAGGATGGGATTTGATTTTACCACAGGTAGAATTTGCATACAATAATTCTATCAACAGGAGCACTGGTAAATCACCATTCCAGATTGTATATAGAAGTAGTCCAAGAAATGCATCTAAATTGAGGAAGCTAGATAAAGGAGAAATAAGTAGTGCTGAAGCTGAAGATTTTGCAGAACACTTGAAGAACATCCATGGGGAGGTGAGGAAGCATATTACCAAGATGAATGCACAGTATAAGGCTAAGGCAGATGAGAGAAGGAGGTATAAGGAATTTCAGGTTGGTGATGAAGTCATGGTTCATTTATGGAAGGAGCGGTTTCCGATTGGTATATATAACAAGCTGAAAATGAAGAAGTTTGGACCATGTAGGATACTGAAGAAGCATGATTTAGGAAATGCATATGAGGTAGAATTGCCTACTGAGATAAATATTTCACCAGTGTTTAACATTTTAGATTTGACAGAGTATCATGAAGGAGGTGTTCAGGATGAGATTGTAGCAGCACAGTGGAGTATTCCAGCAACTAGTTCAGATATCAAGGAGATTGAAGACATACTAGACAGTCGTGTTGGCAGAAGCACAAGGAACAAGATATATGAAGAGTATTTGGTCAAATGGAAGGGACCACCTGTTGAAGATTCATCATGGCTAACAAAGGAGGAGGTTAACCATCTTGGTTTTCCTCTGCACACCTGAGTCGTGACAGGGTCACTTCTCAAATTACCCTGGGTGTCTGATGCAAGAGCATCCTGGGTGTAAGAGCAATCTTGCATCACCCAAAAATATTTCTATTTTTGTATTCAATAAGGGC